>CM058042.1:55173241-55696076 GCA_030169165.1 Centaurea solstitialis | reverse complement strand
GGAAGGAGTCCCAATTCGCATTGGCAACTTTGTTTATTATACGGACTTCGTTATAGCTAATCTTCCGCAGAATACGGAGATCCCGATAATCCTCGGGAGATCTTTCTTGCACACCGCTCAAGTGAATACCGATATGCGAAACCAGGTGACGAGCTTGGGATATGGAGAAAATCGGATTTACTTTGATCCTAACGGAGAGCCAGTCAGACACCTCGATGAACCGTATGAAGATCCTTCTCTGGCCTACAAGAAAAACACGAACCGCCCGTTACTACCTCATGAGCATGGAAAGAAGAAGAAGGATTATCCTAACCCGATGCATCAAAAGGATCAGAAACTTAATGAACCAGGATCCTCCAAGAAAGATCACAGAAGAAGGGCTCGTCATCCCGACGTGCCAAGAAATGAGCTAAAAGTGGGGTCGAGCTCTAGACCCATTAAAAAATGAAGCGCTTCTCGGGAGGCAACCCGAGCTTTTTCTTTTTCTTTCATTTTTATGATTTTCGTGTGTGTTTTTATTAATGTTGATGCGGTAATTATCGTATATAAAAAGCGTAACAAGTTTTAACCTCTAATGCCTAGCCACCGTCTTACCACATATACAGGCAAGCGTACCTGATCGTGAGTAATATAGTGTAGGAAAGTCCAGGTATCGTATCTACCACTGGGAACGGTCAAGTTATTGTAGACTAAAGTCAAATTAGTTTAATTAATCAAAAAGGGGGGTTTTGTATGAAAAAGGTTTAATTACTTAAAAAGACAATTAACTAAGTAAAACTAAGAAAGCAATTGAAATTATGATTTAAGTTTATAATAAAAGAAAACAGCAACACTTATCATGATAAAACGAATCCCCAATATGGATGACATGAATAGATCGAAAGTTTGGTTGTTTTGACTATTGTAGGAATTTAAGTCTGGGACACCCTAACATGTGCAATTTATGGTTAAACTAGGACACGGTCCTTCTAATTCCAATCCTAAATCGTTTGGTCCACAATCTAGAATCGGTAAACCCTTCCTAATCAATTATTGTAATGGCTCTTTTGCTATCGGTCACTAATGGTCAAAGTAACCCCTTAACATAACTCTATGGTCCAAGTCAGGCTAAGGTAGGTTGATTATGCATGACAAAACAAGAGCAATGGGGATGTGAAGCATCCCCACACTTGAACTTTTAGTTCAATCATAATTCCAAACTAATCTAGCTAAACAAGAAGAAGTGGGGGATTTTGGTGTTCTCAAAATCCCCACACTTATCATTTAACCACAATCACTAGATTAATCAATCAATTAACATGCAAGAAACAAGATTTCAATTACAATGTATAGCATGCATTCATCTAAACAATCAATGGTGTATCAAGAATCATATCAATTCTATTCAAGCAACAAACACCATTGATACCCAAAAACAAGATCTCCAACTACCAAATCGAGCAATCCTTACGAAATCAAAGTTAGGAAACGTACCTTGTTCATGATTAAAGATGAAATTGAAGCTCAAGAAGGTCGAATTTCGCAAGAACGTGAGAAGATTTGGCGGCGCCTAAGAGGAATTAGGTTTGTGTGTTTGTGAAAAGTGGGAAAAAGAAGGTTTTAAAAACCCCTGCCCCGACTTCGCGTCGCGAAACCCTGGGTTTCGCGTTGCCAAACAGGTCAATTTCAGCAAAACCCTGATTTTCAAAAGTCTCGCGTCGCCAAACGGTCCTCTTCGCGTTGCCAAGTTCGAAAAATTTTACCTGACCCGTGGCCTACTCACTTGGCGTCGCCAGATTGAGAATCTGGCGATCGCCAGATGGCTACTGTTTCCAACTTGTGAAATTTTGTATCGCATTCCGATTTCGCTCGAATCTGGTTTCTATCCCCTCCGTATGGTTACCTAAGCAACATCAAATGAAAACATTAATAAAAACACACACAAAAATCACTAAAAACGAAAGAAAATCAAAAAGCTCGGGTTGCCTCCCGAGAAGCGCTTCATTTTTGGATGGGTCTAGAGCTCGACCCCACTTTCGGCTCATTTCTTGGCACGCCGGGATGACGAGCCCTTCTTCTTTCTGTGATCTTTCTTGGAGGATCCCGGTTCCTTGGTTGATTGCTCCTTTTTGTGCATCGGGTTTGAGTAATCCTCCGTTTTCTTTCCAAGTTCATGCGGAAGTAGCGGACGCTTCGTGCTTTTGGTGTAGGCCAGAGAAGGATCATCATAAGGTTCATCGAGGTGTCTAACCGGCTCTCCATTAGGATCAAAGTAAATCTGATTGTCTCCATAGCCTAAGCTTGTGACTTGATTGCGCATATCGGTATTTACTTGAGCGGTGTGCAAGAAAGATCTCCCGAGGATTATTGGGATTTCAGTGTCCTTTGGAAGATTAGCTATGATGAAGTCCGTGTAATAAACGAATTTTCCAATACGAATCGGGACTCCTTCCGCTATCCCCAATGGTTTTGTCATGTAACCGTTCACTCCTCGGTATTGATAGTCCGTTGGAAGGATTTGAGTGATCCCCATTTTCCTGCAAAAACCCACGGGCATCATATTAAGAGCGGCACCCGAATCAACTAAAGCAAGACCTGAAAATTTATGACAAGAAATAGGTAAGTTATAACTCCCTGGATCATGTCGAATCGGTGCTATGTAAACGAGGTCGTCTTCTGGTGCTTTTTCCTTCTCTTTCTCCTTGCCTTTGTCTTCTTTCTTCGGGATCACGAATTCCGCGTATCCTTCTTGTTTTCCATCTTCCTCATCATCATCACTAGAAGCTTCGGGGACCTTGAGTCTTAGATGTTCGAAAGACACGGTGAACCCCTCCGAATCGTAATCCATGGCATAGTCGGGCTCACTTTCGCTCTCGGTCTCCACGTACTTCTTGTTGTAGACGTCCGTCCATTTCTTCTTTGACGGCTCTCCAGTCATCATGAGCATTGGCTTCACATTCTCCACCTTTGGGTTGACTTGTGTTTGCGTTGGCAGTTCTCCTTGCGTTCTTTCATTCAGCATTTGTTCCATCCTGATACCACAACAACCGGTTACGGGCAACTTGCGGGAAACAAAGAGATAAAATATAAATATAAATAAAACTAAAGCTAATTAATTAAACTAGAAAGCGAAAAACTTGCAAGGGACAGAATCCCTCACAAGGATCGATTAACTAAACTACTTAAACTAAAATCTAGCAACTACCGTTCCCCGGCAACGGCGCCAAAAACTTGATGCGGTAATTATCGTATATAAAAAGCGTAACAAGTTTTAACCTCTAATGCCTAGCCACCGTCTTATCACATATACAGGCAAGCGTACCTGATCATGAGTAATATAGTGTAGGAAAGTCCAGGTATCGTATCTACCACTGGGAACGGTCAAGTTATTGTAGACTAAAGTCAAATTAGTTTAATTAATCAAAAATGGGGGTTTTGTATGAAAAAGGTTTAATTACTTAAAAAGACAATTAACTAAGTAAAACTAAGAAAGCAATTGAAATTATGATTTAAGTTTATAATAAAAGAACAGCAGCACTTATCATGATAAAACGAATCCCCAATATGGATGACATGAATAGATCGAAAGTTTGGTTGTTTTGACTATTGTAGGAATTTAAGTCTGGGAGACCCTAACATGTGCAATTTATGGTTAAACTAGGACACGGTCCTCCTAATTCCAATCCTAAATCGTTTGGTCCGCAATCTAGAATCGGTAAACCCTTCCTAATCAATTATTGTAATGGCTCTTTTGCTATCGGTCACTAATGGTCAAAGTAACCCCTTAACATAACTCTATGGTCCAAGTCAGGCTAAGGTAGGTTGATTATCCTTTCGGAGTCTATCTGTCTTGGTCCAACAAATACACCCAACCAAGTGATTTCAAATCGCCACAACAACAATAATCAAGAAAGAACCATAAATGACATTCAATTAATCAAAAACAAACCAATAAACATTAATTGCAAAATATCATCCATAATGGTTCATCTATCATGACAAGCACTACTAATAAACTACTCACTCATAATGAACACAAAAACATAAACAAGAGTAGACATCGACATAATACCGACAGTACAACGATAGATGATCAAAGATCGACTTCCGCAGCGTATCGGCACCTTTCGTATTCTCACTCTCGTTCCTCTGACTTCCCCTCGCGTATTGCACTTCAAAACTCATGTCCAAGACTGAAGGAGGAGGCTGATATTTAAAGAAAAACGACCAGGTGCCATCTGGCGATCGCCAAACTGCTCACTTGGCGACGCCAAACACTTAATAAAACCCTAATCTTCACTTCAGTCGCACTTGGCGGCGCCAAATTGGGCACTTTGCGATCGCCAAGTGTCTTCTGTGTTGACCTTGTGCATTTTTCTCGTTTTCTCGCCTTTTTCCGTACTTTTCCGTTCCACGGCCTCCAAATCCTTCATAATCAATAAAAAGCTCAATTAGTGCATGAAATGATCATAAACGGGAGAGAAATGGGGTAAAGTCATACGATTACGCGCAACCAAAACATGTATAATTTTGGTGTTATCAAATGTTTTTGTTTGATATTGCTTAGGTAACCATATGGAAGGGATACGAACAAAAATCGAGCAAATCCGACGTGCGAAAGCAATTTTGAGAAGTTGGAAACAGTGGCCAACTCGCGATCGCAAGTTTCCAAATCTGGCAACGCGAAGTTGGTGAGGTTGGTACCAGGTAAGATTGTGCGAATCTCGCGACGCGAAGAGGACCGTTTGGCGACGCGAATTTTTTAAAAACTAGAGTACTTTTGAAAACCGCCTGTTTGGCGACGCGAAACCCTGGGTTTCGCGATGCCAAGTCGGGGCAGACGGGTTTTAAACCCTCTTTTCTCATTTTTTCACTTCACCACAACCCTAAGTTTACTTCGGCGCCGCGAAATCCTCTCACGTCCTTGCGAAATCCGATCTTCTTGAGCTTCAATTTCATCATTCAACATGAACAAGAGACAAAGAACCCGATCGTCAACTTCCACAGCTACCAATTTCCGTGCACCGGATGGTAGTCACATGTTCACCTACTTCATGAATGACCCAACTTTGAACGCTCCAAAACGGGAGGAGTACCGGGATACCGTTAACCGACTTCTTGCCCGTCAAGTGCTAATTCCGAGAAGAGTCGACTGGGACCTTCTTCGATCGATGAGTGTCGAAAACAACATCAAGGAAATACTCAAAAAGCATGCCTACGACGAGGATAGCACCGAGTATTATATTTGCCATGCATGGGAGCGAGTCTTTGACATTGCCGAGACCCTTTATCGCGAGCTTATTCTTGAGTTCGTGGCCACGTTCCGTTTCGAGGCAATCAAGGCCCTTGAGGAGTTTCATCAATCATGCATGACGTTTCGACTTGGTGGAGGTTGGAGATCCCTATCTTTGGTCGAGTTTGCCGTTGCTTTGGGGATATATACCCAAGATGAGGTGGATGCTCCCGGATTCGCGGAGTACATGTGGGCGACTTCAAAAAGGCCGGATGGTTTTGATCCTCAATTGGCTTGGGCAATTCTTGGTGAAGGTGACTATGGTGGTAATCTCAAAGTGAAGGGTTTTCTTGCTTCTTCGGATAGACTTCTACACCGCATGCTCATTCAAGCGGTGAATGCTCGTTCTTCAAGTGAGGAGAAAGTTTCGGTTTATGATCTATGGCTTCTTGAGCAACTCACCACGGATGACAAATATCCTAATGCTCCGTATCTCATCGCCGTTCAACTCGCCAAGGCTAGTGGTTATCGAGAGGGTAGTCGAATAGTTGGTGGCCAGTACGTCACACTCTTGGCCAAGCACTTCGGTATCTTAATCGCGGGTGCCATTGCCTCGATGACGAACCTTAGGGAGATGGGATTGATCGATATGGACCAACTCCGTGGAATGGGAGTAGCGAGGGTTGAGCATATGGTTGGAAGGGATTATAACGAAAGGTTCCACAATCCTCAAGCTTATGGGACGAGGAGTCAACCGAGAGATCAACCGACGAGCACGCATGAGATTGGTGGAACGAGTGGGACGAATGCGGGAGAGCAACCGGCGGAATGGACAGCATATTCGGGTTACCAAGACTTGAGTAACCGACTCTCGGAGATGTCATTGTCTTATGGCCATCATCATCAACATGTGGAGTACAACACCGTGGAGGCTCTTCACCAAGCCAATTGGCAAAGTGGAGTGATGAACCAGATGGCCTCTCATTTCGGTATTCAACCGAATACCGCGTATGCTCCATCACCTTTTTGGCCATACTCCGAGGATGCTCCGCCCGGTTACCCGACTTACGAGGATTGGCAAAACCAACCTCGTGGCCCTTATTGATCTCTCTCTTTTATCTCCCTTATTCGATATGGTTGTCGTAAACAATTTTATTTTTTGTTTGTGTGGACTACTTTTTATTTTGTTTGGTTTGTTTAGGATGTTAAGTATCTTTTAATTGCTTTAGTTTGGTTTAATTTTCTTTAGTTCGTTTTTACTTTTTCTTTTTCTTTTTGTTGGTAGATACAGCGATCTATGACCTTTGATCGAGCACGATACTTGGAACACTCTAAGATCAGAACAGATTTCGTCACATAACCCGGGAAGTTTCTCTTTTTCCCAATTACTCCGTACTTGTTTTGATTGTTGCATTGAGGACACCGCAAATTTTAAGTGTGGGGAGGGGGTTATGTAGACTTATCTGTTTAAATGGGTTCACTTTTTGCTTATGGTGTGTCGTTTTTCAAATTTTTGAAAGCTTTGAGATTTGACCCCAATTTTTTTTGAAATCTGAGATTGTTTTTGAGACTGAGTTGCTTGCATAGGAGAATACTGAATAGGATTAGTTGAGTAAAAGGATACCTTGGAATAATGATTACCATGAGTGCCTCACCCAATTCCTTTGAGAGTTTGAGCCTTAATTGTTATATCTATTTCGTGAGGAATACCGACTTTGACCCAAGGTAGAACTTGTCATTAGAATGCTTGTCGAGACCACATAAGAGAAGTATTTATCACCATTGCACTGATAGAGGCCTTCGTTTCTAACCCTTTTAGCCTTCGTCAGATAACCTCATCTTAAGGTTATTTGATTTGCCTAGCCTTTGATTGAAAAGTGTTCATCTTTTAACACTTTATCCCTTGAAACCATTTTGAGCCTTAGCCTTTTCATTTCTTTACCCACTATACACTTTATCCTTTAGCCTAATTGTTTTATCTATCTTTTGGCCGTAACTTAAATTTGATTCTTGAGATGTTTTGATCCAGTTTTTCAAATCTAACAGTTTTTATGGGATTGAGATTAAAAAGAGCCCAAAAGCAACATAGTTGCTGCTCTGAAAAAAAAAAGAGAGGAAAAGAAAAGAAAGTCAAAAATACTTGAGACTCAGAAAAGAAAAGAAATATCAAAAGAGTCAAGAATACAAAAAGAAAAGAATGAGAGCTGAAAAGATTGAAAAAGAATTTGTGCCCAAATAAGCCATAGGCTAGGCCAATTCTAAAAGATAAAGAGAAAATGCTCATCCCAAGAGTTCATTGTTTGAAAGTCAGATTACTTCACTGTTTGGATCATTACTAATTAAGTTTTCAAGTTTTTGTTGCAAAACCCTTAGTCACTTATATATCCTTTATCCTACCCTTAACCCTTAGCCTAATGTTACAACCCTAAAGTCCTCTTGACGGTTGACAACTTCTCAGTGGTGGAGATTAGATTTGGTGACAAGCTTATGCATGCGGGAATTAGTC
Organism: Centaurea solstitialis; assembly: GCA_030169165.1. NCBI lineage: Eukaryota > Viridiplantae > Streptophyta > Magnoliopsida > Asterales > Asteraceae > Centaurea > Centaurea solstitialis. The sequence continues at coordinate 55,688,358 of CM058042.1, read as the reverse complement.
GAGTATTGGTGTGATCACTTACATATACACTTTTACCCCCGAGAGATACACTTTATATGATTATTCATACTTTGTGAGGGTAAAAGGCTGATCTTGGTATCCGATTGCTTGATGAGTCTTGTTTATGTGTTCGATTGTGTGAGTATTCTTTATTCTCTTTGATGATCTTGGATGGAGATAATTTTGGAGTTATCTTTCTTATCTTTCAGTCTTTTGATTGAGGACAATCAAAGCTTAAGTGTGGGGATTTTGATAACACCAAAATTATACATGTTTTGGTTGAGCGTAATTGTATGACTTTACCCCATTTTCACCCATTTATGATCATTTCACTCACCAAATGAGCTTATTAATGTTTATATAAGATTTGGAGGCCGTGGAACGGAAAAGTACGAAAAAAGGCGAGAAAACGTGAAAAATGCACAAAGTCAACACAGTAGCAATCTGGCGTTCGCGAGTTTCTAAATCTGGCGCCGCCAGATTCGACAAAGTTGAAGACCAGAGTTGACCTAAGTGTTTGGCGCCGCCAAACTCGCAGTCTGGCGATTGCCAGATGACCCCTGGACGTTTTCTTTTAAATACCAGCCTCCTCCTTCAGTTCAAAGCATGATTTTTGGTACGGGTTACGAGGCAGAAACGGGAGTGAGAGTCCGAGTGGTGCTGATACGCTGTGGGAGTCGATCTTCGATCATCCGTCGTTGTATTGTCGGTATCATGTCGATGTCTATTATTGCTTTTGTTTTCGTTATGCTTAGTGAGTAGTTTTTAATAGTGGTACTTGTCATGGTCAATGAACCATTGTGGATGATGATTTGATACTTAATGTTTATTGGTTTGTTTTTGGTTGATTGAATGTGTGTTATGGTTCCGTTCTGATTATTATTGTTTGGTTATTTGAACTCCTTTGGTTGGGTGTATCTGTTTGACTAAAGTAGATAGACTCCGATAGGATAATCAACCTACCTTAACCTACCCTTGACCAAGAGAGTTGTGTTAAGTGGTTACTTGGACCGAGAGTGACCTGGAGATAGAAAACCATACAATAGAATTAGAATTGGATTTCCGGTGCGAGGTTGCCTGACAAACGACCTAAGTATTGGACTAGGAGGACCAAAACCTAGTTAAAAACCATGATTACTACATGTTAGGGTGTCCTAGACTTAAATTCCTACAATAATCAAAACAACCAAACCTTTGGCCTATTTAAATCATCCACTTGGGGATTCACTATACCATGATAAGTGCTGCTGTTTTCCTTCATATAAGTTCTTAATTAATCTCTTTAATCGCTTTCTTAGTTATTAGTTAATTTAGTTGTTTTTTTAGTATTAAAACCTTTTTTATAAAAACCCCCAAAATCTTTAGGTTAATTAAACTGATCTAGACTTTAATCTACGATAACTTGACCGTTCCCAGTGGTAGATACGATACCTGGACTTTCCTACACTATATTACTCACGATCAGGTACGCTTGCCTGTATATGTGGTAAGACAGTGGCTAGGCATTAGAGGTTAAAACTTGTTACGCTTTTTATGTATGATATTTACCGCATCAGAAACATACCTTGTTCATGTTGAATGATGAAATTGAAGCTCAAGAAGGTCGGATTTCGCAAGGACGTGAGAGGATTTCGCGGCGCCTAAGAGAAATTAGGGTTGTGTTCTTTTGAAAAAGTGAGAAAAGAGGGTTAAAAACCCGTCTGCACTGTTTTCGCGTCGCCAAACCCAGGGTTTCGCGTCGCGAAACAGGTGGTTTCTGAAAAATAACCTAATTTTCTTAAGCTTCGCGTCGCGAAACGGCTCTCCTCGCGTCGCGAGATTCGAAAATTTTACCTGTTACCACGGCTTACCAACTTCGCGTCGCCAGATTTGGAATCTGGCGATCGCCAGGTTGCTTCTGTTTCTCACTTCTGAAAAAATTCCATCGCACTTCGGATCTGCTCGATTTTGATTCTTATCTCCTCTGTATGGTTACCTAAGCAATATCAAACAAAAACATTAGCAAAACACACATAAAAAACATAAAAACGAAAAAAAGAAAGAAAACGCTCGGGTTGCCTCCCGAGAAGCGCTTCATTTTTGAATGGGTCTAGAGCTCGACCCCCCTTTCAGCTCATTTCTTGGCACGTCGGGATGACGAGCCTCTCTTCTTCCTGTGATCTTTCTTGGAGGATCCCGGTTCATTAAGTTTCTGATCCTTTTGATGCATCAGGATAGGATAATCCTCCTTCTTCTTTGCATGCTCATGCGGGAGTAACGGGCGGTTCGTGTTTTTCTTGTAGGCCAGAGAAGGATCTTCATATGGTTCATTGAGGTGTCTGACCGGCTCTCCGTTAGGATCAAAATAAATCCGATTTTCTCCATATCCCAAGCTCGTGACTTGGTTTCGCATATCGGTATTCACTTGAGCGGTATGCAAGAAAGATCTCCCGAGGATTATCGGGATCTCCGTGTTCTGTGGAAGATTAGCTATGACGAAGTCCGTATAGTAAACAAAGTTGCCAATGCGAATTGTGACTCCTTCCGCTATTCCTAACGGCTTTGTCATGTAACCGTTCACGCCTCGGTATTGATAGTCTGTTGGTATGATCTTTGTAACTCCCATTTTCCTGCAATAACCAACAGGCATCATGTTAAGTGCGGCACCTGAATCTACCAAAGCAAGACCTTTAAATTTATGACAAGAAATAGGTAAATTGTAACTCCCTGGATCATGCTTGATAGGTGCAATGTAGATGAGGTCGTCCTCCGGTGCTTTCTCCTTCTCTTTCTCCTTGCCTTTATCCTCTTTCTTCGGAATTATGAATTCCGCGTATCCGCCTTGCTTTCCATCTTCCTCCTCGTCATCACTTGAAGCTTCGGGTACTTTGAGTCTTAGGTGTTCGAATGACACGGTGAACCCCTCCGAATCGTAATCCGTGGCATAATCGGGCTCACTTTCACTCTCAGTTTCCATGTACTTCTTTGTGTAGATGTCTGTCCACTTCTTCTTTGATGGTTCTCCGGTCATCATGAGCATCGGCTTCACATTCTCCACCTTCGGGTTGACTTGTGTTTGCGTTGGTAACTCCCCTTGAGTCCTTTCACTTAGCATTTGCGAAACACGTCCAACCTGCAATTCCAAATTCTGGATGGTACTTTGGTGGTTACGTAAGTATGAACTTACCTCATCGTTTAGCTTCTTTTGCGCATCCATGAATTGGACAATCCGATCTTCGATAGAAACACGTGGCTCTCCCTCCGGTCTTTGGTTCTGTTGATTTGGTGCAAAGAAACTAGGAGGTCTAGGGATGAAATTACGATTGTTGTTCCACCTCCCTTGGTAATCGCCTCGGTTAAGATAATTCACCACCTCGGGTGTCATCATTGGTCGGTTCGGGCAATCCTTTGTCAAGTGTGGTCCATTGCACTCCTCGCATCCAACCTGCAAAGCATGAACAAATTTAATTAGTTCTTCGATTTTACGTTCAAACTTTACCTGTTGGTTTTTCATAGCGGCTAATTCATCGGATGGATCGAAGTCGGTTGAGATTTTCCCGGCCATCCTCGGGATTTGCAAGCGCTTGTCCGTCCTCCAATCTATGTTGTGTATGAGCATGTCTTCGAGGAGCTTGTAACCTTCCGTGGGCGTTTTGTACATAAAGACACCCCCGGCAGATGAATCCAATGTAGCGCGTGAAGAATAAGCAAGTCCACTATAGAAAGTTTGGACTTGTTCACTCTTATTCAATCCGTGACTCGGGCACGAATTTAGAAGGTGTTTGAAATGTTCCCATGCTTCGGATATGGTCTCCCCATCGTCTTGTTGGAAGGATCGGATATCGGCTCTCAACTTGTCGATCTTAGATGGTGGAAAGAATTGGGAAAGGAACTTTTGTTAGGGATTATGTGCAGAGTTGACAAACCAAGTAATTATACATCCAATGTTACAAGACACTTGAGGGTCACACCTGTGAGGACCTATAAGTCGAACAAGTTAGATGAAACCCAGCAATGGAGAATTAGGATTTATAATAGTGTATTATAAATCAATTGGGTAATTTCAGTAAGAATTACCAAAGTTGGAGGGTTATTAATTAATTAGGAGATTGTATATTTATTTGATAAAATAAATATATAATAATTAATTAATAAAGTGATATATATATATATATTAGATAAATATATATATTTATAATTATCATATGCAAATTCTTTTCCAGTTAATAAAAGGAAAGATTTGAGATAATTATAATATGGAAACTGAATTCCTTTCAGACTGTGTTTTCTTCCCATATAAATAAAGGCTTATGGGTTATGGAATAATTAAGCTTTTCAGAAAAACACAAATCAGTTTCTCTCCTCCTCTCTCTCTCCTAACCGGCGCCGACCTCCCCCCTCATTCGGATTCCAGTTTTGCGTTTCCGGGTTTCATTCGGTTCAACTAGAAGAACGTTCGTTGGTCAATCACCGGTGGATTAAATCTCAAGCAATCCAGGTAAACTGATCTGAATCCAAATCATTAAGATTAAAACGATTAAAAGATCAATAGGCTATTAAGGGTTTTAGCTTTTATCGCTTCCGCATGATAGGATCGAAACAGTGTGTTTCTGATCACATAGGTTTTATCAGTTTGATTTTAAACCTATGAGATTTATCAAACCAGTGAGGTTCGTTAGATCTAAGTTAATCCTCGAGTCAGTTTGATCCGAGGATACCCACGAAAACCCAACAGTGGTATCAGAGCCATTGTTAAAAATCGTTTTAGTTTTTTATCTGTTTATATTAGTCTATGTGAGATCCGTTAAAATTGTTACGTCTTAAAGCTTTATATTTATCGTTTTAATTTTATCGCTTCAATCACAAACACCCATCAAGAACACCTAACCGACGACCGGCGGTGGAACGGCGGCAGATTGCCGACCGGACCGCCAGGCCGATCGCCGGCGATAAAGATCGCACCACACGAGCCAAGCAACCGGCCTCACCACAGTTGGTGGTGGAGGCGTCGGCTTTTTCCCGGTTCGCCGGCCGCACCACAACGGTGGTTGCGGCAGCGGCTGTTGCCGTGGCGACCGATAGCCGTACCACCGTTTGCGGTGGCGGCATCGGTTTCGATGGTCAAAGCCACACCACAGCCGTGGTGGTGGCCGATTCGAATGATGGCCGGAGATCGGTGGCGACAGCCGATAGCTGTCGTCGTCGTTAAAGCGGCAAGCGGTGGCGGTGATGTTTTTCATCATTGCTGCCACCGATGAACCACCAATCGATGGTCGATGTCCGCCATCCGGTGGCATCGAACACTACCAACGATCGAACTCGCTGGGAAGCGGCGGCGGCGGCGGTGGCAATTGCTACTGTTGTCGTCGCAAAACCCCACCGGAGAACGTGGTGATGGTAGTGGCGAATTTCCGCCGCTGTCACCGATCGCACATAGGAAGAAAAAGATGGTGGTGTCAATCGCCGATCAACAAATCCACACCACCAGATTGGTGGTGGACAGCAACCACCGGAAACCGCAATCGCGGTGGTGGTCTCGATAGGCGGCGGTGGCAAAAGCCATGCCGCTGGCTGTTGTCATCGGCGGCGACGGCGGCCTTTGCGGCTGCTGTCGTTGCGATGGTAGGCGGCGGTGGTTGTTTACCTTCGCCGTCATGAAACCGATCAAAGGGTGACCGTTTGTTACTATCATCGGATTGGTATCGATTGTTTTTCGAAACCCGAAGCGATAAGACGGGATTAGGATTTTTTCGATCCTCGATAGTTTTTCGAGCAAATTACGAAACCCTAATGGCCCAAGACTACCAGTTTGGTAATGGGCCTATAAGCCCAGTTTTGGGACCAAGTTTCTGGCCCAAATAAGTTTTGATTGGTTTTATTTACCCAGATTAACTTATTCAAGTAATTTTATTGTTTTAGTTTTTATTAAAATTTTTATATAACCGAATAGTTAATAAGTCAAATAGGCCTTGTATTGTATTTGATAAAATTGGTCGAATCTAGATACAGTTTTAAGGCCAGTATTATGTATCTCGACTAGTTAGTTCAAAAATACCTGTTTTCGATATTTTTGGGTAAAAGGTTGATATTTTAAAATAAAATGGTTTTAGTTTTATAAAATAAGGATTTATTGTTTATAAGTCTCAGTTTTTAAGTAAAAACCGTTTTTCAGCTTAAAATATTTGGTTCATAAAACAATTAGTTTTTTAATCAGTTATAAAACCAAGTTTTGCGATAATTGAGACAAAATAATTTTAACGGATCTAGGTTTATTTCTCGCTGTATGCTTTATATGTATGATTGATTGCGTGATTGCTTGAACTTTATATATGCATCTCAGTTTGAAATATATATATGTATGCCTAATATAGAGTTTTGCCAACTTAGACCCTTGACATATTTCCGGGGAGGCTTGCGTGCCATTTACAACCCCTTATGTAATAATGACCTTAGGGTAGATGTTCGGGATAGCAAGGCCAGGGGAGCTGCTAACGTTCATTCTCTTACCAAAGTACTGACAAAACATGGCGAGGCCAGTGGGAGCTACGCAAAGTTTTGAAGCTTTTAGAGAAATAGGTCATTATTGGTCCTTAGGAAATAAATGTTGCCAAAAACTATAATTAGCTGTTATGTGATTAATTAATTGCATAGTTAACTGATTATTTGTGATATTTGCTGATTAGTAGTTTTAAATAAAGAGGTTATTTTTTAAAACTAGGATATATCACAAAAGTGTATAGGTTTTTAAATTACCAGCTTTTTCAAACTTTACAATACGGTAGTTTTATTTTAAACCTATAAATGATTGTTTTACATAAAAGGCAAGTTGACAAAAACAGTTAGTTTTAATGAACTAGATGTGCTATTAAAACAGTTAGTTTTAATTAGCAAGTGATTTTAGAACAGTTAGTTTTAAAATTGCATGTATGTTTGAAACAGTAAGTTTAAGACATCAGTGGCCTTTATAACAATCAGTTTTTTAAATCCTGGAAATAAAGTTTTTCAAAACCCCGAAGATCATAGATCAGTAGTGCAACCCATCTAGGGGCACCTACGGCGTAAAGTACATAGGCGTTGTAAGTGATCACACATTCAACGTCTGTGTTCAAACTGAAGCTGGAGGGGTTACATAACTCTGCGAATTATCTCCGGGTGGTACCGGCCAGAGTATAGTGATCAGGTCCCAAAATGGTGAGATCTATTTTGGTACTATTAAGTTCACCGGGTGGTACCGGGCCAAAAAGCACTAAGAGGGACTAAAACATGCACAGGTAGTTGCCATGGTCCCGAAAAGATCTAGGAGTCATGTCAGCTAGACATGATTGGTAAAAGTCCTTACCTACCGAAATAAATACGGGTCTGGTGGAGCAAGAACATTACGCACATCAGGACGTATGAAATAAGGATCCTAGTCCAATAATTTGATCATTTAAGGGTTTATTGATAATTATTGGAAATTTAATCTATTTACAGTTGCTAAAGACCAAAAGTTTTATTTTGTGTAGATGGCAAGCACTGTTACCAGCACTAACAATCTTTCCCTCCGATCTATCCTAGAGAAGGATAAACTGACCGGCTCTAACTTTCTCGACTGGGAGCGCAATCTGATGATTGTGCTCAGACATGAGAGAAAATGGTATGTTCTTGAAGAGCCTCTTGGGGAGGCACCTCCAGCAAATGCTCCGGCTGCTGCTAGGAATGCCCACAAGAAGCACTCCGATGATCTACTGGATGTTGCATGTCTCATGCTCGCAACAATGAGCCCAGATCTGCAAGCAGGGCTCATAAATACAAATGCTTATGACATGATCCGCCAGCTGAGGGACATGTTCCAGACCCAGGCTCGTACAGAACGCTACGATGCCACCAAAGCATTTAATGAGTGCAAGATGGTAAAAGGGACATCAGTAAGTGACCATGTCATGAAAATGAAACGTCACTTAGATCATCTGGAGAGGCTAGGTCATCCTGTTCCGTTGCAGCTGGCAACAGACACCATACTCAATTCACTGTCAGAAGACTACAGGCCCTTTGTAGTCAATTACAATATGAATAACATGGAGAAAACAATAGCAGAATTGCACTCCATGCTTAAGACAGCTGAACTAAATATGGGGAACAAGAACAAGACCAAGGATGTCTTGATGGTGAAAGACGGAGGGGTGAAAAAGAAGAATGGGCATGCTAGCACCAGTAAGGGAAAAGGACCAGTCCAGGCCATCCAGAGTGCACCCAAGAAAGGCAAAGGCAAGGGCAAGGGCAAGAAGGTTAAGCCAAATAAAGCTAGGACCGAGAACCGCTGCTTCATATGCAATGAGATCGGTCACTGGAGGCAAAACTGCCCTAAGCGTCATGAAGCAGGTATGTAAACCTCAGAAAATTTATGATTGCTTTAACTTGTCACTTCTTACTTGTTGGTTTAGAAGTATACTGATACCTAGAGCAAATGATTATTGCAGGAGGTCAGAAATGAAGTGAAGTGCCCAGAGGTTGTTGAGGATCTTAAGTACAAGTTAATTTCGATATAAGTCAAGACATTTTGAATTTATGGTTTTAAAACAGTTATTTTTGGATTTATGTTTTAAACAGTTTTTGGGATGATTATATTTTGGATTTATAATTTTATGGTTTTATTTTCAAAATTGTTGTCTTGACATATCTGATTGTGCTTAGTATTCTTAAATACATATGATCCTAGTTGTTGCCTGTTATAGTTACTTCAATAAAATCTATTAATTTGAAGTAATTTATATAAAAACTAACAAAACACAAGAAATTCTATAAGAATGTGTTTTAAGAATAAGACATTTACGAATAATTGTTTTGTGATCGAATTTTAAAAGGGAGAATTTAAGATATTAACTCAGATAACGTTAATAACAGTATTTATAAAACTAGAAAGATTCCAAGTTCTGGATTTAGGATTTGACCAAATCCAGTTAAGTTTTATAAAAGAAATTCTCAGAATTAACTAATCAAGTTTGATCAAGTTTTATTATTCAAATGTTCTAAAAAGAGAATTTAGGATATTAACCCAGATGACGTTAATAACAGTATTTATGAAACTAGAAAGATTCCAAGATCTGGAATTAGGATTTGACCAAAATCCAGTTAAGTTTCATAAAAGGAAATTCTCAAAGTTCATTACTTAAAATTAGAATTGACTAATCAAAGTTTTGACTGAGTCAATAGTAAATTTTGAGTAATAGCTAGTTTTTATATAAGTAAGTGGGAGCCCAATTTATTCTCTATCTAGTCTGAGATAAAAGAATAAAAGATACAATTATTGAAGTATCTCGGAATTCATAAATCCAGGTAGGATAAGAATTCGTAAGATACAATTTACCCTTTTAGTCAAAAGGATAAAAGTTTCAAGATCCATGAAACAAAGGTCGTGACTGACTTTAGAATCAATAATTAAAGTGTTGGATTAATATATAAGATTCCAGTAGATTTGCCAACATTGCAAATGGAATCTGATTTCAGGAAGAAATCATTCATCTACACAGCAGCTAAGGAAAGTTGCAGTCTCACATATTCAGGAACTGGAAGTTAGTCCAGGTCTCCTAGTTCAAGGAATATAACAAAAGTCTAGTTATTGTTTTAAAAGGTGTTTGCAAAAACAATAAATAGCAGATACAAGTAGATCGACTTGTATTGTTTGGTTATCACTTTGATTAGATTGGTAAACTTTAATCAAAGGAATATAACTTGTATTGTTTGGTTAAATAGATGTTATGAAAGTTATTAAAGAAAAGATATTTGATTTTGTTATCATTACAGCGTGTAATGTGGACTATACAAAATTGATTTCTTTATTACTTTCACATTTTGCATGTTTTAATATATCCAGGAATGAAATCAGTCTTCGATTTTTCATTCAAAATCTGTCCGTGACAACTTATCATTGTGGGAGCATGATAAGGAGTTAAAGTCATTGTGAACTTTTAGGTAGTTATTATAAGTTGCTAAATAACAGCTACAAGTATTGTAGACTAAAAGTTGCACGGATATTTGATAGAGTAGCAAATATCGGACGTGATCCGCGGTTGAGATTGTTTCTTGGAGTAAGTCATAAGTAAATCTCACAGTGGTTGTCCCTATCACCTGAGGTATCTGATTTAATATCATGAGGACTACTGAATTCTTAGTGCACTCAACCGCTATGCCGTAACAGGGTGGCTATAAAGGGTGTAACTAGATTCAGCGGAAGCCGTGGTGTTAAAGGCAGATATGCAAGATGGGATTTGCACCTCTTCTCAGAAGAGAGATATTTCTGGGCCCATCTTGACTGACTAAGCATACTGATGAAGTGCATGGCCATGCCCAAACGAACTGATTAGTTCTTTGTCGTTTACCTATCAGTAAAAGTCAGATAATCAAGAAAACAGAATCTTGAGTATTTAGAGTTGACACTTTCCAAGCTCATACTCACAGATGAAATATCGCGATGCAAAGGGAAAAGCCAAGATATACCCAATCAATGAACAGTAGTTTCATAGATACTATTTCCTTATGGAACATTTATATCACCAGTCTGGGTATAAGAGTTCTTGTAACCTGGTCAGCCTAAGTGCCTGTCTAGGGGCCTCCTTAGGTCCGTATAATCAAGGCGGTATTGCCAACTTGCACAAGTGGGAGTCTGTTAGGGATTATGTGCAGAGTTGACAAACCAAGTAATTATACATCCAATGTTACAAGACACTTGAGGGTCACACCTGTGAGGACCTATAAGTCGAACAAGTTAGATGAAACCCAGAAATGGAGAATTAGGATTTATAATAGTGTATTATAAATCAATTGGGTAATTTCAGTAAGAATTACCAAAGTTGGAGGGTTATTAATTAATTAGGAGATTGTATATTTATTTGATAAAATAAATATATAATAATTAATTAATAAAGTGATATATATATATATATATATATATTAGATAAATATATATATTTATAATTATCATATGCAAATTCTTTTCCAGTTAATAAAAGGAAAGATTTGAGATAATTATAATATGGAAACTGAATTCCTTTCAGACTGTGTTTTCTTCCCATATAAATAAAGGCTTATGGGTTAGGGAATAATTAAGCTTTTCAGAAAAACACAAATCAGTTTCTCTCCTCCTCTCTCTCTCCTAACCGGCGCCGACCTCCCCCCCCCCCCCCCCCCCCCTCATTCGGGCTCCTCAAATGGCTCTAACAAGTCTGCCGTGACTGAAACCACAACAAACGGTTACGGGCAACTTGCGGGAAACAAAGAGATAAATTAAAGATAAAAATATAAAAATAACTAATTAAACTAGAAAGCGAAAAACTTGCAAGGGAAAGAATCCCTCACAAGGATCGATTAACAAAACTAATAAAGACTAAAATCTAACAACTACCGTTCCCCGGCAGCGGCGCCAAAAACTTGATGCGGTAATTATCATACATAAAAAGCGTAACAAGTTTTAACCTCTAATGCCTAGCCACTGTCTTACCACATATACAGGCAAGCGTACCTGATCGTGAGTAATATAATGTAGGAAAGTCTAGGTATCGTATCTACCACTGGGAACGGTCAAGTTATCGTAGATTAAAGTCTGGATCAGTTTAATTAACCTAAAGCTTTGGGGGGGTTTTATGAAAAAGGTTTTAATAACTAAAAAGACACTAAATTAACTACGAACTAAGAAAAACAATTAAAAGACTGATTAAAGATTATATGAAGGAAAAACAGTAGTACTTATCATGGTAAGGTGAATCCCCAAGTGAATGATTTAGATAGGCCAAAGGTTTGGTTGTTTTGACTATTGTAGGAATTTAAGTCTAAGACACCCTAACATGCGATGACTATGGTTATTGACTAGGACACGGTCCTCCTAATCCCAATACTAAATCGTTTGGTCCACAATCTAGAGTCGGTTTACCAGTCCTAATTAATATTGCATGGCTTTTCTACTATCTGGTCACTCTTGGTCCAAGTAACCCCTTAACACAACTCTCTTGGTCCAAGGTTAGGCTAAGGTAGGTTGTTTATCCTCTCGGAGTCTATCTGTTTTGGTCCAACAAATACACCCAACCAAATGAATTCAAATCACCAAACAATACAAATCAGAAAAGGGCCATAACACACATTCAATTAATCAAAACAAACCAATAAACATTAAGTATCAAATCATCATTCACAATGGTTCATCGACCATGACAAGTACCACTACTAAAAACTACTCACTAAGCATAACGAAAACAGAAAACATAATAGACATCGACATGATACCGACAATACAACGACGGATGATCGAAGATCGACTCCCGCAGCGTATCGACACCACTCGGACTCTCACTCTCGTTTCTGCCTCGTAACCCGTACCAAAAATCATGCTCTGAACTGAAGGAGGAGGCTGGTATTTAAAAGAAAACGTCCAGGGGTCATCTGGCGATCGCCAGACTGCAGGTTTGGCGGCGCCAAACACTTAGGTCAACTCTGGTCTTCATCTTTGTCGAATCTGGCGGCGCCAGATGGTGAACTTCGCGATCGCCAAACAGCTACTGTATTGGACTTGTGCATTTTTCACGTTTTCTCGCCCTTTTTCGTACTTTTCCGTTCCACGGCCTCCAAATCCTTCATAAACAATAATAAGCTCATTTAGTGAGTGAAATGATCAGAAATGGGTGAGAAATGGGGTAAAGTCATACGATTACGCTCAACCAAAACATGTATAATTTTGGTGTTATCAGCGACACTGTGGTGCTGTTATCGTCGCCGGGGCGACGGTGATGGTGGCGGCGCCCTCACCGCTGCCGTCGTCGGTGGTGGCCGAAATTAGAGATCACCAATGTTTTTTCAAACCGACGTTTGATCGGGGTTGAGATAGTTGTTATCAGTTAGGTAACTTGGGATAATCAGGTTTCGAATCAGATAGGTTTTAATTAATAATTATCAATTTTATTTTTCCGGAAAAATTATTAAAACCTTGTTTTAATCCAGTTTGGATTATTACAAAAAAACCAGTTTTATCAAAACAATTTTAGTTAGTTTAATCTGTTAAGCTAGTTATTGTTGTCATAGCCGAGCTCGTTGACCTATGGTTGTGTTTTATTGCTTTATTACTTTATTATCTTGCTTATGGTAAGGGAGGCCTGCGAGCCGTTTACAACCCTATTTTGTATTTTATAGATGGGAGGCCTGCGTGCCATTTACAACCCAATTTTTGTAATAATTAAATTAGATTAGTTCAAAAGGAGTAAAGCTTGAAGACGGGTTTTCTTGGAGACACAACCAAAGATGTTGGAGCCAGTGGGAGCACCAAGATTTCATGCCTTGTGGTTGATTAGTCACATATGATTTGGACCGGTAGTTTTCGTGTTGGCTCACGAAACTGACAATAGATCTGGGCAAAGCTATGACACTGTCTTGTTTTATCTGCATGGTTTGTTATAGTCACTTTATTTTAGATAAAACAATTTTTTTTATGAAATCAGATAAAGAGTTCGATTACAGTTTGTTTTTCGAACCAGTTATTTTTAAAATTAAAACTGGCTAAAATCCTTAGGAAAATCATAGATCAGTAAGTGTGATCCGTTTATGAACACCTTTGGCGTAAGGTACGTTGGGGCTCGAAGAGATCAAACCTTGGGCACCTGCGTTCAAACTCCAAGCCAAAGGGGGTGAAAAGACTTTGCGATAATCGGGTGGTACCGACCAGAGTACATCCAGTTCAAAATGGTGCGATCTATTTTGGTTTTTGTTACAATTCACCGGGTGGTACCGGGCCAAAACACACTAGAGGGACTAAATATGCACGGATTCAATATCCGATGTCCCGATGATCTAGAAGTCGTATCTTTCGTTTAAAGATGCGATTGGTATAAGTTATTACCTACCAGAAATAGCATGAGTTGACTTGTGTGATCAAACCGCTTGTCAATTCATGTGAAATATGGATTCTAGTCTAATAAATTTATTGTTCTAAGGTAATACTTTATTAGAAATATAATCAGATAACTAAATTGGAATTTTAATTTTTTTGTACATGTCTGCTATTACCTTTTATTCACCCGAGGAATCTCTCCGCCTGATAATGGGGAAATGGAAGCTTACAGGCCAAAATTTTCCAGTCTGGAAAATGCACCTTGACAATGTCTTGGATGCACAGGGTAAGCGATACGTGATAGAGAAACCCATTTCACGACCCAAATGCAGTTCTCCTGAAAAGGATTTTGCTGAATACTTTAAATTCATGGCTGACGAATCTGATGTAATGTCAATTCTGTCTTTCTCTACCTCACCCGAGTTCACGGCTGATTTAAGAGTTAAGTACTGCCATGAGGTCGTGAAGAATATAGAAAACCAGGTAGGTTTCTATAAGAAAAGTGGGAAGTATCTAATCATGAAAGAGATCTATTCTCTGAAACTGGAAAAGGGTCAATCTGTTAAAGATCATCTTCTGGAAGTGAGAAGACTCTTTAAAAGTTTGTCACGCATGGAATATAAGATGGTTCAGGAGGAGCTAGTACATCTCATGTGGTTCTCTCTCACGGACGAGATACGTACCACAATTAGTGGATATATTGGAGAGCCAAAGAGAGACGTGGCAAAGCTCCATGAGGATATTTTGGCCAGTTTGGAGCCGAAACCCGCAGCAGCTGCTGAACTCATGGACACAGATTGGATTGACGAGCTGGGAGATCTGAGTTGCCCAGAATGCGGTAGCAAGGGTATTTGTGCTCACTCGATGGACATTGACCAGCTAGACATCGGTTTACCCGATGCACCATGTATCTTTATGATAGACTGTTTGATCACTTCTTATGAATCATGGGTACTTGATACAGGCAGTGGTAACCACATTTGTAATCATTTACAGGGATTTAAGAGAAGGGAGACACCGAGGAAGGACCGTTCGAACCTAAGAGTCGGTGAAGGCACGATGCTTGTAGCTGAAGCTGTAGGGTCTTATAGTCTTAGTTTGCCCTCGAGTCTAGTATTGGAACTTGAAAACTGTTATTATGTTCCTAAGATGATCAAGAATGTTATTTCTTTTGATTTACTTGTAGACCAAGGTTTTTGTTATAAATATGATTACAAACTTATTTCTTGCTTTAAAAATGATGTCTTTTATTTCAAAGGAACTCTTTCTAATGGTTTATATGTCTTAAATCTGCAAGAAAATAAAGAAGTCTATCATATAAGCAAACGATCCAAAGAAATTAAGGATCAGACTTACCTCTGGCACTGTCGTCTCGGTCACATAAACAAGAAACGCATAGAAAAACTCCAGAAAGGAGGATTTCTTGGGTCTTTCAATTTTTGACCTTTTGACAATTGTGAATCTTGTTTATCTGGCAAAATGACAAAGCAACCCTTCAATAAAGATAATGAAAGGGCAAGTGAATTTTTAGGAATAATACACACAGATGTGTGTGGTCCTTTCAGTCATGAGGCTAGGGGAGGATACCGGTACTTCATCACTTTTACTGACGATTTCAGTAGATATGGTTATGTCTACCTAATAAGACATAAATCTGAAGCCTTTGAAAGATTTAAGGAGTTTCAGAATGAAGTACAGAATCAACTTGACAGAAAGATCAAGTTCATGCGGTCAGATCGCGGTGGGGAATATCTTAGTCAGGAATTCGACAATCATTTGATGGAATGTGGGATTGTCTCACAACTCACACCTCCGTATACACCTCAGATGAATGGTACGATCAATGATGTGTCGTTCCTCGCTACCAATATCATTTTGGGGACATGCGCTCGAAACAGCGGCCCACATACTGAATAGAGTGCCGACTAAATCGGTAGAAAAGACACCATACGAGATTTGGACAGGTAAAAAGCCTAAATTGTCTTTTCTGAAGATTTGGGGTTGTGAGGTATACGTCAAACGACCAACCTCTGAAAAACTCAAACCCAAATCAGACAAGTGCATTTCGTAGGATATCCTAAGACCACTGTGGGATACTACTTCTACAGTCCTACCGAGAACAAAGTCTTTGTAGCTTGGAATGGAGAATTTCTGGAGGATAAGTTTCTCAGTACTGGAGAAATGATGTAGATATTCAAGAAGTAGAAGAAGATGACACTTTACCGATTGTTGAGCCAGTCACTCAACAAGAACCTGTTGAGGCTCAACCAGAAACGGTTGAGGAAGTGCAAACACAAGACCTTCGCAGATCCACTAGGATAAGACAAGAACTAGACAGGTATCTTGGGTTCTTGGTCTCCCAGGAAGAAGGAGACTTGAATGAAACAACATCCTATGGAGAAGCTATGTCAGGCAGTGAGTCTGAACAATGGCAAGAAGCCATGAAGGCAGAGATGCAGTCCATGTACGACAACCAAGTATAGGAGTTGACAGATTTGCCCCAACACTGTAGGGCTGTTGGACGCAAATGGGTTTTCAAGAAGAAAACCGACATGGATGGAAATGTGCACACTTTTAAGGCTAGACTGGTGGTAAAAGGTTTCACGCAAACTCATGGTATCGACTATGATGAAACTTTTTCACCAGTAGCAATGTTAAAGTCTATCAGGATTTTGATGGCCATTTCAGCGTATTTCAACTACGAGATTTGGCAAATGGATGATAAGACGTCCTTCCTGAATGGGAAGTTAACAGAGGACGTCTACATGCAACAACCGGAAGGTTTTGTAGATCGAAAGAATCCTGATAAAGTGTGCAAACTGCTAAAATCCATATATGGATTAAAGCAAGCATCCAGGAGCTGGAACTTACACTTTGATGTACGAATCAAGGAATTTGGTTTTACTAAAAGTGAGTTTGAGCCATGTGTTTACACAAAGTTCAGTGGGAGCGTAGTGACCTTCTTGGTCTTATATGTAGATGATATTCTACTCATTGGAAATGATGTACCAACTTTACAGAGTGTAAAGACTTGGTTAAGCAAATGTTTCCAAATGAAAGACCTTGGAGAAGCCGCCTATATACTTGGTATAAAGATCTATAGAAATAGATCTAGACGGCTTATCGGGCTTAGTCAAAGTACATACATTGACAAAATCCTGAAATGAATCAGGATGGATGAATCCAAGAAAGGATTTATCCCAATGCAGCATGGCATAGTGCTAAGTAAAGCACAATGTCCCGTATCTAGTGAAGATCAGGACAAAATGAAATCGGTACCATATGCCTCAGCTATTGGATCGATTATGTATGCCATGTTATGTACTAGGCTTGATGTTGCTTACTCAATAAGTGTTACGAGCAGATACCAGAAGAACCCAGGTGAAGCCCATTGGGTGGTTGTCAAGAACATTCTCAAGTACATGAGACGGACTAAAGAAATGTTCTTGGTCTTTGGAGGATCTGAGGATGAGATTAGTGTCATAGGCTATTCTGACGCTAGTTTTCAGACCGACAGAGATGATTTTAAATCACAGTCAGGATATGTATTTACCCTAAATGGAGGCGCGATCTCGTGGAAGAGCTCGAAGCAAGACACCATAGCAGATTCCACTACAGAGGCAGAGTATATTGCATCATCAGATGCAGCAAAGGAAGCAGTCTGGCTCAGGAATTTTATCTCGGATCTAAGAGTTGTAGCCAGTAACTCTAGACCCATAGATATCTACTATGATAACTCTGGAGCAGTAGCACAAACGAAGGAGCCCAGAGAACATCACAAGTCGAGACATGTACTCAGGAAGTATCACCTCATCCGAGAGATTACTGGAAGAGGAGATGTGAGAATATGCAAAATTCCGATGGACGAGAATGTCGCAGATCCGCTAACGAAGCCGCTAGCTAGAGCAAAGCATGAGGGCCATGCTAGTTCCATAGGAATGCAGTACTTGGATACTAGTAGTTAGTTTATGTTATCGATTATTAGTGTAATATTTTGAAACATTATAAGAATTTATTATTTCACGGTGTGTTTGAAATAAAGAGATATTATTCATGAAATGTTTCAGAAATTACTTTTTGCATATTTAAAAGTTGTCCATGATTTTTCACAAGTTTGTAAAAAATCTAAAATTCCATAGCTACTTATTGAGGTGGGAACCTCAATAGGGTTATGACGCTATTATGAGTGCTTTATATACAGCTGGTAGGATTAAACATTCATAAGTACTTATCAGAGTGAGTAAGTATTGGAAGTGACCAATTTCAAGTCTACTTCATGGAGCCTATGTCATAAGTATTGACTTGATGATAGGTTGTCCTTAGACCTGAGATATCTGGTCTGTAGGCATGAGGACTGCTGTACTCTTAGCATGTTCTAACGCTGCACCGTAACTGGTGGCTATAAGTGGCATGACTAGATGCAGCGGAAGCCATGTTTTGCAGATGCGGGTAGTCAATATGGGATTTACACCTCCTTTATGGGAGAGATATTTCCGGGCCCCCTGATGATTAAGATTGATAGAAATGTGTGGCCACGCTCGGATATAATAACAGTGGTTATTTGGAAAGTCCGTAACTGCAGGCAGTCAAAATCAGTCAGGAAATACTTGAGTTTATGATTGAACAAATCTCAGCTCCATGTCTAAAACTCATTTTAGAAATATCGTGTGTAAAAGGAATGAACCTGTGTACAATTCAAAAATATGAATCGTATCTCTGGCTATAAGAGATCTTATAACCTAGTTAACCTAAGTGTTTGGCTAGGGACCTCCTTAGGCTAATGGTGACAGTTAAGTTACTTGTCTGGCACAAGTGGGAGTCTGAAGGGATTATGTGCAAGACAGTAATTAGGATTACCATGTCCAATGTTATAAGACACTAGTGGGTCACACTGCTACACACCTAACCCGAGACCTATTGGATTTATTGTGTGGAAATAATTAATTAAGTTTAATTATTTAAAAGAGAGAAAAGAATAAATAATAAATTGTTTATTTATTATTTATCAGTTAAAGATAATTATTTAATTAATAAGTTTAAATTAATTAAAGATAATTATTGAGAGTTATTTTTGGTTTGGGATTCCTTATAACACTGCCATATTTACCTTTATAAATATAGGGTTAAGGCAGTAGGATAATTATCTAATTTCATAATTACTTTCTCACCAAGAAATTCCAAAACCTCTCTCTCTCTCTCTTGGGTTGCTGACCATACACACACACGTCGGAGTTCTTTTCCGATCAATCCTAGGCGGTCTAGCAGCCAGTCTCAAGGTGGTGCAGTAGTGGTGTATCCCTCACTAGCTTCCGGAGCAATTTTCGGTATCGTTAAAGGTAAACACGTAAAAACCCCCTTTGATATTGTATTTGATTAAGTTACGGATGGATCTCTGTTCGGGTTGGTTTTATCCACTGCGTTATTTGTTTTATCCGAACGAACCCAACAAAGTTTTCAAGCTGTTGCTGAATTCTTTTCACCAAATTTCTTCAAAGTGCTGTGATTGGCTTCTCCATGCTCAGGTTCACTTTCATCATTCCTTTTAGCCTCTGAATATCATGAACAGGAGCAATATCTTCAAAATAATACTCTTTATCCTTTCCATTGATGGTTAGAGAGTACATTCTGCTCTTTCCAAACCATCTCCATTCATTCACAGCTTCACATGGTTGATTCATCAGGTTGGTAATCCTAGATGGTTCAAACAACCAACATAGGCATTCCAGTGCACTCTTCAACTTCATAATTATCTCATCTTGATTATCTGATTCAAGATCAGACCCATACAGTCTCATTCCAATCTCATACATCTCTTTTAAATTCTCCCTTGTGCACTCTTCTAGCAACTTTGATAGTACTGGTCTTTTAAGTTTTTCACCATCTTCCCATTCTATGGTGTAAAACAACCTTTCTATGCCTGAAATTCCCCATGACTTCATCTTTCTTTCAGGCTGACTATCAGTCTCCTTTCCCAAATAAGATGCTTGAATACCAAGAACTTGAGACTTTAACTTCTCCACCAACTCTTTATCTAACTCAGTGAGAGCAGATTTCTGATCTTTCAACCTTAACACACTTTCAATCAAAGTAGGTTCAAAGTCATACCATTTATCTATCAAGAAATGGTTCTTCCTTCCTTGCTCAAAGGTTAAAGAAAAGGTCCTGTTCTTCTTGTCAGTGAACCAAGCTACTACCTTTCCTTCACCAATGTTGTCTCTGTGATCTCTTGCATATTCTTTCTTCAGATCATTCCTGGCTTTAGCAAATGCAAACATTAATTGCAAGTTCTCCTTCATTACCTTAGTCTCCATGTAATCACCATTCTCCATTGTACAACCTAGCTCATACAGCTTCATCAAATCAACTCTAGGTAACTTTGTAAAAATAGAATGTGAGTTGGCATAAACCTCACATCTACCTCCACTTCTGATTACCTTGAAGAACATCAACTCATTGTCCTCAAATAATACCAATCAGTAATATCTGATACTTCTTCCACCACTTTGAGCTTCTGTTTCTTGTGAGCAATGGACTTGACTCTTCTCACTTTGGAAATTTTTTTAACTAGTTCTTTAGACTCCTTTTCAATTTGAGTTGTGTAACACCCCAAAAATTGGAGTAAACAAAAACCTTCATTTACGAAAGGTGTTAGTACAAATATACGCCAAAGCGTGAGCTCTTCCCAAAAATGGGGTATGAAGTAGTGTATAATTACAATGTTCGTAATATGAATAAAGAATACGACAACCATCTAGTCTAAATCCTATCAAGGAAAAGACTACAAACGGGTTGTCAAAACGGTCAATGCCTGCGCGGTCTAAAGGACCGGTCTCCTCACACATCCCCCAAAGCTCACTCTTAATCCCGGCGCCTACTTGGGATCAGCGTCCCTAGTACCTGAGAGACACATCGACACCAAGCAAGTGTTAGGCTAAAGGAGCCTAGTGAGTTGTAACAACATAGTATCATACATATAAAAGCATGTTTAGACATGTGAGATATATAAGAGTGTATTAACCACAAAACGAAGCATGTTAAACCGGTTTATCTTTTATCTTTGAAAACTGTGGGAGCGACCCACTTTCACCAAGCAAGTTACACCTCAGAGTCGAGACACCCCGTTGTCGTCCTCCTACGAAGACTTCCATTGACAACCCCAGAGGCCAGGCACATTCGCGGCCACACGAATGGCGAGGGACATAGGTGTACACCTTTTGACTAGTGCCACCCAAGACTGAGTCGAACTCGTGTAAACTTGAAAGTGCACACCTTTTGACTAGTGCCACTTTAAATCAATCTCAATTCAAAAACGACATAATGTACACCTTTTGACTAGTGTCACATTGTCCAATTTACGTTTGTGTAAAAACATGGGTATTCACCTTTTGACTAGTGACATCCCGGTCCACTTTTTGACTAGTGACCAATAGCATCACACCTTTTGACTGGCGGCGCTTTAGAACATTTGAGCATAGTTACAAATCTCAATACTTTCATACAAGCCAACATGCTCGGGATTCAATCCCCTCGCATCATTCAGTGGCATACATAATGACACGTATTTTTCATGCATACATTGATCATATAATCTTATGAATATGGTTCATCCAAGGTAGCATACGATTGATCATTCCATGTATACAATTCCCAAGCAAGATATATATATATATATATCAAACAAGATGATGCGCTCTCAGTTTTAACAAAATAGTTTTAGCAACTCACCTTTATATTCTTCACAACAAACCCGGGTTGATGGTTAAACACGTCACAAGATAGTACCTATACAATCATATTATGGTATACATCAATAAGCCACCAAAATGACACTTAGGTTTCACAACCGAAACACTAGTCTAGAGCTAGGCTAGACTATCTCAATTTCCCCCAAAATCTCCCAAACATCATCTAATATAACCCTTAAGGAAAGCCCAAGGCCAAAACTCGAAAAGGAACGAAAACGAAAAACTTCAAAATTCGGGCAGGGAGTTGCGCGACCTTGCCCCGCGACCTCAGGTCACGGGCTTAGGTCGCGGGGTTCCTCTGGACCTGCACATCCCGCGACCAGCTCCAAAAATGCATAACCCAACTCACCCAAAACTCGATATTGACTCCCAAAACACCCTTTGAATGTTTATATACGATCCTATGACAATATAACATGATAAACTAACAACCAAACTCGAAAAACACCGATAATCATCAAGATCCATGGTTTTTCCCCAATTGTAAACCCTAGCTTTCAAAGCTCTAGATCTAGACTAAACCACGAAATTAACACGAAATAAACCGTACCTTTCGTTAAAAACTTGATTCTAACAACACTTCACGAATCGATTTCACCTCCTACGCTCGATTCTTCCTCCGGATCTCGAATTCTCTTCCAAGCCCTCTTTCTCCCTTTTCTCTTTTTTTCTCTCTTTTTCTCTTCAAGTACACAAACACACAAACAAATGAAGGGGTGAGGGGTTTTGTAACTAGTTAGTGAGCTAGTTACACTTCACCCCCTTCCTTATCTCGGGTATTTACATTCTCATCCCGAAACTGTTAAATTGGACACTCGACTCGACCTATAACTTAAAATACGAGTTAATAATTTACTTTGGGAAATGAACGTTATATTTAACCAAATTTCCATTATTCACTTTTATCATAAAAGTTCGAGTTCATAAAATTCCGGGTGTTACAAGTTGGCTCCATTTCCTTAACTGATTCTGTAGCATCTTCAGCAGTAGTATGAATTTCATCACCTTGAGTATTAGCAACAGTATCTCCAACAATAGCATTACCTTTAACATTACCTTCAGCAGTGGCAAGTTGATCTCTCTTCTTCTTTCTTTGTACTAGAGGCACTTCTTCTTCTTCTTCTTCTTCCTCATCTTCCTCTTAAGCTTCTTGATTCATCTTATCTCTTGTTTCATGATACTTTTGCTCAATCTTCACAAGACTCCATCTAGCAAAGTATTGGACTGGTCTTCCAAGTACTCCAGCCAAGTACCTTACCATCTTTCTCCTCTCATCTCCAGCAGTCTTTTAAATAACTCTTTTCGTAGTTACCTTCTTCTTAGGCTACTTCTTGGTTTCTTTTGCCACTTCCTTGTTAAACTTCTCTTGTAACTTTTCTGCAACAATTCTTCCAGCCTCATCTTGTTTGGCTAGTAGTTCTCTTCTATCTCTTTCTTCGTCTTCTGTAAGCTTCTGAATGAAAGCTTCAGAAAGTTCATTGGCCACATGAGCATGTATTTGTTCATCATCAGACTCTGGCTTAGGTTCCTCAACCAAGATCTTCTTGCCTTTGTCTTTAGGATCTATTTCAGCAACCTTCTTCTTTTCCTCTGGCTGTTTTTCCTTGATCACCACACCCTTTGAAATCACTTTAGGCAACTTCAGTAATAATTCAGCAATTGTTTGCTCATCTTCATTCACAGACTCTTTACCAAGATCAGCCTCTTTTTCAGTCTCCCCCTTAGCTTCAGCCTCACCTCCAACAACCTCAGGCATAACAGTATCAGTTTCAGCAACTTCCTTCTCAACATCTTCATTCACAACCTTCTTTGCAATCTTTTTCTTCATATACTCCCCCTTGACCCCCTTTGTGAATGAAGCCAAGGTGGAGTATCGTCTTTGAAGAGCTGAGATCCTCATATGCATAGAAGCCATCTGTGCACCCTGAAACTACATTTTCCTTGTAAACTCAGCCAACATATCATCCTTGGACTTAATCAGCTGATTCTGGATATCTATCACCTTTTCCAGCAAATCCAACCTTTCTTCATGGGATTCATGCCTCTTTTCATGTATTTGAAAGTTGACATCATGTGCTTTAAGATCTTTGGCAATAGTTGCCAGGTCTGCCATCAATTCAGTATGTGTATAACTACACTCACCAGGTTTAGAAGTGTTTACCTCCTTTACTGGATCTTTGGGAATTTTAGCAGAAGTCTTCAGCCTTGCTGAAGTACTAGTTGCTCCCTTGGTTTCTTGGCACCTGGGACCTCCTGATGATTTCTCATCTGGAGTTGCCGTGGAGGGGGTCTTACTTATGTTCACACTGTCCTGATGCACACCTTGTGCAACATCAGTAGTGTGAGCCTCACCATCCACATGCCTATCATGTTCCTTAGAGGGCACCTTCTTTATACTTGAGTGGGGCATCACTCCATGGGTATCCCTTTGGAAAGATTTAGGTGGAGAGTGCTCCATCTGAGGGCTTATAGGCTTAGTGGGTTTAGAACCAGAAGAGGAAGGAGCTCCCCTGTTCTTTCTAATGTATTATTTGAGTGAGGGGGTGGGGGTTGAATCATCAAGGGAATGAAGGATAGTTGTACTGGAAGGTGGGGGTAGGTCATCAGTGGGTATGCTTGATTGCGAGGGCTGCAAGCCTGATGCCTCACCTTGATTGGGATTCACACCCATCATTGTAGAGAACAATGGGGTGAATGTGTCATTAGAGCCTTTTGCAGGTCTCTTCATGTTGGAAAACACTTTGCTATTAAGAGCAGAACTCTCATAGGTGTTTCCATCAGTTGGTACATCCGTCAATTGCTTGGTTATCACTTCTTGGATAAATCTTGGGAACATGTAAAAAGATTTAACATGTTCATTGTTCATGTTCTCAAGATTGTACACAAGATCATCAAAGATCATTTGAGAAAAATTGAAAACCTGTTGGGTGGATAAACAGATCAAAGCAGAGGCAATGGTACTGCTAAACTCACTCCAACTTGTTGTTTTTCTTGAAAAAACAGTGAAGAAGGGTATGCACAAAGAACCGCTAGTAAGGACAGAATTTGCCCTTTTGATATATTAAAGATTTAGGGGGCCTGCATACCCATTCTCAACATAGAATCCATTATCTCAGAGGGGAAAACATAGTTATACCTGATTCATCATTGAATCGCAGATGATGTCGAATCTTTGCAGGAGTAATAGTCAAAGATAGACCACAGATTGTGGTGTGAATGGATTTGACTCCTTCTGATTCTTCAATGGTAGCATTTGCCCAAAAATCCTTCATATGATTAACATAGATAGCATGCGCAATTGATGATGATGCCAAGAAATCCACAATCACTTCACATCCAGTGGAATGTGTGTCCTTCTTTAGATATCCAACCTTGTTGTGATCTTCAATAAACTTAATTATATGGTGGCACTGTTTCTAAACAAATCCGTTTACTGAGACGGCAACCATACCGTTTTAAACGGTGCTAACGTATTATTTTTGAAACTTTAAAATGGCACACCAAAAGATCGAAAAATTCTCTCGATTCAACAAAATCAAAAATCTAAAAATCCATCAAAAAAATACAAAGTTTCTCTCGATTCAACAAAAAAAAAATTAAAACGTCCATTGAAATCAATATAACCAAAAAGCTACCTTATTTTACCAAAAAGCTAGCTTATGGTCCATCCAAACAATGACCTATAAGCCGGCTTATAAGCTATCTTATTTTTACCAAACCATGCCTTAGTGGATATGATGTTGTTTGTGTGTGGGCAGCAACTTATCCTTTGAGTTAATTAGTGGATTGGATTGGTTTGGTTTATTCTTACTAATCAATTCTTTTTTTTCTTGATGAGGTTCTTAGTAATTAATTAATTTAGATGTTTTTTCTTAAAAATCATTTGTATTTCCGCAAGCAGATGCTGCTTGCCTGTTGGCAGCAACTCTGAAGATGATTTTGTCCTTATGACGAATGTTATTGGGAATCAGAGTCGGATATCTCGTCATTTCATCAACAAATCGAGAATTTTAATAGATTGAATCACCTCAAGTGCAAGCGTGGGAGTTGGGGTCATCGAGTCGTAATGGAGGAGAATAGGGTTTGCATAATTTTAAAGTGTATGATAAATGATATTTTTAATCTATATCTACCAAACTTAAGGCCTTCAGCGACGGAATAGCCTGTCGCTAATCCTTCATTAATCCATCATGGTCGTTGATATCCGTTACTAAAGGTCTTTAGCTGAACTTCCCATGGGTGACACTACCAGCGATGGATTAGCGATGGATATCAGCGATGACCAGTTTCAGTGACGGATACGTATTAATTAGAGACGGATTTGCAACATTAGAGACGGATTTGCAACAGACTCATATCAATGACGGATGAGCGACGGAACCCTTAGCGACAGATCAACGACGGATTAATGATAGATTTTAATTTAACTTAGTTTTAATTACTTTTAGCGACGATATTCCCTGGCTAATCCGTCGCTATTTATCAAAAATTTAATTAAAAAAATAGAATTTTGTGTATGCAAATTATATGCTCATACATTCCATAACAATACAAAATCATAGAGAAATAGGAAAATCAAATCCAATATCAAAAGTATTACAAATTCTTAATTCAAATTACAAAAAAAAAAAGTTTAATCAAATCCATAACATGTAATCTAACAAAAAGCTGGGGATGGACCGGGAGGAGGAGGAGGATCGAACCCCTGCGATCGCAACCACTCATACAACGTATTGGTCGCCTTGACGTGCTGAGCTAACTGAGCAACAATTGCTTCCTGCTCCCGACGATGAAGCTTCTGCCCTTCCTGATGACGAGCTTCCATCCTTTCCATCTGCGCTCTCAAGTCGGTCATCTATAACATATGGCATTCGATGCATAATCAACAAATGTTGTCAACAAAATAAAAGTTACGAGGATCAAGGCGTATATATAAATAATCAATCATTGTTTAATTATACCTCAGATGAAGACCCGTTGCTGCCACTACACCGACCGCTAAAAGCATAACTGGGATCCTGGCTCATGCAAAAACCGAATTAGTTATTTATTATTTATTATTTTTTTAATTAATTTCGTCGTTAATCCATTGCTAATTACCTATGGAATTATTTTTTTTGATGAATTCCGTTACTAATGAATTAGCCATTCCATCGTTGTTCTGTCGTTGATGTGTCGCTAATTAGCGACAAAAATTGAGTTCACGTTTCAACTTTCCTTTCTCTCTCTCTCTCTCTATATATATAGGGATGTACAAACGAGAACAACAAAATAAAAGAATAAGAAAACAACCAGTCACGTGTAACTTTACACTAACGATCAATGCAAGTGTGTGAGGGCCGCGACGTGGCCCACGACCTCAAAGTTGTGTGGATCACATGTGTGATCTTAGTGTGGGTGTGTGTATATATAGGGTCAGGTTCAAATGTGAACTCATCTTTCATTGTGAAGTAAAGGACCACTAGCATCGCACCACGTGGCAATAGAATATTTATTCTTTATTCGGACTGAATACAAGTTTTATTCGGTATGCATGCACGTGCGTCGTCAGAAGCGCACGTTCACAATGAAAGAAGAGTTAATATTTGAACTTTCCTATATATATATATATATATATATATATATATATAAACACTATAATGTAAGAGAGATAAAATAAAATCAAGATCAAGAATTATCTTACAGGATTTTCATGTTTCTCTTGAAGTTCCAGCGCTTTCTCAAGTGCTTTAAAAATAGTTTCCATATCTTGTTGTTGTTTGTCCAAGCATTGATATGTTGTATCTGAGAAGATGGTGAATGATTGTGGGTCCATTTGCTTTCTTAAATCAGGATCAATGATTTTATCTACACTTCCATCTTCATAATGTTTTTTGAACCATGAAGTTAGAACGTGGTGTCTACCATCGTCATTAATAATATTTGCTTCCTTCCCGTAAAGGACCTCAAACAATAAGACACCGAAAGAGTAAACATCATATTTATGTGACAATGTGCGGGTCTGTAGAAGTACTGGGTCTGCATTCCTCCCCCGAAGATCTTTTATGGACAATCCAAAATCACACACCTTGGCTACCCAGTTTTCGTATACTAGGACCTGACGACTCTTGATGTCATTATTCATTACGGAATAACCTCGCCGTGTATCATGATGGAGGTAATTCAAAGCACGTGCTACATCAACGCATATGCGTAACCTTTGAAACCATGTAAACTGGGTCGGGCCGGCAATGAGATATTTGTCAAGAGTACCGTTTACCTGATCATAACTTAGAACGACGATCTTCTCATCCTCCTCATCACAAAACCCAACAAGAGAGGCTAAATTTTCATGTTTGTTAAGAAGAAGCACTGAAATTATATCTTTCCCCAAAGAGGTGCCGTCTTTCAGATGATATACCCTGTTTGCAACAATTTCTATCGAATTTCCGTACCACAATAATCTTCCTTTGTAAACATCTCCGTATCCACTATATCCAACGAAACATTGAGAATCGAAGTTGTTGGTGGCGGATCGTATCTCTTGAAGAGGGATTCGTAGGTGACCTAAGTACTCTTCAAATGAAGTCGATGGTGTTTCTGTAATTATAAAGTAAAAACCAGACTATTAATACCAAAGATGGTCTTAGCCTAGCAGGTGGAGGTAACACCCTTCAGGGGACGGTATGGTTGTATTATGTCGAGTTATATATATATATATATATATATATATATATATATATGGCTGTAATTAACTACTACGTCGCGACAATCATTGTATTTTTGTACAATATAATCATCAATATGCTAGTGAAAGATAATGCTTAATTACCAAATATTATTCTTTGTAAATTTATGCGTTCGAGTACATTTTATATATGAGAGAAATTAAAAACCAAACGTCAGGACCGCCATCCCGCTTATGACTCGTGTCAACCCGAATATGACCCGTTAACCCGCGAACCCGTATAGTTAAACGGGCTAGGCGTGTCATCTTCGGGTTGGAATGAAAAACATCAGTAGATGAATTGAGAACCAAAACAACACAAAAACTGATCACACACCTTCAAAGATGCAGAAGCAAAAACAACCAACTAAAAGGAAGAAAATTATGTGCATATATTAATATTTAAACGTGAATTTCATTAACTTATTAAGGCTAATTAAAAAAGAACTATCAACAAACTATATCAAGTTTCTTTTCAAAAATTCGTTGGCTAAAATGTAAGATCATTAAAAGTGTAAGTAAAAAAGTAACTAATTTTAATAAAATGACTTTTGCCGAGTTTGAAAAGTCCGTCGGTAAAAGTGTAAATAAAAAAAGTTATTGATTTTAATAAAATGACTTTTGCCGGCAAGTTAATCAAATTCGTTGATGCAAATATCATTTAAGTTTTCAAAGATACTTTTACGGCGAGTTTGGGAAGTTCGTCGGTAAAGATAACTTTTACCGACGGATTGTACAAAATTCGTCGGCAAAAATGTATTTTTGCCGGTGACGTTTTCCGTCAGCAAAAAGTTCGACTTTTACCGACGCCTTTCATCCAAATTGCCAGCAAAAGCTACTTTTACCGACGGGTAAAAGTACATTTTACCGTAGTGACATCAGATTTTGCTTTTGCCTCTCTCTTCCCTAAAATGGATCAGAATACCACTATCCTTGACTAACTCAATCTTTACCTCACATTTTTTTTATTATCTTAATATATGTGTAAGAGAGAGAGAGAGAGAGAGAGGAGAGAGAGAGAGAGGAGAGGAGAGAGAGAGAGAGAGAGAGAGAGAGAGAGAGAGAGAGAGAAGAGAGAGAGAGAGAGAGAGGAGAGAGAGAGAGAGAGAGAGAGAGAGAGAGAGAGAGAGAGAGAGAGAGAGAGAGAGAGAGAGAGAGAGAGGAGAGAGAGAGAGAGAGAGAGAGAGAGAGGAGAGAGAGGAGAGAGAGAGAGAGAGAGAGAGAGAGAGGAGAGAGAGAGAGAGAGGAGAGAGAGAGAGAGAGAGAGAGAGAGAGGAGAGAGAGAGAGAGGAGAGAGAGAGAGAGAGAGAGAGAGAGAGAGAGAGAACGAAAACCACCGAAAAAAAACTTCTTGAAATCGACCAGAAAATCTAAATTCCCTTGAAATCAATTAAAAAACTTTAAGCGATCAAAAATTTGGATTTAGGCTAAAAGCAGAGCAGTTGACTTTGCAGACATTTGAAGAAAATTTGGGAGAAGTTCTTTCGCGAACATAGCAATTTTCTCTCAAACTTTTCCATTAGAAGAAAACCAAAACAATATTATATATATATATATATATATGACAGATCGACATTATGAAGTATAATATCATTTGGCTGATCTATTAGATGCCTAAACATAATTTGAGAAACACAAAGAAGTAGACACATGAACAATTTCCATTAATCAAAACTGCAACAAACACTGATATTTGAGATAGAATCATTAAACAATATTGTCGAGATGACCAAAGATGGTCTAGTCTAGCGGGTGGAGGTAACACCCTTGTTGGTCAAGGTTCGAACCCCGCACGGGGGACGACTTGCTGTTGTACCTAGCTCTTGGGCCGGTTCAGGGGCGAGTTCATGGATGCGGGGGATTAGTCGGTGCCCGTTTGGATCCGGATAGCCCGGAAAGTGTGTGTGAGCAGTGAGTGAGTTATCTGCCGTTCAAAAAAAATATTGTCGAGATTAGTAAATTAATACCTGCATGTGGATTAAAGTCTTTATACGATGGTGGGTTTTGTTGGAGAGATCCTTGTATATTACTCATAAAAGATGTGGCCACCCTCGTCATATCAGAAATGGATGGACCCTCAAAGTCAGACATTGATGAGTTGGAGAAGCAAGTATATGAAAGATGTTGAATGTGATTCCAAAGTGCTTGAGAAAATGGATCTACTTATCAAGAATGATGGATGTTGCTATATACTTATAAATTTTAAAGCAAATTACGTTTTTAGTCCTTATAGTTTGTTAAAAATTGTTTATATAATCCTCTTTGTTTTTGAAATTACTGAAATTTACGATTTTAATATTTTTATAATTTATTGTACAGGTTAGAATGTTTTAATTCCTGTGGTTTACGTTAATTATTGTTTTGAAAAAAAAAGTGTCATAATTTTTGCATAGACGTATTTAAAGGTGTAATCGAGCCAAGCAAAGCTAAGTCGAGCCGACAAAGTGCCAAACTAAAGCTCGACATTGATGGAGTTGGAGAGGGAAATTTATGCAGGCCTAGACATTGATGGAAGCCAGCACATTGATGGAGCTCAACTCGAGAAGGAAATTAAAGACGTCGAGTCAATTCTGGGTATTTTTCGAGTGGATCTTGAGCAGCTCGTGAGCTGTCTCGGCTTGATTACATCCCTAGACGTATTTACCCACAATTACAGATATTACATTTTGGATCTCTCACGTCACTTTCATTAAAAATTATTTTATAATTACAGATAATTATATGAGTTGAGATTTCATATCAAACATCTTTTTCTTTTTGGTAGTTTTTTGATTTTCTATATGTTTGATAAGTTTATCATGTTCCTTATAAAATTTAAGAATCGACCATCTCTCTTTGTAACCGTTTTTATTATTGATATTACAACAATTTCAGATATTTGTCAACAGTGTCGTGGCGGATTGCTTAACACTCAGGGGTTCATAGCGTCCTAATCGAGTTCGAGCCTTTCCGTGCACATGCCTGAAGACATTTAAGTGGGGTCATGTTTAGCCCTCAGTCGGGGATTAGTATGGTGCACAATTTCAGATATTTAACCAATCCGTCACAGCACTGTTGACAAAGGTGCACGTATGTGTAAATTGATGTAGGCTGTGTTTGGCAAAAATAAGCTAGCTTATAAGCTAGTCCATCCAAACATGTACCAGAAGCTAGCTTATAAGCTAGCTTTTTGAAACGCTACTTTGAGTAGCTTATGAGGAGCTTATTGTAGCTTTTTCCAATTATACCCTTATTAATATTAATTATTAAATTCAAAGATACCATTTTTGGTCATTTTACATACTAATAAGCTAGTTTTTGCCAAACATAATTTGTTCATAAGTTAGTTTATCAGCTAATAGCAAGCTTATCAATCAACAGTTAGCTTATCAGCTATTAGCTAGGTTATAAGCTACATTTGCCAAACATAGCCTTAGTAATACAATTTTGAGTCTTCTCTATTTTTTTTTTTATTTAACAACTTGCTCAATAAGAAAATGATTATAGCTAATTACACGGATCACACTCTGACCATTAAGAAATAAAATTAGAATAGCTGTTTGCATTAATTGACGTGTTAGCAACCAGTGCCATTTTTTTATCCAATTAAATTAAATTTGTATTTATAAATAAAAGTTCTACGCCTAGTATCCGTAATTCCTCGTATTTTATTATTTCTTTAAAGATACTTTAATTTACATTAAACTAAATTGTATTAAGAACAAGGTCTACGAAGAACGAACTTATAAATTGAGGCGTTTGATTCATTTCACGGAATAGGAATGAAAATAAAAATGGGAATGTAGGAGAATGAGAATAGGAATGAGCATTGCATTGGTGATATTTGGTTAACCTACTATAATCAATGAAAAATTGTTTCATATTAAAAAATATGTTTTTCCAATTTGAAAATACAAAAGTTGTTTCATTTAACATCCATAGATGGAACAATGCATGGAAAAAGAACCATGTAGAAATAAAAATCTCATTCCCCTCAGTGTTTGGCCAGGAATGAAAATTAATGGATCTGCAGGAATGATTCCATTATAGAATATCAAACCAAACAGCAGTTTTCATTATTATTCTCATTCCTGACCCCTCAATACCTCCAACCAAACACCCCCTACGGTCTATGACGACTGGAATATAAATGTCCAAAATGCTTATATTTTTGCAACGGGATAACTTGAACAACTTAATATCGGATTATTTTACAGTATTCAAATGGATTTTGAAAGATTTGGATTTCAAATTCCTTCCAATTTTATTTTTGGTTTATAAGATTGTCCAGATTTGAAATCTTTTATGATTCATTTGAAATCCTTCAAACTTAGGATTTTGAAATCCCAAGGATAATTTCTTAAGATTTATATATATTCAAGTTTTAAAATATATTAAAAACATTTTTTCCTAATTAATTAGTTAAATAAAAGGTAATTTAATTGTTTTTATAATTTATAATGACTTTTTTAATAAATAATGGAATTCAAATACATTCCAAATCCTACAAATGAAACACACAAAAATTACAAATCGTTCCAAATCTAAATTCCTACATGAGATCCAATCTATTTCAATCCATTGAATAATGCATTTCAATAAACAAAACGGACCCTTAAAAATTGGGGCTTGCAGGCCCAAAAAAAAAAGAAATAAAAAAGAGAAAGCCCAAATGAAAGAAGGAAAAAAACTCGCTAAAGTTTCTCTTGATTCAACAAAAAGAAAAATCTATGAATTCCATCGAAATTAACCAAAAAACTCGCAAAATCAACACAAAAGTTAAAAAAATCTATCGAAATCAACCAAAATTAGTTATTTGGTGCCAACATTTGAAAATTTTAAGTTTCGTGAGGGTGCAACCCTATCGTCCTAAAATTCATTAATTTAACTAATATGGTTCAGTATCATGCATCTACACATGCACCTAAGAACATATATATAACCTTCACATCGAAACTAATTTACGAGTATTCTGATGTCACAATGCCATAAGAGCCAGAAAAATAAAATGAACATTATTAACAAAAAATGGCCAGAATTTTATGTAATATATTGTTATATTGGCCGGATCTCATGGCCACATATAATAAGGCCGGCCATAGTTCCTTCGTAACTTATCAGTTTTAAATTTATTGGAATAAAAGAAATTTTGAGTCCATCGTTTTTTAGTCCATCATTTGAGTTGAATTTCCACACATTAACCTCCATCCATCCATCTTCTCTCATTCTTGGAACCTGATTAGAATCATGCAAGTTGCATAGTCTTGGGAATCTAAAATAAATTATTCCAATCTCTTTGTTTTTTCGGTGAATCAGATCCCGTACTTTCACCGGACAATGCAACCCACGACATTTTTCTGAAAGCTTGAACACAAGGAAACACGCGTATTCCGTATCCAGTGACAACATTTGACATTCAATCTTGCACTTGATACCAAATACTTGTTGTCGCAAAACCTCAATCACCTCTTGAAATCTGAAATCTGCATGTACAATATGGCAAGTGATCATGTACTTATCTATACCGAAGTAAAAAAAAAATACTTCTCAAGATAATAATCGAGAAGCAACATATGAGATTGCTAAAAAGTTTGTCCTCACACATCCTAGGTATTGTATTAGATCAACAAGGTGTGATTAAGATAGTTTGAAATTAGAAACAAACCTGGATCCAGTTGAGAGTTTCCGATTAAAGAACTTGTTGTTAGAAGAGTTGTATAGAGCCACCTTTGCCGAAAGCATGTGAATTTTCTTTCCACCCACTTCCTTTAGCCAATACTATTAATTCATTGAGAAGAGTTGACGGTATATATGTCATTGCAAAACCAACATGGAATATTTCAAACTACTATTATTGTGAGTTAAAGGGACCTTTTCACTATCATCCACTAGAATGTGATGGGATCCTCTTTACCACCACCAATGAACGGACCATATAATTAAGCTCTTGGTTGATTTCGAGAGACTTTTTTAGTTGATTGCGAGATGTTTTTAAAAGTTTTTTTTGTTGATTTTGAAGAACTTTTTTTATTTTTTCTGTTAAATTGAGAATTTTTTCTGGGTTTTTTTACTGATTTCAAGAGAATTTTTCGAATGTTTGGTAAATTTTCAGAGAATTTTGTTGGTTCTTCAGTTGATTTCGAGAATCTTTTTTTTTTGAAGCACCCCTTGAAGTTTTGAAAATGATACGGTAGTATATCCTAAACGATACAATTTCACGCTCATGAAATTTATAATCTTTACCTTTCGTTGGAGAAATGATGATTTCTCGGTGGCACGCTCCCTCATGTGCATCAAATAGCGTTTAGAGCTCTTGAGGATTTCTAGAGAATGTTCTGGCAATTGTTGCGTAGTACCATCCTTGCTCAGATTTGATGAAAAGACACTTTGCACTTCTTTTAGCTTTTCATATTGTTCCTGTTTTACCTATGTAAAAAGGCACAACTATGTTATATACAAAGCTTATCCATGGAAAACAGAAATTAACACGGACAATGCAATTATTTCGTTTCAAAATATAAATGTAGTACTCACAAAATGACCAAAACTAAAGAAATTAAGATGGGAGTTATATATATATATATAGAAAGTTCCAAAAGAGAACGCAAACTATTTACGAGAATACGATGAGTTTCATCCATGTACAAACTCACATGCGAGTTTACATTAACAAAAAAGAAATGGGACGCGAGCAACTTTGGACGTGACTTGCTTAAAGTCGCAGGGCAAATTTGCGTGAATCACGTGATTTTGTACATGAATCATATGTAATTTTGTATATGAATCATATATGATTTTATACGTGAATTATATATGATTTTTATACATAAATCATATGTGCTTTTGTATATCGACGAAGTTCATTGCGTTTTCGTAAATAGTTAGTGTTCTCATATGAACCTCTCTCTCTATATGTATGTATGTATGTATGTATGTATGTATGTATGTATGTATGTATGTATGTATGTATGTATGTATGTATGTGTATGTATGTATGTATGTATGTATGTAGGGATCTTTTCTTCACTAGAGAAACGAGAATTTACCGTATGCACCAACATGCGGTGTAGAAGTCGGTCAATGGGGGAAAGCAACCCCTTGACTTTGATGTTAGAACTATAGTCGCCATCCTCAAGAATAGCCCAAGTGGGTTAAAACCATCGGGCCTTTTTTCTGTAGCTACCATGTACTCATCAAAACCGGGATCGTCAACCTCGGCTTGAGTGTAAATGCCCAAGGCCACACCAAAGTCGCCCAAAGAAGGAGATCTCCAAATTCCGCCGAGTCGAAATGTCATACATTGCTCACGGCAATCCTCGGTGGCCTTGGTCGCATTAAAAACAAGTGTAGCCACAAATTCGAGAATTAGTTCCCGATAAAGCGACTCATTGATCTCAAACACTTTTTCTCAAGCTTTGCAAATATAGTACTCCATTACATTTTCCTCGAGAGCATGCTTCTCAAGAATTGCCTTAACACGATTGTCAACCCCCAAAGTATGGAGGAGATTCCAATCGGCCCTCCTCGGGATGACAAATTGGCGACTAGCAATCCGGTTCATCGTATCCCAGAGTTTGGTCCTCTTAGCAACATTCAATTGTGGATCATTCATGAAGTAAGTGAAAGCATGGCTTCCATCGGGTGCACGGTAAGTGGTGGTAGAAGTGGATGCGGTCTTCGTCTCTACAAATTCAAAAGCCATGTCTTTGTCTAATATGTATCAAGAAAGTATCAAGACATGATTAATGGATAAATCAATCCCAAAATAACTCAAGTTCAAAACTTATGCACATGCGAATACCCAAACAGGGATTGGGAAAATCCCACACTTGAATTTCTAGTCAAGCCACAAACATCCAAAACTTAATCCTAAAATGGTAACAACAAGAATGGGGAATTTTGGAAGAATCCCCACACTTATAATGCAAGTATAACCATATTGGAAAATTTTACCAACATCAAATCTACCCCAAATCCAAGTACATTGCTATCATCATGCTATCAACAATTAAAGTACAATTTCAATTGCTTACATGCTATTATCAATCAAGAACACACATAATCTAGCGACCCAAGCATAAAGCAACCAAAATCAAAGCAATTGTACCAATTTAGCATCCTTGAGACAAAATCCAACTAGAGGATTGTAGGAAACATACCTTGGATGCCATTGAAACAAGAAATTGAAGCTCAAAAATTCGAGATTTCGCGTTGGGAGAGAAGGATTTCGCGGCGCCGAGAGAGTATTAGGGTTTTGTGAATTGAAATTTGAAAGAAAAGGTCTTTTAAAACCCATCTGCACTCACTTCGCGTCGCGAAGTGTTAGGCTTCGCGATCGTGAAGTCAGTATTCCCTTAGGAAAAATACCCTAATTCCTCTTTCACATCGTGGAACTGCCACCCTCGCGCCGCAAAACTCAAAATTTTACCTGGAAAACCTCAAAACAGACTCCGCGACGCGGAACTTGAAACTTCGCGTTCGTGGAGGTATTTATGTTCCCAAAATCCAATTTTTGCGTTTCCGGTTGGATTTTCTTGTTCTCGACTTCCGGTGACTCGAAATAGTTGTCTAGGAAACAAACAAAGAAGTAAAAACACAAAGAAAAATCAAAAACACAAAAAGGAAAGAAATGCTCGGGTTGCCTCCCGAGAAGCGCTTCATTTTTTGACTGAGTCTAGAGGTCGCCTCCAGTTTTAGCTCATTTTTTCGCACGACGGGCTGACGAGCCCTTCTTCTTTCTATGCCCCTTCTTTGAAGTCCCCGCTCCATTTGCATTTGATGATTCTCCGTTTGGTCTCATCGGGTAGGCATAATCTTTCGTCTTCTTTGGAAGCTCATGTGGCGCGAAACTATAATCTTCGCGTTCGCGAAGGCCTCTTTGTGCACTTTTGATCATTTTTCGTGCTTTTCCGACTCTTTTTATACTTTTCCGTCCAAAGGGTTCCAAAACCTACAAAACTCAAAATCAGTAGCTTACGAGAGTAAATTGTACGAGAAATGGGTCAAAACGGGATAAAGACATTCAAACAAGAACTACCAAAATATGTATAATTTTGGAGTTATCAAAATCCCCACACTTAAGCTTTGATTGTCCTCAATCAAAAGAATGAAAGATAAGATAAATAACACCAAAATTATCTCCATTCAAGATCAGTTAGAAACACCAAGATAGCAAACATATTCAAACACACCATAAAGCACAATGAGTAACCGAATACTGAGATCAACCTTTTACCCTCACAAAGTATGTATCAAGTGTATCTCTCGGAGGTAAAATTGTATATATGAAGTGATCACACCTATACTCGACTAATTCCCGCATGCATAAGCTTCTTACTGAATCTAATTTCCACCACTGAGAAGTGTCAACCGTCAAGAGGACTTTGAGGTTGTAATGTCAGGCCAAGGGTTTAGGGTAGGAAAAACGATATTTGAGTGACTAAGGGTGGTAACAAAAACTTGAAAGACTTAATCAGTAATGATCCAATCATTTGAATTTGGGACTAAGCATATTGAAAGACTTTTAGGCAATTTACACTTGGGATGAGCATTCTCTTTTTCTCTTTTCTTTTTAGAATTGGCCTAAGCATATTGCTTATTTGGGACTCAAATTCTTTTTCTTTCTATGATCGCGGATGATCAGCTCCAGAAACCTCAGCCGTGGGATGGAATGATGCTGCATTCATCCTCTCCCGGTCAAGTCTCGCGTGATGTCCAGCCATAGTTGTGCAGCAATGTCGATTATTCTTCCGTAGGCCACAGAGTGATAAATGTGCCATAGCTGCGTTGTGGCCTTGTCGGTCCCCTTTGTTTTCGAAGACAGGCAGCGGTTCATCAGATTGAACATCTAAGACCAAGGGGTGGAAGCATGCTCCGAGTGACCTGAGATACTCCGTTAACGTCAACTGTGACTCCAAGAGCGAGGATCTCGCTAAAGAGTATCGGTCCCGACACTGGCGGCTCGAAATCAGCATGTCCACCATCAGTAGCAGTAGGGAGACAAAGGATACAGCGGAGGTCTTCCATGTTCAGGATCAGGTCCGTTTCTTCTACGCTGCATGCAATGGATAGAACACCACCGTGAGTCTCAAGGCGTGTCGTGTGCTAGAGCTGCTGCAAATAGATGTCGGGAATGTCCGCAGTGGCAGTCATGGCATAGGCGATCGGGTGCGCATAAAGGATCTCCATGATGATTGAGTGCTGCACCGATAGGTTGTCAAGATCCACGTATGCATTGTTCTGGAGGATGGCTCGAATGTGCTTCGGACTGATCAGTGCATTGTCCGCAGCATCGTCGATGGGTGATCGAGGGTTGTTCTGTTGGTTTGCCATTTCTAACAAAACGAGAAACAATTATCGAAAGTTAAAACCCTCAAATGAGCGTAAGTGTCGGACAAAAATTCAAATGGGAATGGCTGAATCCCGACTCGAGATTTGGCAAGTCCCGAGGACAAAAATTCAAATGGGAATGGCCGAATCCCGAGTCGAGATTTGGCAAGTCCCGAGTCGGGATTTGTCAAATCCCGAGTCGGGAAACTACCATTCCCGATTCGAAGACATGTCTCAGTTCGAGCCGGGATTTTGACAAATCCCGACTCAGAACTTTACAACACTTAGAAAAAAAATTAGATAAAAATTCAAAAAACCGAGTCCTTAAGAAACGAGTCGGGAAACTCGAAATCCCGAGTCGGGATGTTCCAGTTTCCCGAGTCGGGAAACATGGAAGGTCAAAGGTTCGGACCCAAAGGATCGAGTCTGGAAACCTGAAATCCCGAGTTGGGATTTTCAAGTTCCCCAAGTCGGGTTTAAGAAGCTGGTTATGAGTTCCAAGTCGGGAAACTCGAACACTCAAGTTTCCCGAGTCGGGACTTATGAATCTCAAGTCGGGAAACCGAAACTGTTCGGTTTCCCGACTTCAAATCAGTCCCAAAACACGTGATTTTAGCCTACAAACTAGCACAAATGATCACATTTAAGTTCAAAACTAGTTTACATGCATAAAAAGACTGATTGATCGTCCGAAAAACCCATTCCAAAGAGTTTGGTTTCGGGTTTGAAACCGAAGCTTTAGGCTTCGATTTAAACATCAAAACGGCAGATTTAGACGGATATGGAAGTATCATAATGTTCGTAATCTTACCGTGAACGTCTGGAAGTAGTCGGATCGAAGAATGGAGGTCTAACGAAAGCTCGGTGAAGCAAAACGCGAGCGGGGTGGATATGTGTTCTTGAGTCGGTTTTAGAGAGAGAGGAGAGAGAGAGAGAGTTGAGATTTTTTTTTTTTTTTGAAAAACTGATTTGTATTTGATTTGTTTAAGAAAATCTTTTTAAGGATAGGACAAATCTCCTTTTTGTTTGGAGGAGAGTCAACTTATCCAATTTGATGGTAAGTTATCTCACTCTTTTTACAAGTTACTCTCCCAATCCCCAAACTTGAGTCAATTACACTTAGGCCCTTGGACCAAGGTTTGCTTGAATTACAAACAGGCCCTAAACTTGTGTTTGGAAAAACTTTCAAATTTGGTCCTTGAACTTATGTTTCAGAAAGTGACAGACTTGGTCCCCGAACTGTTAAGTTCTGAAACTTGCCACATTCACCCCCTGAACTTCCAAGTTCACAAAAGTTACAAGTTCAGCCCCTAGACCTTAACAATAACTACTAACCTGGACATTCCTTTCGGGAATTTACTGTGCAATCCCGAGACTGGATTTTGTGCGAGTTCTGATCTGAGTTCATTAGAAGTTTTATTTCTTGAAGACCGGGTCCTGAACTGAATTATTCAGAAACCATACTGCAGATCTACAAGTTGCAAGAAAGTAATAAGAATGGTATCCAGTGCAGTTTGGATCCGCGAACGTTAGCAAATAACAACAGATAAAATAGCTCCCCCTAGATTGATGCATTACCGAAGCTCCACCTAAACACATGCATGGCTGAAATAAATCAGGCTCCCCCTAGACCTCAGTTGGGAGGTCTAGCATTCCTATCTTACTCAGAAGATAGTAATGACGTTTCTCATCAAATGCCTTAGTGAACAGATCAGCTAACTGACGTTCACTCTCAACGAAGAACAGTTCAATACTACCTTTCTCGACGTGATCTTTTATGAAATGATATCGGATATCAATGTGTTTCGTCCGAGAATGTTGAACTGGATTCGTCGTGATCTGAATGGCACTGCTAGCGTCACAATACACGGGGATCCGATGCATGGTATAGCCATTGTCCGCCAGTTGAGTTTTCATCCATAGAACTTGCGAGCAACAACACGTGCAGCGACATATTCTGCCTCAATAGTGGAAAGTGAGACACGGTTCTGTTTTCTTGAGGACCAACTCACTAACTTGTCCACAAGGAACTGGCAAGCTCCTGAGGTGCTTTTCCTGTTCAACTTACAGCCTGCGTGATCAGAATTTGTAAAGGCTGTTAGTTCAAAACCAGAATCCTTAGGGTACCAAAGGCCAAAAGCTGGTGTGCCCTTCAGGTACTTAAGGATTATCTTGACCGCATGGAGATGTGATTCTCGAGGGTCGCACTGAAAACGAGCACAGACACCCGTGGAAAACATAATGTTGGGCCTACTGGCCGTGAGATAAAGTAGAGATCCAATAATCGTACGATAATTCTTTTAGTCGACTGGATTTTCAGATAAATCAACATCCGGTTGGAAAGACGTGGACATTGGAGTTGAAGCAGACTTAGGTCCAAAAAAATCAAACCGTTTTAAAATATCTTGAACATACTTGGTCTGGTTTATAAAAATCCCTTGCGGGGTATGATGGACTTGAAGTCCCAAGAAAAACGTTAGTTCGCCCATCATGCTCATTTGGAATCTGGACTTCATGGTCTCCTCAAACTTTGTGCAAGACTCAGGGTTTGTAGATGCAAAGATGATATCATCCACGTATATCTGTACTAAGGTCAAATCATCACCTGACCTTTGAAGAAACAGGGTAGGGTCGACAGTTCCCTTTCGATACCCGAACTCAAGTAAATAGATAGTTAGAGTTTCATACCAGGCGCGTGGCGCTTCCTTCAAGCCATAAAATGCCTTGTCAAGCACATAAACATGATCCGGATATTTAGGATCAATAAACCCTTTGGGTTGATCAACATATACCTCCTCATGTA
The DNA here is from genome assembly GCA_030169165.1 of Centaurea solstitialis. Lineage (NCBI taxonomy): Eukaryota > Viridiplantae > Streptophyta > Magnoliopsida > Asterales > Asteraceae > Centaurea > Centaurea solstitialis. The sequence continues at coordinate 55,646,968 of CM058042.1, read as the reverse complement.
GGTCTCCGTTCAGGAACGCACATTTAACGTCCATCTAGAATACCTTCATGTTTTTGTGAGCGGCATACGCGAGAAAGATCCTAATTGCTTCTATTCGGGCGACGGGAGCAAATGCCTTGTCGTAGTTGATACCCTCTTGTTGACGATAACCCTTGGTGACCAGACGAGCCTTGTTTCTGATGATAAGGTCGTTCTCATCTTTCGTGTTCTGGAAAATCCACCTTAAGTCAATGATAGATTTCCCCCATGGTCGTTCCACAAGGCACCAAACTTTGTTTCTTTCGAATTCTGCTAGCTCTTCCTGCATTGCCTTAACCCAGTCAGGATCTGAGAGAGCATCCTCGGTCTTGGTAGGTTCAAACTCACTTAGGAAGCCGCCAAACAGAATCAAGTTTTCATTCTGCTTAGAAGAGCGGGTTGTAACAGGAGCGGATAAACTACCGATGATGCTGGTAGAGGGATGACTTCTGGTTCACTTTCTGGCGTGGGGGATTGGATCATAGTTCATGTTGTTTCTTGCATCGTTCTCATCACGAATAGCTGATATCTGATGTCCATCAAGAGGTTCAATATCCAACACTATCTCTAGACAGGGCTCACGTACCACTTGAGCATAGGTTCTTTGAGTAGTGCTCGGAGATGGTGGCGGAGCAACTTCAGGAATTGGTGCAAGGACGGGGTTCACTGTCTATTCTCGAACCGTTTCAACTTCAGTTTTCGGAGATTGTTGGTTCATAGAGAGCTGAGAGGGGGAGAGTACAGGCTCCGCAGCCACAGTGTCAGAAGAGATTTCTACTTCCACAGTGGGTGAAGGTACAGGTTCAAGTTCCACAGTACCAGAGGATGTTTCACCTTCAACATTTGGAACTGAAGAACTCTCATTCACGAACGCATCAGATGACACAGACGTGGAGGATGGATTTGCTTGATCTGGTGGAGCAGGAACAGTGATAGGACCTACTAAGGTTGTCAAATCAAACTCCGCTAGATCAATGAAATCAGAAGCAAATGTGTTAGCAAACAAAGGTGTGCTCGGTGGTGTGGATTTGTTCATATCAGGAAAGACAGGAATGGACGAGCTAGAGCTGGCACTTGAATACTTCATGTAACTGTATTTCTATTAATCTTGTAATCTGCAATCCTATGAGATTAATGAAAATGATTTAAGTGCATTGTACTTCCTCGATCATAGTACTCAAAAAGATCCCTCAAAACAGTAAATGGGACACGTACCTTTATGAGTTCTATTTCCTACTGTTAATTCTAGACTTAGAATTTTTTCTTAGTTTCTAGACTTAGGCAATTTCTCTATTGTCTTTTTAGTAATTATGTGCAGAAGTTGACAAACCAGTGATCTCACATCCAATGTTATAAGACACTTGAGGGTCACATCTGTGAGGATCTGTAAATCAAATAAGATAAATCCCAATTTGGAGAGATTGGGTTTATAATAGTTAATTATAAACCAGTTGGGTATTTTATGTAAGAAAACCCAAAGATAAAGGTTTGAAATGGATTATATATTTATTAGGTGAATAAATATATATAAGTTTATTAGTTAATAAATTATGTATTTATCAAGATAAATAAATATATAGTAGTAATATTAATTAATAAGTAATTATCTAGTTAGGTAAATATCTTTTTCTTTGGGAGAAAGAAAAGATAATTACCAAAGATAATTATAGAGTTGTATTACAACTAGGATACCTTACCTTATAAATAAAGGCTTAAGGTTTACCAGTTAATTGATTCTGATTCATTAATCATTCAAGCCAAGAAAAATCTCTCTCTCTCTCTCTCCTCTCACTAAAACCGGCGCAAAAACACAACCACAAGGAGTTAGGTTTTTCGGTTGACGTCTCGCAAAACAGCTTGTTTCGGGATCTCGGGATTTCAGCCAACTAGAAGGCAATTTGTCTGATTGTTCACGGGTGGATTAAGCTCAAGCAATCCAGGTAACAATCTTGAACTGTTAACTGTTAGATTAAATAACTAAAAACGATTAAGATCATTAGAATGTTTCGGGTTTTTAATACTTTGCTTCCGCTATAATCAAACCAGTTAGGTTTGATAAAAGTTTAAACCTACGGTCAGTTTGATCATTAGGTTTTACCGTGCATCTCTTCCAGTTAGGTTTGAGATTCACAGTGACTCTCGTGTCAGATCGATACGAGGGATCCTAAAAACCCAACAGTCTTATCATTATCATTTAGGGGAAGATTGTTGATCCAGCTCTCCTAAGACCTGATGAAATGATAATGATCCTATAACTTTACTTGGTGAATAGGATCTTTGCTTCTATTACAGCTTGAGGAATTATCACTGAGTCTATTCGGTGTTATTCCAAGCTATTCAAGTATTCAGCTTATTTATCAGTAACATGATCAGGATCAGTAGTTGATAGAGTTTGTTCTAGAGACTACTGATACTGATCAAAAGCAAGGAACTCCTGAAGACATCAAGTCATACTCAAAGACCCATCAGTGACGTCAAAGAATTAGCTGATGATAAGAACAACAATGCTCGTGATCTGAAGACGGAACTCAGTGATAGCAAGCTGCTCACAACATGTATGACCCTTTGAAGAATATCAGGATACAGTGATCTCTGAGCCCCATCAGCATCTGAGCTTCTCTCACTGATCAGTATCATGATCCTGAAGATCGAAGAATGTCTTTCATCTCATGCACAAAAGGATTACACGCCTTTCTGTCACATAGTACAAAAGGACAGTCACTTTACTGTTCCCTCCGTACTTATCAGCCCATAAGGCAACTGTTTATCATAAGCACTCTTTTGCACAACATGCAAAGGTATTTGTTTATAGTAAATAGTACACTAGGACCACTAAGAGTGCAACACGTGCACATAGTAGGCCTGCCATGCATTTAATGCATGGGGTATAAATTGACGTGAAGAAGATGTTCTCCAGACTTCTCTTCTTCAATCTTATGCCCAAATTCTTTCTTTCTTTATCCCTCTAAGTTCTTTCTTTTCTTAATCATCTTCTCACTCAGTGCATAGTGAAAGAATTGTAACTTAGATTGTTTCTTTATTAGGTTTATCCTTTTCTATCTTCCGCAAACAATTTGTAAATTCAGTGTTTATATAAACAAGAATTTAAAAGTGACTAAAGTATGTGATTATATTCAACACCCCCTTCTATAATGCCATTAAATTAATCCTTATTACTTGAAGGTCACCCTTGGGACCAACGTAGGGTTTGGTTTTCGATTTTGGGTTTTTTAGGGTGGAAATGGTGGTTTTTGGGTTTGGGTTTTTAGGGTTATCAGGATTGGGGTTTTTAGGGTGAATGTAACGCCCCAATATCCCAAACAATATAATAAGCATAACGAGCAATAATAAAGCATAACATTAAATTCCCAATGATCTATTCCGCGAAATACTAAGAATTCTCAACTCAAAAGCAAAAGGGTTTAATGGTGCGTGCGGAATATCCCTCCACAGCTGAGATTCTAAATAAGGACAAAAGTACTATCTTCCACCGGTAGAACTACTCTAGACGTCTACCTTCTCCTTGCCTCTCGCAACTCGATCTTTCCCTGAAAAGATTTTAGGTTTTGAAAACGAGGGTTAGACCGAAAGGTCTAGTGAATTCCCTCAAAACAGTTTAAACAACAGTTCCGGCCCGCTGGCCAAATCACAATTTAATGATAACAGCAATGCAAATGTGTTACGGACAAAGAAATGAATACAGTCCAGGCCAGTCCAGGTCACCTGACAATAACTCCCAAGAGACATAGTCCCGAGGTACCCCCAAATGGCGGACCAGACCAAATGGTAAACACTCCCAAGGAACATACAGTTCCAAGGTACCCAATGTCCATACTTGCAACACATTTCATTCCAAAACATTCCAACATTTACATTTAAGCATGCATTAAACGTAATCCGACAATTACCCAAATTTTCACAAAGACAGTTCATCATCAATAGCAAACAGTTCGCAAATCGAATGGATATATATTTATGAAAGCAGTGAAAACTATCCATTCATTTCCAGGCAAGGGAACTCACTTGAGTAAATCTCACTGTCCTTCCGTGGACCTCGTCTAACGTGCCTGTAAATATTCTAAGGCATTAATAACTGCGCTCAATAAAACCCACTACTATGACATCCCTAGGCAGACTTAGCACGGGGGTTCCGCTACCCGGTTAGCGGACGGGGTCAAGGGGAGCCGCCCTTGCGGGGTCGAGGGGCAGCGCCCCTAGAAAAATTTTGGTTCCTATAGAAATAAATCACCACGGAAAAATCTTCTCCGAAAACCAACCCTACAATCGAAACCCCTCAAAACGGACTCGGACAAAGGTCCAAAACCTGACTCGGGAAAATGCCATTTTCCGATTCGGACTTTTCCGGTTCGGGAAATCCACTTTTCCGATTCGGAGATTTTCGAGGTCAACATGACGGCCCAACTAGCCCATTTTCCGATTCGGAAAACATAGGTTTCCAATGCGGGAAAGACATAACGAAGCAAAACACCCCAAAAGACAACACAAATTTCCCGATTCGGAAATTATGATTTTCCGATTCGGAAAACATGATTTCCGATTCGGAAAACACCAACAGATCTGAAAATCGTCCTAAATCGACCAAAACTGGTTCTAACTCGATCCAAATACATCCCAAACTCATTCCAAAGGAATCCTACATCAAACATAAGTAAATCCTACATTTTTGGGCATCGAAACTTACCTCGGTGACGATCTCCCGACCTTGCAAATTGATGAAAACGGCTCTTTGTTACTCTCCAACACACACTAAGCACACACACTAATCTTTCCCAAAATGGCAAAGATTAGGGTTTAAGGTTTAAATACCTTGGGTTTTGGGCCAAGCCCATACCTAAAATGGTATAAGCCCATACCATTAAAACTTTTCAATAGTAACATATTTAACCCCAAAAATCCTCATATTCTCACAAAAAGGTCAAATGACAGAAACTTAACTTAATTAACTCCATCCAGAATCTTGGTTATTACAGTGAAGATGGTGGTGTGGCGGTGGTGATGTTGAGTTGGTGTCTATGGTGGTGGTGGTAGGTGTGGTAGTGGTGGTGGTGGTGGTGGTTTGGTGGTTTTGGTGGTGGTCGCTCTGGTGGTTTTGGTGGTGGTCGCTCTGGTGGTGGTGGTGGTGGGTGTGGTGATGGTGGTTTTGGTGGTGGTGGTGGCTCTGGTGGTGGTGATGGTAGCTCTGGTGGTGGTGGTGGTGGTGGTTTGGTGGTGGCTCTGTTGGTGATGGTTTGTATACATATTACCATTGAAGTATTTTTTGTACTTAATATACCATTGAGAATGCCTAGTCATTATTATTTAATGATTTTAATTGTCACGTAAGAAAAATGGGCTGTTACCAGTCATAATGGTATTATATGTACAAAAATAAAGTTCAATGGTATATTAAGTACAAAAAATAGCTTCATGGTAACATATGTATAAATCAGATAGTTAGTTACCTTCACAAATCATAAACCCTCTTAAAATTAACCTTAAGAGTTTTATGTCACACATGAGAAGAATAATATTAAAGAGATTCATTTTGATTATTTTAGACCATATATATATATATATATATATATATATATGTGTGTGAAACGAGGAAAGTTCAAATGTGAACCACTTTTTGGTTGTGAACGTGAGGACAACCGAGAGCGCGACATGTGGCGGATGACTAGGCGCCACGTCGGCTTTGAGTGTGGTCCCTCCCTTTTAATTCAATGCCCTCCCATGAATCGCGCCTAGTCATCCGACGTGGACCTTACGTGGCGCTTAGTCATCCGCCACGTGTCGCGCTCTCGGTTGTCCTCATGTTCACAACCAAAAAGTGGTTCATATTTGAACTTACCCCTATGTGAAACAAAGTTATGTTTAGATTGAAGGACTAAATATACATAAAGTTGATGATAAAAGGACCTAAGTTGGTGAAATGCTTTTATAACAAACATTATGGACAAATGTGAAGTGTAAGAGAGAAAAGCTTCAATTATGTTATGAATATATCATATGAATGGCGGGCAAATGGAGATTATTATAAACCATCCTTTCAAAGATGAGAGGCCAGGAACCAACATACAGAGAGAAAAAAGCTTACAATCTTAACAACACATGATTAATTAAAGGGTTCTAAGAAAACAAATCAAAATTCATTTTATTTTGTGTTTTTCTTTTTCTTTTCTTTCCAAATTGTTTGTTTATCTTTCTCGACCTCTTTTCTTGTTTTTTATTCTTCCATTTTTTTATAGATGATGATAACCATGCCGAATTTGGGCGAAAGAAATTGAAGGAATTATCTGAAATTTGTTGTATATAAAAAAAAAAGGTGTAACGATTTGTGTGTGGCTGCTTTCAAAATGGCGGGAGGGGTTGATCTGAAAATAGCGACTGATGATTACCGTAAGTTCCCTATATGTTTGATCATTCATAAATTCAATTAATTTGTCTCATTGTGTTTTATATATATATATATATATATAGGGGTGGGTTCAAATGTGAACCACTTTTTCATTGTGAAAACAACCGAGAGCGCGCCACGTGACAATCTGACTTCCGCGGCTTAGCTTTATTCAGTGTGCATAAAGTTTGTGGGTTAGCTTTATTCATTCTGCATAAAGCTATTATGCAAATTGAATAAAGCATGAATAAAGCTAACCCACGCGCTAAGTTGCCCGCGTCAGAGTGCGACTAAGCTTTATGGATACTGCATAAAGCTTTATTCAGTCTGAATGATAGCTTCATGCAGTATGCATAAAGTTAGTCGCATGTTTTTCAGATTGTCACGTGGCGTGCTCTCGGCTCTCCTCACGTTCGCAATGAAAAAGTGGTTCACATTTAAACTTTCCTATATATATATGTGTGTGTGTGTGTGTGTGTAAATTTGGTATCTATGATTATTGATTAATGGATATAGGATTGGTGCAAAGTAATTTAGTTCTCATTGGCATTTTGATTTTTATTTGGAATTATGGATACACACATTGTTAGTTCTCTATATGCCTACCAAGTGTTTGTGTTTATGCCTGAGAGAAAGAGAGAGGGGGAGAAGTATGATATTTTTGAACTAGGGTTAAGGATTGATTATGGGACTCTATGAATTTCAGCAACAAGAAGAAAAGAGGCAGCAAGATGGCTAAGAAAGACAGTAGGTGTAGTGGTTGCAAGAGATTTGCCGGCTGAGCCATCGGAGGAAGACTTTTTGCAAGGATTAAGAAGTGGGATGATACTTTGCAATCTTCTTAACAAAGTGAAACCTGGTGCTATTCCTAAAGTAAGCTTCGATTTTACTTGTTGATCTATATTTCTTTTCTTTTTTCACATTTGGAAAATTAAACATGGGTTCAATTAACAACATATAGATTGTAGAAGCGCCTTCGGCTGTATTAGCTGAACCTGATGCGGATGCTTAGCTAAATACTATGAAAACATAAGAAATTTTATCGTAGCTGTTGAAGATCTTGGCCTTCCAGGTTTTGAGTTTGATGATTTAGAAGAGGTACGTAGTTAGTTGTTCATCAAGTATGTAAAGTATCTGCAAAATGGGTACTTTAATGTGTTCTGAGTTTACATTTGTAGGGGGGAGATTTTTCAAAAGTGGTAGACTGTTTACTAGCCCTGAAGTCGTTTAGCGACTTGAAAAAGTTTGGTGCAAGTGGGTCACGCAAATTTTCAGGGCCGTCGAAATCCTCTCCAAGTGCCAAGTCATTTAAATCAACGACTCCCGTCGCAAAAACCCCATCCGCTGGCAGTGACAAGGCGTTCAATGCATTGGCTCGAACTACAAGTGACACTAAGCAAGAGGTTTACTTTTTTTTTTCTTCTAACTATTATGGGGATTTTTTGCAAACTTTGACTGCCTTTGGCCACTGGATAATTTTACATGTGTGATTTGCAGTCTGATGCTGGGACCTTGTTCATGATTGTCTGTGATTTGCTTGAGGATAAAGATGAAGAAGACATTCCTATTGTTAGTTCTCTTCTATTCTACTTCATTACTATATAGTATGCACTCACCAGTTTCTTCGTACCTAGAAAAAAATACATTTTTTTCTTTTTGTTCGTCTTCTACAGATTGTCGAGAATATATTGAAGAAACTCAATGAGGAATTTGAAAGTAGATTGATAAAAAAATTACAAACAGCAAGCTTAGTTGGGTTAGCCACGATTGATACTCCTAAAACTCCGTCTGACGCTATAAAGGTATCATCATGATCCATGTCTAAAAATAAGCCCCCCTTGACTATTGGAATCAAAATACTTCATTTCTACTTTAAATATTAAACACATTCTGATTGGAAAGAACATTCGGATGGCAGCCATTCAGCGAAGCAGATGACAAGGAAGCAGCTGCCCAAAAGGCTAAAAAAGACGAGCAAGACCGAGTTAATAGAGAGAAAGAATTACTAGCTCAACAAGAAAAGGACAGAAAGCGGAAAGAGGAGGAGGAAAAGGCTGCAAGGGAGGAAGAAGAAAGACTAGCAAGGGAGGAGCAAGAAAGACTCGAAAGGGAGGAACAAGAACGCATCCAGAGAGAGAAAGAAGAACAAGAAGAACTAGAAAGGCGTAGAAAGGAGGAGGAGGAGGAACGTCTGAGGAGGGAGGAAGAGGAACGTCTGAGGAGGGAGGAAGAAGAACGTCTGAGGAAGGAGGAGGAAGAACGTCTGAGGAGGGAGGAAGAAGAACGTCTGAGGAGGGAGGAAGAAGAACGTCTGAGGAGGGAGGAAGAAGAACGTCTGAGGAGGGAGGAAGAAGAACGTCTGAGGAGGGAAGAAGAAGAGCGCCTCAGGAGGGAAGAAGAAGAGCGTCTGAGGAGGGAGGAAGAAGAGCGTCTGAGGAGGGAAGAAGAAGAACGTATCCGTAGGGAGGAAGAAGAGCGTCTGAGGAGGGAGGAAGAAGAGCGTCTGAGGAAGGAAGAAGAAGAACGTCTGAGAAGGGAGGAAGAAGAACGTTTGAGGAGGGAGGAAGAAGAGCGTCTCAGGAGGGAAGAAGAAGAACGTACCGGAGGGAAGAAGAAGAGCGCCAGAGGAGGATAGAAGAAGCGCGCCTCAGGAGGGAGGAAAAGGCGCGCCTCAGGAGGGAAAAAGCGGAACGCATAAGGAAAGCGAAAGAAGACCGAGAAAGGCGTAAAAGGAGAGGAGGAGATGAGAAAAGCTTCAAAGGAGAGAAAGAACGCCTCAAGAAAGAGAGAGAATTACGAAGGCAACAAGAAAAGGCTAGAAGGAAGGAGGAGAGAAGACTTGCAAGGGAGAAAGAACGCCAAAGGAAAGAGCAAGAATTAAAAGAAGAAGAAGACAAAGTTCTGCAGGAGCACGAGGAGGAGGTAAAAGCCGTTGAGGAGCAAGAACGCTTGATGAGAGAGTTAGAAGAACTAGCAATACAAGAAAACGCTAAAAGGGAGGAGATGAAAGCTGAAAAGGAGCAAGAAGCAAGAAGATAGAGGATGGAATACAAGCACTGAAAGACAAGGCTAGAAAGATGGAGGAAGATAGGAAAGCTGCAGAGGAGGAAGAAAGACTACTTAAAGAGCAAGACGAACTAGCAGAAAAAGAAAGAGCTAGAAAGAAGGAGGAATATAGCAGAAGAATGGATAACTATAACGCATTACATGCAAAAACTGAAAAGACTGGGGGATAGTCGAACATCAGCATACAGGGTTACAGGTAAACTCTTTATGCCATCATCATTACAAATCAACGTTCCATGGAAATGAAAAATCTTTTCTTTTCAATGGAACGATTAAGTCAAGTTGACAAATTTGCCAATTATCATTGTTAGCTTGATTTGAATCTACAAGATTTCTCTTTTTGTCTTTATTATAGAACATTTCAGATACTTAAACAATTTACTTCAACTATCTCAAGTTAGACGCTGCAATTCCCAGAGACACAGCTAGTCGTTATTTCCGGTGGATGCTTAATTAATTAATTCTTTTGATGTCATATAGGAATTGAAAAACACCCTTTCTACTGCAAAAACAGGCGTGCAATCAATGCGAAACGACTATCTAGAGGAGGCTGATAATCTAGGTAAACATTTATATAAAAGGGGTCTTCAAGTAACCAAAAAAAAATGCAGTCTTGCTTGAAAACCTGCGATTACTTTGTCAGGAACGCACGTGCGTAGTGTATGTCAAGCTGCAGCTGGGTACAAGAAGGTTTTGGACGAAAACAGAAAGCTATATAATCAAGTGCAGGACTTAAAAGGAAATATCAGGATATATTGCAGAATAAGACCCTTTTTACCTGGGCAGGAGAATTGTGCGACGAGTGTGGATTACACAGATGATGATACCGTAACGGTTATCGTACCTATGAAAAATGGAAAAGAGGGTCGGAAAGCATCGATGTTTACTAAAGTCTTTGGTCCAACTGCAACTCAAGGTCGTCATTAAGGTCCCCTGAAACCTTTGATTTCTCATGAACATGACACATGCTCGTTTCACTTATTAACCCACATGGTATCTTTTGTGGTTTATGTTTCTTAATCTTGCAGATGATGTATTCGGAGACACCCAACCGTTAGTACGGTCCGTCCTTGATGGATTCAATGTTTGTATTTTTGCATATGGTCAAACAGGTTCTGGGAAAACTTACACACTGGTAATATATTCTTGAAAGATTTTGAGTATAAGAGGGATTATGATGATGATGATGATGATAGTATGGTTCTGCTTATTATGTACATTCATTTGCTTAACTGTCACTTGTGTATTTGTAGACTGGACCCAGTGAACTTGATCCAGAGACGGTGGGTGTGAACTACAGGGCTTTAAAAGATCTATTCATTATCTCAGATGAGAGGAAGGATGACACGGCCTATGAGATTTCTGTCAATATGGTTGAAATTTACAATGACGATGTTAGAGATCTTCTTGTGACGGATGGAAGTAACAAAATATATCCTTTTATTGGCGGTTAAACTATTTATCTTCTTTTTTTAGTCCACCCTCTTTTTTTGTTGTCTTTAACTAATGACCACAGTAGAGATCCATAACGGAAAGTTGATTAATCTACCTGATGCTACTCTTGTACCAGTTACATCAACAGAAGAAGTTATAAATCTAATTAACCTTTCTAAAAAAAATCGTGCAGTGACTCCAACTGACACGGATGATGGCGGTAGTCGCTCCCACACGTGCGTGTTTATCCTTCCTTGTAGGGCATTGTTTGGTAAACCCAAACTAGCTTATAAGCTAGCTTATTTTTTGTGTACATGTTTTGGATGGATAAAAAAGTAGCTTATAAGCTAGCTTTTTGATAAGCTACTTGGAGGTAGCTTTTTGGAGCTTTTTCCAATTATACCCTTATTAATATTAATTATTATACCCCAATATACCCTTTTTAGTCATTTTACATACCCATAAGCTAGTTTTTGCCAACATAATTTGTTCATAAGCTAGCTTATCAGTTACTAGCTACTTAGCACTCAACAGCTAGCTTATCAGCTAGTTTGCCAAACATAGCCTAGATCTTTACATCTTTTTTTTAACTATTCTGATACAATGAGATAAAAGATAAAAATGTATATATTTTTTGTAGTTTCCTTACCGTTCATGTTGTTGGGAAAGACCTGACAACCGGGACAAAAACTAGAGGCTGTATGCATCTGGTTGACCTTGCTGGAAGCGAAAAGAGTGATGATTCGGAAGATGACGCAATAAGCAAATCACTTTCATCTTTTGGGGATGTCATGGTATCTCTTGCTCTCAAAAGTTCCAAGATTAATTACAAGAATAGCAAACTCACACAGTTGCTCCAAGATGCTCTTGGTATATTCTAATTCTACAACCCCATTTGAAAGAATAAGTAGGAAAAGTTCAAATAGTTTTGTTGAATAATGTCTTTTGTTTTCGGTTTACCAGGAGGGCAAACAAAGATCCTAGTGTTTGTTCATGTGCATCCTGCTCTCGATGAGGCTCTGGAAACAGTCAACACGCTTAAATTTATCGAAAGGTTTTCCACGGTTGAAGGTGGAGCTGGTAAATCTGGGGAAGTGAGGGAGTTGAAAGAGCAGATTGCTTTACTAAAAGCAGCCTTAGCCAAGAGAGATGGCGGAGATGGTCAGCCGCTAGAGGTTTGTCACATCCCTTAATTGTTTTAACAACCCTTTTTCTTATATGAAGTTATACAAAACACATAATTCATATCAGACAGTAATGGGTCGTTTGTAAAACCTCTTAAGTCAAACCTCTTAAAACCTCTTAAGTCTGAAAATTAAGAGGTTTGCAGTCTTAAGATTGTTTGTTTTACTTTTAAGAAAACGTATGAAAACCTCTAACCGGCCTCTGGAATTTTAAGAGGTGCACCATCCACCTCCTATTTTTTAGACGTGAATGTAGACTTTTAGACTTCAGACCTCTTGAAAAACAAACAACACCTAAGTTCTATCAAAAAATTAAAAAGTTTGACTTTTTTGGAGATGCAGTTGAAGAATAGTGCAAGTCTTCAAGACTTACAATCAGCGGATTCAGCGGCAAATGACACGGAAGATGAAGATGATTCCAAGAAAGCAGCGTATGAAATTATAACCTTGTCTTGCTTCTATATTTTGAGGTCAAATGGACTGCTTTTAGCTTCAATTTCATATGATCTTTATAAAAATTTTAACAAAAGTTCATATGGAAGGAATCTATTTGACCTCAAAGCCGAACATGATCTCTTCCTCATGGCGTTACGATCGTTACTGACCCCAGTTTTTGCTTTTTCATCAGGGGTGGAAAAAAACCGGCAGCAGCAGCAGCAAAAAAAACCGGCAGCAGCAGCAGCTCCAAAGAAGAAGGGAAAGTGAGCTTGCAACTTCTTCTATTTTCATGGCCATTCTTATTTGATTTGATTTATATGATTCCTTTATTCTTTAAAAAAAATATAAAAGTGGCATCTCCTAAGTGTTGTCCAAAATTAGGTGTTGTAGATTTGTATATGTATATGGTGTTGGTTTTCTGTACACGGAAGTGGCAATATCTCTAGGTGTTGGAAAGCCGCCGAGGTTATCGGTGCTGCGGATTTTGCTTTCGTTCGTTATTGTATAAACGTTGTCAACGTAGAAATCTAAAAGGAATGGAAATATACACGATTGATTCTGAAATATGTTGTCTGTTTTGGTGTTAAGTTTGTGTTCCTCGAGAACTCTTTGTTGGCTAATGTACGATAAACACTGCATTTTTGTGACAAAAAAGTTACAAAGGAAATAGTCGGTACTTTAATATGATTTGTAAAGCTAGATACTTTAATCTATCCTTTGTCCTAGCAGTATCCGCGCCAACCCGACACGAGAAATGAAGATAAACGGGTTTGGGTTGACGTTTTTGACCCGCCAACCCACCAATTTTGCGGGTCGTGTTCGGGTCGACCCGCGAACCCGTTTAGCTTTAATTAGTTATTTTTTTATATAATAAAAATAACTTGTTGACTGTGCGTCCAAATATCCCTAAAATCAGTAACATAAGTCCAAATATTTGTTGAAAGACAGATTTTAAGCTATTTGTTTTATATTTAGTTTGTTTTATATACTATTAGTTGAAAGTGCTGCCAACCCGTGACCCGTTTATGACCCGTCAACCCGCGACACGACCCGCCACGGGCTAGGGTTGAAGATTCGACACGATTAGCTAAACGGGTCGTGTCACGGGTTGAGGTTTTTGACCCGCCAACCCGAACACGACCCGATTGCCACCCTACTATCCCAAAAGGTCAAGGGTTCAAACCTATTAGTCATATAAATATTATACACTTAAAGACAAAAAGGCTAGAAAACAGGAGGAGGAAAGAGCTGCAAGGAGCAAGAAATAATGAATAAAGAGAAAGAATTACTAGCAGAAGAGAAAGGGCCAGAAAGCTGTAGCAAAAGGATGGATGAATACAGGTAAACTCTATATACCATCATCAGCATTACAACTTGCATCCTTGCCTTTTTCAACATCCATGGACATGGAAAGATTTTATTTTTTGTAAGTAAGATGGCATATTTGCCACTTAACTTTAGATGGTACAATGTTCATATAAAAGCTCTTTTTGTAATCAGAAAAATGCAATCTTGATTGAAAAACTAGCATTGTTTTATAGGAAAGCACTGGGTAATATCCTTGATTTCTTCATGAACACAACACTTGTTTGTTTCACTTATTAATCAACATATTATCTTTTGTGGTTTATGTTTCTTGCTCTTGCAGAAAAGGCATTCATGGACACCTAACCATTCATGCATTCTATCCTTGATGATGTGGTGAGCAAACAACTTTTGATGGCAGGAAATGAAGGGGGAAAAATGAGTGAGTGGATTTCTATTTCATTCTCATTATGATTTAATCTGCTTCGACTTTTATTCTTCCTTTATGTGATAATATATGAATTTAATTAATTATTGTCATTTTTATATAGTTTTTGCTATAATCAGGAGTTTTAATAATTTGACGTAACTTTTGTGCAATCCTCGCTTTTAACGCTAAAAATCCCGTGTTTTGATCATTTTCCGTCCCAACTATTTCAGGTAGCATTTTTTGAACCCGAGATCGTGATGGGTCGATTTGTACATATTGGATCAAAGTTGGAGGACCAAATGCTTGAAGATGGATCGGACTAGATGATGGACTATAGATGATGGAGTGTTGGTGCATTGGAATGGGCCAAAGCCAATGATGATGATGATGATGTTGTTGTTGGGCTGCCGTAGATGATGGGCCAAATACAGCCGGTTGGGCAGCAAGCAAGAGTGCTTAGGTTGTGGCCTTCTCGTGTTGTTTGGGCTGGTTTTATTGTTTATCGATTGCACTCGTATTTGGACATACACCCGTTGGACTTCGTTTATTTTTGATGGGCCGTTTACTTGCACTTGGGCCGCCGAATTTGGACATATTTAAGATCGGATTTTGGGCTCGTTTTATCACTGAACTTTGGGCTAACTTAGTTTTATTTACGTTTTCTAGAAACGGGCCATGAGCCCGAGACGTTTAGTGTGTGTATATATATATATATATATATATAATATAGAGGGACTTTAATTTATGAACCAATATTTTGGTGTGAACTTGTGAACCATATCTTAATCATACAAATTCAAAATCAATGTTCAAGATTAATCATGAAAAATTCCTAAAATCATGGGTGGTTAATAAAGATAAATCATGGAATTAATCTTAACCATCAAAAAATGATTTGGATGGTTTGGATTAAGTTCACAAGTTCACACCAAAATATTGGTTCACAAATGAAAATCCCTATATATATATATATATAGAGAGAGAGAGAGAGAGAGGGAGGTTCATTTGTAAACCGTGTAAACCAATCCACACCATTGATTTTGAAAAATGTTTCCATATTTCACATTCCCATATTTCCATTATCATTGACTTGCCATAAATTTCACATTTCCATACTTTCAATGAATCCATATCCTCCTTTGATTTTTTTAATCAAGGGTCACGATGGGTTCACAGAGTTTACAAGATATTTGAGGTTTACAAATGAACCTCCCTATATATATATATATATATATATATATATATGCTTGGCTAGCTTATTAGTCACTCCTTAACTAATCATCTATATAATAGTTTAAAATCTATTAAACTCTAGCTAGTTGATCACCCTTTAGATGTCGGGGTTGAGTTGGTTACTTTAATTTCTCGTCGTTAATCGTTTTGGTTACTTCTCGTTCTCTTGTAGTGTATTACTTTAGGTAATAAACCTTTCTAGTCTATCATAACTATTTGTGCTAGAAGGTGCCTAAAATAATATATTTACTTGGTTCGACGTTACCATCAACTTCAGTTTTTCAGTTCTCGTCATAAAGCTTTTGTTACTTTACTTACAAGGTTTTCGTTACTCTGTTTCGTTGGTTTTACAACCAACGAACGTATTGTACGATCCCTTTCATTTTTACTTTTGCAAGATACTAACGATTTAACTACTTTTATTTTTCTTGTTATTGAAATTCCAACGTATTTACATTTTCTGCAATTTTTAAATTTCTGCAATATTTACATTTTACGCACCATTTACTGCTTCTATTTACTGTTTTTATTTACTGCTTTCACTTACCGCTTTCATTTACTTTTACAAATCTTTTATTTTAAGAAACCTAGCAATGATAGGATGACAACCTGGCTAGAGGTGTAAAATAAAGTTGAAAGTTATACGGTAAAAAGTAAAATGATATAATTATAGTTTCGTCGTTAAAATTAACTTTAAGGTTTCATTGAAGATTATATATATATATATATATATATATATTAGATTTTTACGTCGACGCATGAAAATGAGTCAATCTTTCAGAGATTAATACTAACGGGAGTTTTGACCCGGGTGAGAT
Source organism: Centaurea solstitialis (assembly GCA_030169165.1). NCBI lineage: Eukaryota > Viridiplantae > Streptophyta > Magnoliopsida > Asterales > Asteraceae > Centaurea > Centaurea solstitialis. Next base: position 55,630,645 of record CM058042.1, on the reverse strand, counting down.
TTGAGCCCAAATCTCTCCATTATAGACTACTCAAAATGTCTAAAAGTGGTTGTTTACGAAACAAATGTTACATTGAATATTACGTCGATTTAATTATTTAATATTTATATATATATATATATATATGAAAATGGGTTAGCTTTTTAGAAGTCACTATTAACCCTAATCATAAGATATTAACGACGTTATCACTATTTTGGATTTAGATATTTCATTAAAGATTATGTACGGTTAATTTATTTTTATATGATGTATAAAGCCATCGGTATTTTTCTCAAGAGGTAGGACGATATCAATTTTTGGGGTGTATGAGATCTAGAAATAGATTCTGTGGTGAGACCCTCGATTTTTGGTATTCTCTTACAAATAATGTTCAATATTAAGGTGTATGAGATCTAAAAATAGATTCTTTGGTGACACCCTCGAGCTTTGGCATTATTTTATAAGTAGTCTTAACTTTGTAATAATGCTAAATTCTAACCAAATTGGTTTGAAGACGTTACAATTTTTTTTAAAAATAACTAATTCCTTTAAAATCATACTAATTTAGTAGTCATGATGGTTGGCAACAACTGCCGTGGAAAAGCTACAGGTTTTTAGTATTTTTAGTTAAATATCTGAAATAACAGTTTTGAGACATACGAGATGGATCGTGACAAATGTCTCAATTATCTGTTATTTCGACCAAAATATACGTCAATTTCTATAATTATGAATAAACCGTACATATGAAAATGTGTTAATCTTTCAGATGTTACGCTTAATATTAAATCCAAAATACTTGGTGTTATTTTTACCATCACTTTACCTACTAACCTATTTTTCCCAACCGAGTTTTACACCATTTGCTTCTTATTATAATTGATTTCTGTTAATTTACTTTTCACGCAACCAATCAAATCAAACTATTTCTTCCAAAACCTCACGGAAATTCTTTTATAACTAGGCATCATCGAAAGACTGTTTGCGCACGCCTCCCTGTGGGATCGATATCTGGTACTTGTACCATTTTATTAGTTGTTTTTAATAAAACAACAATAAACCGAGGTTTATACTTCGACCGAAGTTTATTTGCCTTATTTTTATCTTTGTGGTTCATTTTAGGCGTCGTTGTGTATCAGGAGATGATTACCCAATCCTCCTATATACCTAGCAAGTTTTGGTGAGTCGTTCTGCATAGGGAGTCGATTACCCAATCCTCCTAGGTTGCAGGAAGGTGGACAAAACGAGTTGCAACAATTCCTTTAAACTAACCCCTAAGAACCAAGAAGCCGGTAGCTTTTCCTCCCAACACAATCCCAACCCAACCTGCATGGTTTGGGTTGGAATAGGTTGGGCTGTGTTGTAGTTTCGATTGGGTTTGTCCAGGTTATTACGGGCATTTTTGAAATGGTTCTCATTTTGGTGGTTGCTCTGAAGGATACTTAGGATGCATATGCCTAAGTTTCTTGTTTATGGGGTCGGGTTGATTCTCAATCGAAGGTTAACTTCCAGATTCTAAAGGCGGTAAAGAGTTTGAATGCTAAGATTGACGCCCTTAAACCTTACAGTTGTGTGGTGTTTACTAAGATCAACAGGTTCTGGGGCGCTTGGATCAACAAGTAGATTGGTCTGCCATTGTCGTTGGAGTTGGTTCTTCCTGTGACTTTAAGGGGGGAAAAGAAGCCGAGGGGGAGATCAAGCTACTACATAGTTGGATTCAAGCCGTCAAGTTACATTCTACATCATCAAGGGCATAATAGCAAGGTCTATGGTCATTTATGAACACTTATGTGTTATATGGAGCTAAATCTCCAATTTTAGGTTAGAATACTTATCAAAATATGGAATAACTTTTCCTAATTGCATTATATTTAATATGATGTTCAATGTTCCCAGTGATTCTTGTATCATCTAATGCTTCAATATTTTAATAATGTATCAAAATTTCAAGATAATTTAGGGGTGGACTATTTACACCCTTTTAATTACCAATCACACCCCCAAAAAGGTGAATTGCTTTCACACCCATCAACATCAATTTTCCCTTTTTACGTTCCTAATGCACCTTTTTACATTCCTAATGCAACCCAATGGATGCAAATAGCAATCTCCATAATTTAAAGAGAACAAAACTAGCAAAAAATTTGAGAGCTATAATCATTTTTAGAGAGTTGTCAATTGGTAAAAGTAACAAACAATATTTTCTATGACATGTGTCGAGATATGAGGACCTCACAAAAGCCCTACTTTTGGAGAACTGCGGTGTATTTTAGAGAGTGTTTATAGTCTTTAATTTTTGTCAGACACATGTCAAGGTAAGAGAAACTAAAAGAACATATTTTTTAGAGAGATCTCTCTAATATACTGGGTATTTTGGCTTCATCTTTTTGTTAATTAAGGGCTAAAAGATTAAAGTAACTAGCAAAAAAAGGGTAGATTATTGATTAACTCTTTCATAAAGCATATAAAGCTATAGATGAAACTAAATTAATTAAATGTATTTTAGCTGATAAACTGGAAGTTAAAGTTTGTATAATTTTGTGGCGGATATCTGATGTGACATTTACATCCATATCAAGAGGATGTTAAACGAATTTGAATTTATTCATACAATCATATCCTTTTTTAATTATTCAGAAATTTGAATTTAATAAGATGCGTATATTTGAATATGGGGATACTTCTCCAAAATGTATCAAACTATAACCGAAAAGTTATTGTGTATCCACCTACCAAAAATGCTTTTTGATATATCAAACTTTACTTTTTTTTTTTGTTATTGTCTGTATTGTGACCTGCACAACCAGTTACCAGCAATTAGTGACAACAGCGGGAGGTTCTTGGCGGTGGGGATGGTGGTTCTGGTGGCTGTGGGTCGATGGTGGTGGTGGCGGGTCGATGGAGGTGGTGGCGGTTCGATGGTGGTGGTGGCGGTTCGATGGTGGTGATGGTTGATGGTTCGAAGGTGATAGTGGTGGTTCGATGATGATGGTGGTGGGATGGGGGACGGTTCGATGGTGATGGTGATAGTGATGGCAACGGTGATGGTGCTTGTAGTGGTGATGGCGACGGTGGAAGTGTGAACCTAGGTTGTTCCCGGTGGCGGTAGCGGTGGAGGTGGGTGGCAGTGGGTGATGGTGGAGGTGGGTGGCGCTAGAGGTCGCCGGTGGCGGTGGTTGATGGTGGATGTGGGTGTAGCGGTGGTTCCCGGCGGTTCAGTGGTTCCCGACGGCGACGGTGGTTCCCAGCGGCGGCAGCGGTGGAAGTGACCAGCTCAATAGGTTACAAGTCATCTGATACACACAATAGAAGAAAAAATGAAGTTTGATACTGAAGGGATTATGTGCAAGACAGTAACGAGGTTTACCGTGTCCAATATTATAAGACACTAATGGGTCACACTGCTACACACCCGAATAGAGATCAATTTGATTTACTAGTTGTGTGAAATTAATTAATTAGTATATTTAATTAATTAAGAGAGAAATAAATAATAGATAGTTTATTTATTATTTATTGGATAAATATTAATAGTTTAGTTAATATTTATATATGGTAATGTTTAATTAAAGGCTATCGGGCTTGATAATTAAACGGGCTTTTTGTATTGGGTAGTTACCATATTTGATCCTATAAATATATGGGAAACCTAATAGGTTTCATTCATTCCAACTCATTAGAAACTTAGAGAAAAAGAAAAGCCAGAAAACCTATCTCTCTCTCCAATTTCGACACACACACACATACTCAAACCAGATCGGTTTTGAGTATCCGGGTAATCCTCAGGTGGTCTAGCAGCTGATCTCGTGGTGGTGCAGTAGCAGTGTACTCCCCGTTAGCATTCCAGATAATCGTCTGAAAAGAAACCTAAAGGTATTGATTTAAACCTTATTCTAATTGTATCTAAACTTGTTTGGGTTAGATCTATTGATTGGGAATTTTGTTTTATTCCGCTGTGCATATATGTTTTTATCGCTTATAATTCCCAATAGTGGTATCAGAGTCACTTCCTAAACGTTTAGATCAGGTTAATTGTTGTTTATGATAAACTGTTTCTCGTTGCTTGAATTATGATTTGTAAAAATTCGTAATTTTTATCTGTTTACTTTAAAAATCGAATTTTTATCGTTATTCACACAAACACGTTAATCGACGGTGGAACGGTGGCAGTTTGCCAACTGAACCACCGAGTCGATCGTCGGCCGCCGAGTCACGATGGCTAGCGACGGCTCACGGTGGTCGAACCACCGGCCGAACCACTTAGCCCAGCCGTGGTGGTGGCGGCGACGTCGATTAGAAGCCACGGTGGTGGCGATGGCGGGTGAATTGCTGCTGTTGCCGGCGCGTACACCGCGGACCACCCGCCAGGCCGCCGGCTGCCTTACGGCCATGCCATGGCGGCGGCGGTGGTCGGTCTTGTAAATCGCCAAGCCATCGACGACGGTGGTGGCAACGCTTGCTGTTGCTGTTGATCGGTGGACGGCGGCGGAGGTAATTGGCGATCGGTGGCGGTGACTGTTGTCGTCGTCGCCAGACGAGCCATAAACCACCGAGCCACCCGCCGGCTACCCTAAGGTCGAGCCATGGCGGTGGCGGTGGTTGTTTTATGTTTATCGTCGGACCAAACCACCACTGGTGGTGGCGGTCGCGCAAGGCGATGGTGGCGGTCGAGCCGCTGCCGCCGGCTGCAATCACGGCGGCGATGGTGGCCTCTACGACTGCTGTCGCGATGGTGAGGGCGGCGAAACCATCGGTGATGGCGGCCTGATTTGCTGATGTCGTCGATCGGCGCAATCGGTGGCGGTGGTAACGACTTTTTGGTTGTTGCTATCGTCACCGGTGACGGCTGCGTTTTTCGATCACCGTCGATCGGCGGCGATGGTGGCTCCGGCTGCTGTTTGTCGTCGACCACCGGTAGCGACGGTGGTTACAGTTTGTTGTCATCGTTGTTTTTGGTGGTGATGGGGATCTCGTATGTACCGATAAACCACCGTGTGGAATCATAATTCTCGATAGGCTTAAACCCGGATAAAAGTAATTTTATTTTGACATTAGTTAAATGTCTTACGCAATTAAAAATTATTTTTTGATAATTATAAATCCAGTTGAGATTTTATAATTTCAAGAAAATTTTGTTTATCGTATCTGTCGTGTTTCTAGTTTAATTTTATTTAAACTGTTTGTTGCGAGTGTCATAGCTAAGCCCCAGCCCCGTGGTTGTGTTTTAATTTATTATTGTACTCTGTTTTTTGGTAAGGAAGACCTGCGAGCCATTTACAACCCTTTTATTGTAATTTTATTTTATGTATTTTTTAATTACACTGAAGACGGAGAAAGCCTTAAAGACGGTGTTTGGAGACACAACCGAGGATGTCGGAGCCAGTGGGAGCGTTCTTCCTTCATGCCTTGTGTGTTGTTTGTCACTTAGGTTTAAGACCGTCAGTTTTAGTGTTGGCTCACTTAACAGACATTAGTATAGGGGGAAAAGCTATGACACAGTGTTTTGATATAATTGCGTGGTTTGAAATAATTGCGTGGTTGTGATAAAACGTAGCTTTTAAATTCTAATGAGTTGTTTTATAATGTTGGGTTTTTCTGTGGTATCCGAACCAAACTGACCCGAATAACACTTCGAATCTCGAAACAACTGGATCGAGATTAACTATAAAACTATCGACCAAACTGATCAAAGGTTTTATCGGATCGAACCAACTGGCTCGATCGAGCGGAAGCGGTTTGGATAAAACCCGAAAACCACGGATCCGTTCGTCACAAACAAAATTAAATGTCCTAAGTCTTAGATAAATTACCTGAGAAGCTCGAGATTGATCCACCCGTAATCGATCCTACAAACGTTCCTCTAGCAGAACTTTTTCCCAAAAACTGGCGTCCAAAAACCGAAACTGGTTTCTTCCGAGGAGTGGTCGGCGCCGATGGAGAGAGAGAGAGAGGGAGAGGGTTTTTGTAAAGCTAGTTGCTTAAAAGTGATTATTGAATAAGGACTGGAAGGGTTTATTTATATGGAAGAGTTTCCATATATACAAGCTTCCTTATTCAATTATAATTATCCAAAATAGAATTATTCTTTTCTTTCTCCCAAAGAAAAGAATATTTACTTATTCTATCTAAGTAGATAATTATTAATTATTTAATCTAATATATTTATTAACTAATAAATATATAACCGTTATAATTAATTAACAAACCCTTTATCTTTGGGATTTCTGACAGAAATTACCCAACTGATTTATAATTTACTATTATAAATCCAATCTCTCTAAACTGGGATTAAAAAACTTGTTTGGTTTACAGATCTTCACAGGTGTGACCCTCAAGTGACTTATAACATTGGATGTATAATCTCTGGTTTGTCAACTTATGCACACAATTACTAACAGACTCCCACTTGTGCAAGTTGGCAATACCGCCTTGATCACACGGACCTAAGGAGGCCCCTAGACAGACACTTAGGCTAACCAGGTTATAGGCACTCTTATACCCAGGTAGGTGATAAAACATTTCCATAAGGAAAACGAATTCATGAACTCATTGTTCATAAATTTGGGTATATTGGCTTTTCCCTTTGCGTCACGATATTTCATCTGTGAGTGTGAGCCTGGATTAAGTCAACTCTTAACACTCAAGATTATGTTTCTTGACTATCCGACTTCTACTGATAGGCAAACGACAAAGAACAAATCAGTTCGTTTGGGCACGGCCGTGCACTTCATCAGTAAGATCAGTCAGTCAAGGGGCCCAGAAATATCTCTCTTTAGAGAAGAGGCGCAAATCCCATCTTGCATATTTGCATCTAACACCACGGCTTCCGCTGAATCTAGTTACGCCCTTTATGGCCACCCTGTTACGGCGTAGCGTTGGGACGCACTAAGTAAACAGCAGTCCTCATGATATTAAACCAAATACCTCAGGTGATAAGGACAACCACTGTGAGATTTACTTATGACAGAATCCAAGAAGTAATCTCAACTGCGGATCACGTCCGATACTCGCTACTCTATCGAATATCCGTGCAGTTTTTGGTTTACATCACTTGTAACTGTTATTCATCCTCTATTCATAACTACCCAAAAACTCACAATGACTTTAACGCCCTATCGGGTTCCCACCACGATAAGTTGTCACGGACAATTTTCGAATAAAAACTGGAAACTAGTTTTATTCCTGGATGGTAAAACATGCAAAATAAAAAGTGGTTAAGAGACTAATTTTGCATAGTCCATATTACACTCTGTAATAATGACAAAATTAATGACATCTCTTTAATCATCTTTTCTGCGTCTATCCAACGTTTGTTAAATACTGGTCTAAATAAAGTATCACCCAACTTTAATTTAAGCCCTTTGATTAATGTTTACCAAATTAATCAAAGTGACAACCATAAACGTTACAAGTTTAATACCCACTAGTATTTTATACTTGTTACGGCTAGTTTTGTTTTGCTAACACTATAAAACAAAAATATACTTCTTTTATCATATTCTCTATACTTGGAGATCTGGACAAACTCCGAGTCATCCTGAATATATAAAAGTTATACTGCAACTTTTCTTAGCTGCTGTGTAGACGAATGATTTCTACCTGAAATCAGATAAAATTTCCATTTACCTAACTGGCAGTTTGCAGGAAATTTAACTTTTGCTTAATTTTACCAACATATCTAATTATTGATTTCTCCTTTTAAAGTCAAGCATAACTTTATCTAGTTTCAAGACTTTAAAATTACTGATCTATCCTTTGACTAAAAGGTAGATATTGTATCTCGTGAATTTATATCCTTCCTGGATTATAATTCCTACATATTCTTATATCTCGTGAATCTATATCCTACCTGGATTATAGTTCCTAGATATTCTTATATCTCGTGAATCTATATCCTACCTGGATTATAGTTCCTAGATATATTGAATCAATAATTGTATCTTTTATTCTTTATCACAAACTGGATAGAGAATAAATTGGGCTCCCACTAACTTATATGAAAACTGACTATCACTCAAAATTAACTATTGACTTAGTCAAAACTTGACTACTTAGTCAATTCTATTTTAAGTAATGATACACTGGAATTTTAACATTTATAAAACTTAACTGGACTTTTATAAAATCCTAATTCCATAACTTGGAATTTCTCTAGTTTTATAAATACTGATATTATCAACGACATCTGAGATAATATCCTAAATTCCTTAAAAAACATATGAGTAATCAATCCTTGATTATAAATCACTTTATATAATCCATTACTCATAACTATTTTATTCAAAAAACATTATTCCTATAACTATAGTACTTCGTATGTTTTTGACGGTTTTCATATATAATACCTTTTAGTGTTAGTTTAACAGTCAATAACTAAGATCTAAACTTGAATCTAAGTCAAAACTTGACTTTATTAGATTCACAACATGCACAAGAAAACATTCTATATCAAGACAATAATTTTAAAACTTTTAGATCAATAAATAAAATTTATAAGTACTTCCCAAAAAGAATGTAATAATGAAACACATAACTGTTTTAAAACCTAAAAAATAAATGTCTTGATAACTGAATAATTAATAAAAAACTTGTGCTCCTTTTTAGATCTTCTGCAACTCCTGGGCTCTCACTTTTGACCACCTGCAATAGTTATTTGCACTAGGCGTCAGTACACTTGTAAACCAACAAGTAGATAGCGAGAAACTAAAGCGATCATGAATAATTGAGGTTTTACATACCTGCTTCATGACGCTTTGGGCAGTTTTGGCTCCAATGACCAACTTCATTGCATGTGAAGCAACGATTTTCGGTCCTTGCTTTGTTGGCCTTGACTTTCTTGCCCTTGCCCTTGCCCTTGCCTTTGACTTTTTCACGAACTTGGGGTGCATTCTGGATGGCCGGTGCTGGACCCTTTCCTTTGCTGATGCTCCCTTGCCCATGTTTCTTCTTTACTCCTCCGTCCCTCCACCATAAGCACATCCTTGGGCTTACTCTTGGCTCCCATATTCAACTCAGCAGTCTTAAGCATGGAGTGCAATTCTGCTATTGACTTCTCCATGTTATTCATGTTATAATTGACCACAAAAGGCTTGTAGTCTTCTGACAGTGAGTTGAGTATTGTGTCCGTTGCCAGCTGCAACGGGACTGGGTGCCCTAGCCTTTCCAGGTGGTCCATGTGACGTTTCATCTTCATCACATGGTCGCTTACTGAGGCCCCCTTGATCATCTTGCACTCGTTAAATGCCTTCGTGGCATCATAACGCTCTGTGCGAGCTTGCGTTTGGAACATGTCCCTCAGCTGGCGGATCATGTCGTAAGCACTAGTATTCATGAGCCCTGCTTGCAGATCTGGGCTCATGGTTGCAAGCATTAGACAACCTACATCTAGCAAATCATCCGTATGCTTCTTATGAGCATTTCTAGTAGCAGCCGGTGCATTTGCTGGTGGGGCCTCTGGTAAAGGCTCTTCGAGGACGTACCATTTCCTTTCATGCCTGAGCACAATCATAAGATTGCGCTCCCAGTCAAGGAAATTCGGTCCTGTGAGTTTATCCTTCTCTAGGATAGAACGGAGAGAAAGATTGTTTGTATTGGTTACGGTGTTAGCCATCTACACATAAAAAAAATGGTTTTAACAACTTGTGGATGGACTAAATTCCAATAAATATCAATAAACCCTTAAATGATCAACTTATTGGACTAGGATCCTTATTACATACGCCCTGATGTGTGGTGTGTTCTTCACTCCATCAGGCCACGTACTAACTCGGTAGGTAAGGACTTTTACCAATCACATCCAACTGACATGATTCCTAGTTCAGGACAACGGGGTTAACGTACATGTTTCAGTCCCTCTTAGTGCTCTTTGGCCCGATACGACACGGTTTAACATTTGAGAACCAAAATAGATCTCACCATTTCGGCAACTTGGACACTTTTACTCTGGCCGATACGACATGGAGATAATTCGCAGAGTCGTAGCATCCCCTCCAACCAGGGTTTGAACGCGGACGCCCAAGGTGTGAGCACTTCCAACGTCCGCGTACCTTTCGCCGGAGGTGCCCCAAAATGGGTTGCACTACTGATCTATGATTTTTCGGGGTTTTCTAATTAATTTAAAAAAAAACTTTTTAAAATCCAGTTTTGAAAAAGTGATTGTTTTAAAGGCACCTGATGTTTTAAACTAACTGTTTTAAACATACATTCTGTTTTAAAACTAACTGTTTTAAAACATAAGCTAATTAAAACTAACTGTTTTAAAAGCATACCGGTTAGTCAAAACTAACTGTTTTGATAACCTACTAGTTGACCAAAACTAACTGTTTTGTCAACTTTGCCATTTTCTAATTAAAACAATCTACTGGTTTTATTAATAAAATTTACCGTTAAAAAAAGTTTTGAAAACTGGTAATTTTAAAATAAAAACTATTCGATTTCGTGATTTAAACTAGTTTTCAAAAACCCTCATGTTTTAAAACTATGTTTGATAAAATGTATTTATCTATCTATCACGAAAAATAAACAACCACGCAGTTAATTAACAAATAAATTAAAAACTACGCAATTAACGATAACTAATTATAGGTTTTTGCCAACTACGTTCCTAGGGACCAATAATGACCTATCTTTTTAAAGCTTTAAAATGCGTAGCTCCCACTGGCCTCGCCGTCTCTGTCAGGACTCCGGAAAGAGGAAGGACTCCAGTAGCTCCCACTGGCCTTGTCATTTTCGTCAGGACTCCGGGAAGACGAAAAACTCCAGAAAAGAATAATAAAGAAAAATTTATCCTATGGTCATTATTACAACGGGGTTGTAAGCGGCACGCAGGCCTCCCCAGAAATAAGTTAAGGGTCTAAGTTGGCAAAAGCACTATAATAGACAAAAAATATATATTCTAGCATGTATATAAAAACAGGCAACCACGCAATTATATAAAGCATAAAATACGCAATATTATAAAAGCGGGAAAATAAACCTAGATCCGTTAAAAATTGTCTCGTCTCATTTATCGCAAAACGTGGTTTTAACTGTTTTATAAAAACAGACTGTTTTATAAAACAAAACTAATATTTTAATCTGGAAGAGAAATTTTTTTTTACCTAATTTATAAAATACCAAGGCTTATAAACCCTTTTATAAATAAAAAACAACTTTACTAAAATATTTGCCTTTTATCCAAATTTATATCGAACCGGGTTTTACCGAACAAACTGGTCGGTAAAACGACTACTGGCTCGTACACTGTATCGTGGTTCGACAAACTGGTCAAAACACGATACGGAGTCTATTTGACCAAACGGGTCAAATAACTAGTTTGATAAAATAAAACAATTTATTTGATAAAATATAATCATAAAATTAATTTTGGATAAAATAAAACCATTAACAATAATTGGGCCATGAGCTTGGTCCAAAAACTGGGCTTACAGGCCCATTACCATACTGACAATTTTGAACCCGTTAGGGTTTCGCGATTTTGCTCGAAAAACAATCGATGCCGTCATCAATCCGACAATGGTAGCAATCGGCCATCGTGATCCGCGGTTTCGAACAAAAATACCATTATCTCTGGCTTGGATGCGATTGGCGACGGTAGCGAACGAGCCACCATCGCCACTGATCCCATCGTCCGACGGCCAAAAACACTATCATCGAAAAAACACCGCCACCGTTGCTTGGTGTTCGGTCGATGATCGATTTGTCTGGCGGCAACCGACGCCACCCAAGAATGGAAGTCAGTCATCACCGTTTACCGATTCGATAACGATGGCAAACGCCACCGCCATCGTTTGCCGCCGTTTGGGATCCGGCCAACTGGCAACAGCCGACGCCACCGAACAGCAGCCATCGTCCGCCGCCGTGACCGTCGATCTCAATTGCGACGACAACAGCAATCGCCGCCATCGCCGCCGCTGTTCCGGCGAAAACAACACCACGCCACCGCCATCGCTTGACCATCAACAACGGCGGCAGCCTAGCGCCACCACCATTGCCGTGGATGCGACGACAGCAGCAGCCACAGCCACCACCATCGCCGCTTGGTCGGGATCATCAAAAACCATTGACGCCACCACCACCACATACGGTGGTGTGGTGGTCGTCTTTCGATCAAACCGGCGCCACCGTTCGGCAGCCGTGATTCTCAATCGACACCACCGCCACCACAATCGGTGGTGCGGTGGTGGTTTCCGTTCTTCCCTCGACGCCTCTGTCCACTATCAAGGACAGCCACCACCACGCTGGTGGTGTAGCTGCGGTCGGTTCGCCGCCCGGCCACAGTCGGGTGCGATGTGGGTCTAATTCGAAAGTGATACGGCTTCCGCCGTACGTGTTTCCGATTTGTCGTCGTCGATTAATGCCATGAATCACCACCAATCTGGTGGTGATCGGCCACCGTAAGTGCCGCCGTAGCCATCGCTTTGGTGCGGCCAATATGGCAGCCGGCGATTGGCTTGGTCGTCAGGACAGCCGACGCCGCGACCACCATCTGTGGTGCGGCTGGCGTTCAGTTCCGTGTGGTTTGATTGCTTAATCAACGATCGGCCTGGTGGTCCGGTTGGCTAACTTCCGCCGTTCCACCGCCGCCCGTTGTTTCGTTTGATGCGATAAAAAAAAGAAACTTTTGCGATAAAAACTAAGATAAAATTTTAACGGATCGCATAAATATGATTAATTGTAACGAACGCAAAACTGTGGCTCTGATACCGCTGTTGGGTTTTTCTGTGGTATCCGAATCAAACTGACCCGAATAACACTTCGAATCTCGAAACAACTGGATCGAGATTAACTATAAAACTATCGACCAAACTGATCAAAGGTTTTATCGGATCGAACCAACTGGTTCGATCGAGCGGAAGCGGTTTGGATAAAACCCGAAAACCACGGATCCGTTCGTCACAAACAAAATTAAATGTCCTAAGTCTTAGATAAATTACCTGAGAAGCTCGAGATTGATCCACCCGTAATCGATCCTACAAACGTTCCTCTAGCAGAACTTTTTCCCAAAAACTGGTGTCCAAAAACCGAAACTGGTTTCTTCCGAGGAGTGGTCGGCGCCGATGGAGAGAGAGAGAGGGAGAGGGTTTTTGTAAAGCTAGTTGCTTAAAAGTGATTATTGAATAAGGACTGGAAGGGTTTATTTTTGTGGAAGAGTTTCCATATATACAAGCTTCCTTATTCAATTATAATTATCCAAAATAGAATTATTCTTTTCTTTCTCCCAAAGAAAAGAATATTTACTTATTCTATCTAACTAGATAATTATTAATTATTTAATCTAATATATTTATTAACTAATAAATATATAACCGTTATAATTAATTAACAGCCCTTTATCTTTGGGATTTCTGACAGAAATTACCCAACTGATTTATAATTTACTATTATAAATCCAATCTCTCTAAACTGGGATTAAAAAACTTGTTTGGTTTACAGATCCTCACAGGTGTGACCCTCAAGTGACTTATAACATTGGATGTATAATCTCTGGTTTGTCAACTTATGCACACAATTACTAACATATAAAACCTAAAGAGGTTCGATTACAGAGTGTTTTTCGAATCAGTTTTTTTAAAGAAGGTTTTTTGGAAATTTAAAGCTGGCTAAAAACCCTTAGGTTTAAAAATCTTAGATCACGTGAGTGCGACCCACTTAGGGACCCTTTTGGCGTAAGGTATGCGGGTGTTGGAAGAGAACAAGCCTTGGGCATCCGCGTTCAAACCCCAAGTTGAAAGGGGTGTGATAAGTACACCCAGTCCCGAGTGGTGCGATCTATTTTGGTTTTTGTAACAATTTACCGTGTCGTTTCGGGCCAAAGCGCACTAGAGGGACTAAATATGCACGAATGTAATATTCGATGTCCCGACGTTCTAAAAGTCATATTTTCGTTTTAAAATGCGATTGGTATAAGTGGTTACCTACCAGAAATAACATGAGTCGGTTTGTGTGATCAAGCCGCTTACCAACACATGTGAAATATGGATTCTAGTCTAATAAACTTATTTTTCTAAGGGTAATAATTTTATTAGAAGTTTTATAATCAAATAACTAAATCGGAATTTATTCTTTCTGTAGATGTCTTATACTACCGTTCCGTTTTATTCACCTGAGGAATCACTTCGCCTGATTATGGGAAAGTGGAAGCTTACGGGGCAAAACTTTCCAGTTTGGAAGTTGCACCTTGAAAATGTCTTGCGGGCCCAGGGTAAGCTTTATGTGATCGATAAACCACTGTCACAACCTAAGAGCAATGCCCCTGAAAAGGAATTTGTTGAGTACTTCAAGTTTATGGCCGATGAATCTGACGTGATGTCTATTCTGTCTTTCTCTGCTTCGCCCGAGTTCACGGTCGATCTCAGAGTTAAGTTTTGCCGTGAGGTCGTGAAAGGTATAGAGGACCAGGTCGGCTTCTATAGAAACAGTGGGAAATATTTGATCATGAAAGAAATCTTTTCACTGAAGCTGAAGAGAGGCCAATCGGTTAAAGATCATCTCCTAGAGATAAGGAGACTCTTTAAGTGTTTGTCACGACTTAGATACAAGATGACCCAAGAAGAGCTCGTGTATCTGATATGGTTCTCACTCCCGAAGGAGATTCGTGTCATAGCTAGTGGATACATGGGAGAGCCCATGATGGACGTGACAAAGGTTCATGAGGACATTTTGGACAGTCTGGAGCCGAAAGAAGCAAATGCTGAACTCATGGACACTGATTGGATTGATGAGCTGGGAAATCTAAGTTGCTCAGAATGCGGTAGCCAAGATATCTGTGTCCATTCATTCAACACTGGCCAGATGGACATCGGTCTACCCGATGCGCCAGGTATATTTATGATAGATTGTTTGATCACTTCTTATGAATCATGGGTACTTGATACAGGAAGTGGTAACCACATTTGTAATCATTTACAGGGATTCAATAGAAGGGAGACTTTGAGGAATGATCGTTCGAACCTACGAGTCGGTGAAGGCACGATGCTTGTAGCTGAAGCCGTAGGATCTTACAGTTTTAGTTTACCCTCGGGTCTAGTTTTGGAACTCGAGACTTGTTACTATGTTCCTAAGATGATCAAAAATATTCTTTCTTTTGATTTATTAGTAGACCAAGGTTTTTATTATAAATATGCTTATAAAATGATTTCTTGCTTTAAAAATGACATGTTTTATTTCAAAGCAACTCCTTCGAATGGTCTATACATATTAAATCTTTAAGAAAGTAATAACGAAATCTATCATATAAGTAAACGATCCAAAGATATCGATGATCAAACTTACCTCTGGCATTGTCGGCTTGGACATATAAACAAGAACCGCATAGAATTACTCTAGAAAGGAGGACTTCTAGGTACTTTTGACTTTAAGCCATTCAGTAATTGTGAATCTTGTTTGTCGGGCAAAATGACAAAGCATCATTTCAATAAAGATAATGAAAGGGCCAATGGCTTGTTAGAGATCATACACACAGATGTGTGTGGACCTTTTAGTCATGAGGCAAGAGGAGGATACCGGTACTTCATTACCTTTACTGACGACTTCAGTAGGTATTGATATGTCTACCTAATAAGACATAAGTCTGAAACTTTCGAGAAATTCAAAGAGTTTCAGAAAGAAGTACAGAATCAACTTGACAGGAAGATCAAGTTCTTGAGGTCAGACCGTGGTGAGGAATATCTTAGCCAGGAATTTGACAGTCATTTGAGAGAATGTGGGATTGTTTCACAACTCACACCTCCGTATACACCACAGATGAATGGTGTGTCAGAAAGGAGGAATCGTACCTTGCTTGACATGGTACGATCAATGATGTGTCGTTCCACGTTACCAGTGTCATTCTGGGGACACGCGCTCGAAACAACAGCAAACATACTGAACAAAGTGCCAACTAAATCGGTAGAAAAGACTCCGTATGAAATATTGGATAGGCAAGAAGCCTAAGTTGTCTTTTCTGAAGATTTGGGGATGTGAGGTGTACGTTAAGCGTACAACCTCGGAGAAACTCAAACCCAAGTCAGATAAGTGTATCTTCGTAGGCTATCCCAAGAACTCACTGGGATACTACTTCTACAATCCTAGCGAGAACAAAGTATTTGTGGCTCGCAATGGAGAATTTCTGGAGGAGAAGTTTCTCAATCAAGAGAATACCAGGAATGATGTAGACCTACAGATAGTAGAGGAAGATACTCCTGTACCGATTGTTGCGCCAGTCACTCAACAAGATAATGTTGAGACTCAATCGGAGACGGCTGAGGAAGTGCAAACACAGGACCTTCGCAGATCCACTAGGATAAGGCAAGAACCAGATAGGTATCTTGGATTTCTAGTCTCTCAGGACGGTGGAGACTTGAATGAACCTACATCCTATGGAGAAGCTGTATCAGGCAATGAATCTGAACAATGGCAGGAAGCCATGAAGGCAGAGATGCAGTCCATGTACGACAACCAAGTTTGGGAGTTGACAGATTTACCCCAACACTGTAGGGCTGTTGGACGTAAATGGGTTTTCAAGATGAAGACTGATATGGACGGAAATGTGCACACTTTTAAGGCTAGACTGGTCGCGAAAGGTTTCACGCAAACTCATGGTATCGACTATGATGAAACTTTCTCGCCAGTAGCAATGTTAAAGTCCTTTAGGATTCTGATGGCCGTCTCAGCGTATTTTAACTATGAGATCTGGCAGATGGATGTAAAGACAACCTTTCTTAACGGGAAGTTAACAGAAGATGTCTATATGCAACAACCGGAAGGTTTTGTAGATCCTAAGAATCCTAATAAAGTGTGCAAATTGCTAAAATCCATATATGGATTAAAACAGGCATCCAGAAGCTGGAACTTACACTTTGATGAGCGAATCAACGAGTTTGGTTTTACCAAAAGTGAGTTTGAGCCATGTGTTTACACTAAGTTCAATGGGAGCATAGTAACCTTCTTGGTCTTATATGTAAATGATATTCTACTTATTGGAAATGACGTACCGACTTTACAGAGTGTTAAAGCTTGGTTAAGCAGATGTTTCCAAATGAAATACCTTGGAGAAGCCGCATATATACTGGGTATAAAGATCTACAGAAATAGATCTAGGCGGCTTATCGGACTTAGGCTTGGTTTGGCAAGCATAAGCTAGCTTATAAGCTAGCTGATAAGCTAGTCCATCCAAACATGTACCAGGAAGCTAGCTTATCAGCTAGCTTATAAGCTAGCTTTTTGAAACGCTACTTTGAGTAGCTTATGAGAAGCTTATTGTAGCTTTTTCCAATTATACCCTTATTAATATTAATTATTAAATTCAAAGGTACCCTTTTTGGTCATTTTACATACTCATAAGCTAGTTTTTGCCAAACATAATTTGTTCAACAGCTAGCTTATCAGCTACTAGCAAGCTTATCAATCAACAACTAGCTTATCAGCTATCCGCTAGCTTATCAGCTACCAGCTAGCTTATAAGCTACGCTTGCCAAACATAGCCTTAGTCAAAGTACATACATTGATAAAGTCCTGAAGCGATTCAGGATGGATGAGTCCAAGAAAGGATTTATCCCGATGCAGCATGGTATAGTGCTAAGTAAAGCACAATGTTCCGAATCTAGTCAAGATAAGGACAGAATGAAATCGATACCATATGCTTCGGCAATTGGATCGATTATGTATGCCATGTTATGTACTAGGCCCGATGTTGCTTACTCAGTAAGTGTTACAAGCAGATACCAGCAAAACCCAGGTGAAGCCCATTGGGTGGCTGTCAAGAACATTCTGAAGTACCTGAGGCGTACTAAAGAAATGTTCTTGGTCTTTGGAGGTTCTGAGGATGAGATTAGTGTCACTGGTTATACAGACGCTAGTTTCCAGACCGACAGAGATGATTTTAGATCACAATCAGGGTACGTTTTTACCCTAAACGGAGGTGCGATCTCGTGGAAGAGCTCGAAGCAAGATACGATAGCAGACTCTACTACAGAAGCGGAGTACATTGCAGCTTCAGATGCAGCAAAGGAAGCGGTCTGGCTCAGAAACTTTATCACGGATCTAAGAGTCGTAGCCAGTATCTCTAGACCCGTGGATATCTACTGTGATAACTCTGGAGCTGTGGCGCAAGCTAAAGAACCCAGAGAACATCACAAGTCGAGGCATGTACTCAGGAAGTTTCACCTCATCCGAGAGATCATTGGAAGAGGAGACGTAAGAATATGCAAAATTCCGACGGACGAGAATGTAGCAGATCCGCTTACAAAGCCGCTAGCTAGAGTAAAGCATGAGTCTCATGCTAATTCCATTGGGATGCAGTACC
This sequence comes from Centaurea solstitialis, assembly GCA_030169165.1. Classification (NCBI taxonomy): domain Eukaryota; kingdom Viridiplantae; phylum Streptophyta; class Magnoliopsida; order Asterales; family Asteraceae; genus Centaurea; species Centaurea solstitialis. Next base: position 55,612,380 of record CM058042.1, on the reverse strand, counting down.
TGGATACTAGTAGCTAGTTTTAGTTTTGATTATTACTATGGATTAATTTTTGAGACTTTATATCGTGTAAGTTTTATTATTTCACTGTGTGCTAGAAATAAGGAGGATTTATATTCATGATTGTCTCAAAATTAATCAGTTTTAGCATATTTAGTTTATCCATGATTTTATATACAAGTCTTGTAATAAAATCAAAAGGTTCCGTAGCTACTTGTTAAGGTGGGAACCTTAGCAGGGTTATAACGCTATTATGAATGTTTGATGATTTATTCAACGTAACGAATAAAAGCACAAGTGATGTGACCAAACATTCATAAATACTCATCAGAGTGTTTGGGTATTGGAAGTGAACAGTTTCAAGTCTGCTCCATGGAGCCTATGTCATGAGCATTGACTTGATGATAGGTTGTCCTTAGACCTGAGATATTTGGTCTGGGAATGTGAGGACTGTTGTACTCTTAGCACGTTCTAACGCTACGCCGTAACAGGGTGGCCATACGGGGCGTGACTAGATGCAGCGGAAGCCATATGACCAGATGCAGATAGTCAAGACGGGATTTACACCTCTATAAAAGGAGAGATATTTCCCGGCCCCTTGGCGATTGAGATTGGCAGAAATGTGTGGCCACGCTCGGATAGAATAACAGTTGTTATTTGGAAACTTCCGTTACTGCAGGCAATCGAAATCAGAGTCAAGAAAACTTGAGTTTAAGATTGAAGTCCTCTGCTCCATATCTAAAACTCACTTTAGAAATATCGCGTGTAAAAGGAATGAACCTGTGTACCGTTCTAGCGAGAATTGTTTCTCTGGATATAAGAGATCTTATAACCCGGTTAACCTAAGTGTCTGGCTAGGGACCTCCTTAGGCTAATGGTAACAGTTGAGTTACTTGTCTGACACAAGTGGGAGTCTGAAGGGATTATGTGCAAGACAGTAACGAGGTTTACCGTGTCCAATGTTATAAGACACTAATGGGTCACACTGCTACACACCCGAATAGAGATCAATTGGATTTACTAGTTGTGTGAAATTAATTAATTAGTATAATTAATTAATTAAGAGAAAAATAAATAATAGATAGTTTATTTATTATTTATTGGATAAATATTAATAGTTTAATTAGTATTTATATATGGTAATGTTTAATTAAAGGCTATCGGGCTTGATAATTAAACGGGCTTTTTGAATTGGGTAGTTACCATATTTGATCCTATAAATATATGGGAAACCTAATAGGTTTCATTCATTCCAACTCATTAGAAATGTAGAGAAAAAGAAAAGCCAAAAAACCTATCTCTCTCTCTCTCTCTCTCTCTCTCTCTCTCTCTAATTTCGACACACACACACACACACATACTCAAACCAGATCGATTTTGAGTATCCGGGTAATCCTCAGGCGGTCTAGCAGCTGATCTCGTGGTGGTGCAGTAGCAGTGTACTCCCCGTTAGCATTCCAGATAATCGTCTGAAAAGAAACCTAAAGGTATTGATTTAAACCTTATTCTAATTGTATCTAAACTTGTTTGGGTTGGATCTATTGATTGAGAATTTTGTTTTATTCCGCTGTGCATATATGTTTTTGTCGCTTATAATTCCCAACAGATACATCAAAAAGTATTTTTGGTAGGTGGAGACAAACAATAACTTCTTGGGTATAGTTTGATACATTTTGGAGAACTATCCCCTTTGAATATTTGTATTAATTTATATGCAAATTATGTAAAAAATGTGCTTTAATTTAATTACTATTTTAGGGATCATGTCTTTATAGGACATTTTGAAGTTTAGAGTCTGAAAACCCTGATATATTGTTAAAAAGTACCTTATCAAAATATATAACTTTCAAATGATAAATAATTTCAATATATTGACGTCATTCATGATTCAACCTTCCCTGCACAAATAGCATGCAAAAAACATACTCAAAACTATGTGCGTTAATCCAAAATTGCATAAGTTGTCATCCTTATCCATTTTCATACCGATTATTCTTTTTCAAAATTTTCAACAAGTTGTAATAATAATATTCTTGTATTTACCAATTTTGTTTCTCTTAATATCAAAATTAAATTTTGATAAACAAATAAACGATTATCTTAAAAAGTAGATAATTAAGAATCAATATAAATTTATCCAAGTATCCTTTTATATCCGAAAAAGAATCTAGTGAGTATTTGAATAATACCATAATTTCTTTTAAATATGATAACTTCTATTTTTAAACTTTTGTCTCTCAATATAAACATGAAAACTTTAAGAGCATATAAAAATGGTTCATAATATAATCAAATAATATTTCAAAACATATGGTCTATAAAATTGTAAAGTATCTACATATAACTTTAACAAAAAAAGTCAATTATAATTTTCTTAATATAATAAATGTTTGAGTAAGTTACAAATTTGCTTCTCATGGTTTGTCAGATATGAACTTTTCGTCCCCAAAGTTTAAATTTTACGAGACGATCATTGTTGAATGCAAAAATATTTAAATTTAGTCTCTCCATTAACAATTGTTAGAAATTTCGGTTAAATAAAAGGCATTTATATTCTCATATTTATCTTTGTCTTTTAGCCTATAAAAATCAATCATGTTTTTAAGCATGGTGATTTACACTAACCCATCAGGGAGCCTGGTACGCCAAACCCGATTAGGGGCGGGGTTCCTCGTTACATCAGTCTCGAGTATATGAATGAGAATCCTTATTTTCCTTAAACCGTAGACGGGACTTGGGTCGGATATCGCAATTTTTTGACCCGCACCCACCTTGTAACTGTACACGTATTATAATAATCAATAAATAGTTTAAGAATATTATGCGCATATATGTAGATGTATATATATTTTATTAATTATAACTATAACAAAAATAAAACTAGACTTCTATCTAATGTTTGGTCCAATCTCGTCATTCAATTTTAAAAGATATTCATTATAGATCTTGTATTTCATCATTGGCCATTCTTTTGAGTGGTTTATTGAAATGTTACTATAATACTTGAACAAATAGTGTAAATTACATTTTTCATTCATTAGTTTGTCACTCACCATTTAAACATGGACCATTTTTGAAGTATCATATAAAAGGAGAAAATTCCCGAATACTCCATTGACGACAACGATATGATCATATTCTCAAACAGGTATGAGAACGGAGTCACGGAGATCAGGAATAATAGGGATGGGGATGGGTTCCTTGCCCAATCCCCATGTCTAGCGGTTCTTAATCTGATAAAAAACAAAAAAGCAATTGATAAAAGAAGGAAATTCCTTTCATTTTACATAAATTTTTTGACGGTCCTTAGAAGAAGAAACTAAATTTTCATGTTTTTACAAACTATTATGAAAATTTTCACAATTTCAAAATTTCAGGGACAAAAATGTCATTTTTCACAAACCATGTGAACCAAATATGTAGTTTAGTTTACTCAAAATGTTTTAAAGTGGTTTTTTGAGGGGGTAGCATTTTTGATGTATATTATCCATTACAGCTTCTTTACAGCTAGATGGGGAAGTGGGGTCCACCTCTCCTTTTTGCAAATGGAAGTAGAGGGGCCCAACTCACATGGCCACGTCAACCTCTTGGCCCCACTTTACCAACCCAATTTCCTTTAATTTTTATATTTTAATTTAATTTAATCATTTATATTAAATAATATAAGATTTAATAGTTGGAATAATTTAAACAAATTAATGAATACAAGTTGTCTTTCGTAATTCATGTTTTTTTCGAGCAATTTAATATCTTTACCTCAATCCTTTATTTACTTTATTTGATAATAACTATAAACGTCAATGATGTGATTATACTTTTGTTAGTGTTTACATCTTTAATAAAAAGTAAAAAAATATTGAATAGATATTTATGGTATTCGATAATTATTAACTGTAAATTAGATTTAGTGAATTATAGAATTAACTTGTAAAAAGATTCGGTGCTAAAACTTGTTTTTAATGGACTTGAAATTTTAAATAAAATGAACTACAAGATTTTTCGATTTTCATGTTACTTGGTTTTTTTATAAGGTTTACCTCCTGAGTTTTGTCCAAACTACATCTTTGGTAATTTTTACCGGTAGCTAAAGCATGCTCACTGGGATTAATACTCAATGGCCCCTGGTTGCTTACCCCCGGATTCGAACTTGGATTGGTTGTTACACCTTCCACAAGTCTTAACCGGTAGGCTGCCCCATTGGGGTTATTCATGTTACTTGTTTCAAATGAAAGATTTATCAAAAGGTATTAAATTTTGCTGCCAAATAGGTTCTTTACATTTTAGTATGTTACCAATCAAATACAACATTCTAAAAAAGATGTGATTGATGGGATCATCTCGACTAGTTACTTGATAACTCCACATTTTCATTTGTCACCTCTAAGTCCGCATGTATTTATTATTCTTGAGTATTATCGTCTCGAGGGTCACATGGGCTGACATATCTCATGTCAGTAAAGACTCATCATTTTTCTGTCAAATATTTTAGATACCATCCAAAGAATTCATTTTCGTGCGTCAAATGAAATTACGAAATATAATAATTGGGAGCTTGTTGACCATTTGACCAAGGACTTCTAACTAATATATGTAACAAGTTTGTAGACATTGTGTTCTTATCGTAGTTTACGTTATAAATATGTTTTTAGCGTTCTTTTCAGATCAATTTTAGATTGTTCTTTAATTGACTAATCTTAGGGAACTTGTTAAGGTAGCTTAATTGGCGAGATTCTGATTTTGTTTTCTATTGCTCACTAATTTGAATCCCTTTAGAGTTATTAGAGGTTTACCCTAACCGTTAACTTTAGGGCCCATCCACTTAGTAGAGCGGATGCAATGCAAACTAACACTTGATAGAAAACCAATTTCAGAGTCATTAATCATTGATTTGTTCTTCATTCATTTGACATTTATGTGATTAACCATTTAATTTGCCGATTTTGTTTCTTCTAACACCGTTTAATGCAAATTAATATCATACAATTGTTGAGATTTGATCTAGGTTAATATTCTCAATACATGGATTAACCAGACTGCTAGTTACAAAAAATGATAACAACAATAAAAACCACAAAATGAAATATCAACCTATTATGTTTAAAAAAAAGATGTTTAACTAACATATAAAATAACAATAAATTTAATTATCAATAGGATAAAAAATAAAGAGGGAGGTTCAAGTGAAAACCTCAAAAAAATGAAAACCGAAAACACCATCATTGTGCATAACAACAACAAAGTTGTTTTTATGCACTTGTGTATTTGCATGCGTGCATATTACAAATTGCGTCTATATATATCAAAGCATTAGTATCCTAGTGGTCGGTAACATCATTGGAAGTGACAATGGATGACATCCCTATCTACCCGGGGTTCGATTCATGGGGGTGAGCATGTGGTGATATCCTGACCATGGGTCGACTTTCAGGTCAGTCCATGATCGTCATGATTAGTCATGTGCCCGTATGGATCCCGAATACCTCGTCAACTTCGTGTCAGAATGTGTGTGTGAGTAATCTACCATTTAAAAAAATTACGTCTATGTATAAGTGCATACAATCCAGATGATAAGACAAGAGAGTATTTCTTGTTTTTTTTTTTTAAACTTTTCCTTTAAATCTGACCTTAAAAATAAAATGAAAAAAAAAATAAAAAAAAAATAGTCCATTATTATTAATTTAATGAAGAATAAAAAAGTGGATTTTGGATTAGAAAAATACAAAATTCGGACATAACAATAAAAAGGGTCGAATGTCAAATGAAGGTGACATTTTCCCCCAAATCCATTCTCTCTCTCCTAAAAACCCACAATCTTCATAACCAAAAATCACCCAATTTTTTTGTGTTTTAGGGTTTTCAGCATTCGATTTACTCCCCAAAATTCATCAAATCTGGATTGAAATTTCATCAATGTCGCTTTAGTTTCTTCTAGATCTGGCTTCACCTTCTTCAATGTCTTCGCTGTAAGTGTTATTTAACGTTTCTCATTACTGTTAAATTAGTACAAAAATTTGTAATTTTTGTATCTGCATTTTGCAATTAAGTGTTCATCTGTGTTATATACGTATTTACATTACTGTTTTAGGGCCAATTTTTGAAGGATGTTGTGTAATTTTAGATCAGGTGATGGAATTGGGCGTATTTTTAGTGTTGTTACTGATGTGTTTTTGGAAATGAATTAGGGTTTCTGATGATGGATCATTATGACAATCGGTAGTGTAAAATGAGTGAAAAGGAGAGTTTCAGGATGAAATCGAAGCCGCCTCTTGTACCTCTTGGAACCCTAATTAGGCGTGAGCTTAGGCATGGGAATGTAGAGAAACCTTCTGTGAATCATGGACAGGCTGCACTGGCTAAGAAAGGGGAGGATTATTTCTTGATCAAGCCTGATTGCCAGAGAGTTCCCGGGAATCCGTCGACGTCTTTCTCGGTTTTTGCGGTATATATATGCGAAAAAAGAAATCCTTTTTGATTACTGTTTATAAGCTGCTCTAGATTTTGATTGGTTGGTTGATAACGGAATTGTCGAAAATTTGGTTTGTTGTTTGGTAGATATTTGATGGGCATAATGGTATATCGGCTGCCATCTTTGCAAAGGAGAATTTGTTGAACAACATTTTAAGTGCGATTCCTCAAGGATGTGACCGTGAAGAGTGGCTTCAAGCGCTTCCTAGAGCGTTGGTTGCAGGGTTTGTAAAAACCGACATAGAGTTTCAACAGAAAGGTAACGGCTTTGTTACCTCGTTTAACGATAATTAACATCGCTATCGCTTAGAGCATTCGTTTATCTTTCGTCTATGTGGATTCCTATTTAACTCTCTTTGATGAACGTTAGGTGAGACTTCTGGTACGACTGTTACGTTCGTTGTGATTGATGGGTGGACCATAACCGTTGCCTCTGTTGGGGATTCGCGATGCATACTGGACACACAAGCGGGTGTGGTATCGCTATTGACGGTTGATCATAGGCTTGAAGAGAACATTGAGGAAAGGGAGCGAGTAACAGCAAGTGGGGGTGAAGTTGGACGCCTTAATATTTTCGGAGGGGATGGGGTAAAGAAGTCAATTTTAGGGGCTGTTTGATTTTTAAAATATATTTCTTAAAACCTCTTAAGTCTGAAAGTTAAGAGGTTTGCAGACTTAAAAGACTGTTTGTTTTATGTTCAAGAAAAGGTCTGAAAACCTCTTAGGGTCCTCTGAAATTTTAGAGGTGCACCATCCACCTCTTACTTTTTAGATGTAAAGTCAGACTTTAGACTTAAGACCTCTTAAAAAACAAACGACAACTTAAAGTTTTGTGGTTGTAGGAAAAAAGGGTTGTAAATCTTATGTCCTTGAGGCTGTTGTGTTATAGGTTGGTCCGCTTCGCTGTTGGCCTGGTGGGTTGTGCCTTTCAAGGTCTATTGGCGATACAGATGTTGGGGAGTTTATCGTCCCAATACCTCACGTCAAGCAAGTCAAGGTTGCAATTAATACATGATTATTTTGTCTATTATAGGTTCTGATATATGATTGAAATTTGAAACTGACACATTAAATTTGGTATCTTTAGCTCTCAAGTTCTGGGGGAAGACTTATAATTGCTTCTGATGGCATCTGGGATGCTTTGTCATCTGATGTGGCTGCTCAATCTTGCCGTGGATTGCCTGCCGAACTTGCCGCCAAGCTTGTTGTCAAGGTGTTGTCCAACCAACGGCATTTAATTTTTGTTATGTCGACTTATTCACTGATCTTAATCCGATGCTCTTAATTTGGTTTCAGGAGGCTCTTAGGTCACGTGGACTAAAAGATGACACTACCTGCCTGGTTGTTGATATCATCCCATATGGCTATCCCGTCCTGCCTCCGACACCCAGAAAGAAACAAAATCTGCTCACTTCACTCATTCTCGGAAAGAAATATCAAAACTCTACGAATAAAGCGCCAAATAAGCTTTCGGCTGTTGGGGTAGTAGAGGAACTATTTGAAGAAGGTTCTGCAGTGCTTGCAGAAAGGTATGTCAAGGATCAACTTATTCTAACTTGACACCTTCTGTTTCCATTCAACCTTTCGTATGTCGTCTGATAGGGATAACCGGATAAGTAGTTTATCTTCACCACTTTCCACTGTTAGCAGCTGATTGATGCATGCTCATCTGGAGCTAGATGATGAAAAACTTTCATTGTCGATGATGGAACGGTATCTATCATTAGATTCTTTGTTAAAGGGTATAATTAAGATTTGTTATTAGACGGGAATCACTTGCAGCCTTGCACTTGGAAATATTCAGCTTCTTACGTATACACATGAAAAAAAGAATGCATATATACATGAATTGTTGTTCACATTGTGACACTAAAACTAGATGTAAAATACGAGGGTTATCTGTTTGTGCCCCTATACTGTGAAGGATAGTTGTTTTTCTTCATGCCGTTGTCCCTTGGATTCCAAGTTTGTATGGTGTTTTTGAACCTATGAGTGCAGACATCTGGATCCTCATGCACATGCAAGGGTTTTGGATAAATAATGTAAAAGTTTAAGGAAGAAAAAAAAGCTAGTCAGGAAGACGTGCCTTATTTTGGTTAACTTAAAAAGAATACGTCAATATCCCATATTTTGGTTAACTTAAGTTTAACTATTACAAGGGTAAGTGTTGAGATACATGCTTGTATTGATATCTATCCGCATGACCATCAATGATATCGTGACTTACCATGCTATGCTCAACCTGGTTTTGGTATATTTTATTTATTTAATCTTAAATGTTATCAACCGTATATGGTTATTTGGGCTTGATCGTTTTCAAATTACTGTTCAAAATCAAATTGAAGAAAGTATCCAGAGTTGTTAAATACATGCAGCGTATAAAAGGTCAATTATGGTTTCGAATATTGTACTATAAGAGTCAATGTTCTATGTTGAATTATTGGGGAAAGGATAGATTAAGATGTCAAATATTGGAGGTAATTAAGGAGGCCACATACATGCATGCATAGTGCCTTATTTAGCTACATGCATGCATACATACATATGTATGTATGATTGTATGTATATATGTGATACACTTTCCTATTTTGTTAGCTGACGTTGATATACAAAATTGTTATAATAAATGCAGGCTGGGAAAAGATTTGGCGTTGAACTCAAACTCGGGAATGTTTAGATGTGCAGTTTGTCAAGTGGACCATGATGATGTACCATCATCGCAGCCATGGGAGGGACCGATGTTATGCTCAAAGTGTCGGAGAAAGAAAGATGCAATGGAAGGGAAAAGGTCGACGTAATTCTGCTACTTTTACTGCTGCAACTAAGGTAAATAGTAATACATTCTTTCTGTGGCAGAATATTGTGCTGAATCTAAAAATGGTGTGTGAAAGAGATACAGAGTCTGTAGGTGAAGGTAGAAGTGAGTGTGTGTGTGTGTTGATTATAAATTGTGGTTGGCTGCTTAACTGACTAATTAAGAACAAATGTTACCATCATATATATACATATATAAGAAATTAAATTGGAGTGATGCTTTGGTTCTGCAAGTGCAAGCTTCAATGAGTTTGCAACTATGTTAATCTTGCTTCCTGTTTAAGCTTATTCTATTGGTATATATTTTGAAAAAGTATATTTTATTTATGATTCATTTCTATATGTATGCTTTGATGTACACATGAAAAAGCTTTGGTAATAAATATTCACATTTTTGTTTTAGCTTGTTGCATAATAAAGGCTTACTTTTCAATTTTACCCTTGATCATAGGAGGGAGAAATGCGTTACTCCCTTCCCTTTTTAAGGATAAAGTTGTCATTTAGTTAATTAAATATATATTGAAATAATTATACATTTTTAAAGTTATTGCTTTGTTCATTGTGGACTTATTTTGGGAGGATGGAAATAGATCTATGTTTTATCAATGTTATTTGGTGTAGGGATGTGCATGGTCCGGTTTGGCCGGTTTGAGCCAAAAATCTCGGCCAAACCGATGCCCCCGGTTTGATAATTTTTCAAACCAAACCGGCCAAATTATTGTGTCAAACCAAACCGACCAAACCAATATAAACCGGTTTGGTTTGGTCGGTTTGATGGTTTGACTCGCTTTTATCAAAAATCAGAATAACAAAGAGTCGTTATTCTCTCATCCCCTAAGAATTTGAAAAGATAAAAAAGGTAATCCATGGTTTTTAAATTAAAAAAAAGGTGAGCGTATCTAATTGACTGAATGTTCGTTTGCCTCTTGTATATTTAATCATATACAATATATATACACACACAATATATATATATATATATATATATAATTATAGAGAAAGGTTCAAATGAGAAGTGCTAAAAAAATACGAAGTAGAGAAGTGATCTCCACCACTCATCCGGTCAATAAAGGTGGCTTTGACTGGCTACGGTGGATGTGAATATATATATATATATATAATTATAGAGAAAGGTTCAAATGAGAAGTGCTAAAAAATACGAAGTAGAGAAGTGATCTCCACCACTCATCCGGTCAATAAAGGTGGCTTTGACTGGCTACGGTGGACGTGATCATGGGGAATTGACGCGATTCATGGGAGGGTAGAGATTATTAAAAGAGGGGACCAGGTCAAAGCCGCCTTTATTGATCGGATGAGTGGTGGAGATCACTTCTCTACTTCTCATTTTTTAGAACTTCTCATTTGAACCTAATACTATAATTATATACACACACATATCTGGTTCGGTTTGGTTTATACGGCCGGTTTTGTCCCTAAAACCACAAATCAAATCATATTAACGGTTTATAAAAAACGCAAACCATCGGCCTGAATAATAAACCGGCCAAACCGACAAATTTGGTTTGGTTTGGTTCGGCTGGTTTATCCGGTTTCGGCCATACCGTGCACACCCCTAATTTGGTGCAACTCTCTACCCCTTGTATGCAAGATAAGCTTATCTACATTCTACCCTTTCAAACTCCTATTAAGAGACCAGTTTGGTGTTGTAAATTTGTAATAGCCTTCTCTTATTTGATTGTATTTTTGTTGCATTCTTGGCTTTCTTTTTGGCTCAAATAAACTTATTTGTGTTATTGTTTATACTTAGTTGTCTATTAACGTAACTAATAAAATTGCTATAAAACAATCTTATTTGTGGAATCATTTAAGTAATGTTTGATGGAAATATAATAAAAATTGAAAAATGGTAGCAAGAAACTATTATTTAACAAAAAAGTGTACGATGCACTTGAAATAATGATCGATAAATGAAAATAAAAGTTCTAATATAGTTAACATGTATACTAAAATTATATACATCAAAAACTCATAACCTACACAATTAAAATTACACTTATAAATTTTTTTAACACTTTTTACGTCTAAAATTATATAAATTTAAACATATACATCAAAAATTATAAACATCTCAAAACCCACATTTAAAATTATATATATCAAAAACTCATAGAGTCATAAAATTACACAAAAAAACTTACAACTTATATCTAAAATTACACATCTAAAATTATATACATAAAAATTAAAATTTACAACCGTAAAAATTCTTATATACACATCTAGAAAACTTACATAATTCGCCATTGATGGTAAAACGATCTAACCACGTATAACCCCTTGCGTTTGTCTTGATGGTGAGCCGACAAAAACACGTGTGGTTGAATCTCGTTGATATTTGACCCCTATTTTGAAGTTAAATAGAAGAGAAAGAGGTTGGAGAGTTTGAAAAATATAGGTAAAAGAGAGATAGAGAGGAGAGATTGAAAGAGATAGTTTGAGAGTTAGAGAATGGAGAATGAGAGTGAAAGAGATAGTTTGAGAGAGAGAATGGAGAATGAGAGTGAAAGAGATAATGTGAGAGATTGAGAGAGAGTTGAATGGAAGGTATGGTGGCGTCGGCTGATAGAGAAAGAGAATTGAGGGTTTCTTCAATTGGCTAGGGTGTCGAGAAGTGTCCACAGAAGTCGCTCGGGGTGACTTCTGTTGGGGCGACTTTAGTGCAGGGTTCCGTTGTGTAATTCTTCCAGAGTTGTGAGCTCAGAGACCATTTTGTAAAAACATCAAATTCGCTTGGGGCGACTTTTACTGGGGCAACTCTGACTATTTTGCCGAAAGATGATGTAGTTTGGTCGGGATCGGAGCTATTTGCCCGAAAAATCAAAAGTCACTCGGGACGACTTCTTTTGGTTATATGGGTGATCGAAGATAATATGCTTAGGAGGTGAAACCATAATTTTCAAATGGTTATAAAAATTAATTTCTCCAACAACCTTAACTTAACTAGAGAACTCACCTCCAATGTTAAGAAAAAACATATTTTAGTGATTGGAAAAGTGTTAATTGGGGTAATAAGTTTGACATAAATAAGTACTATGGAAAAAGGCAAAATGCAACAAAGTTAATCTAAGGAAGTTATTTATTCTCCATTGATGTTAATTGATGTTGATGTAATTAAGTTGTCACTTGTTTTTTATGATGTCTAAAGTTCAATTTTATATTTAAAAAATAAGAGATGGATGGTTTACCTTTTAAAATTATGGAAGATGGTACAAAATTTACAAACCTTTTAATTTTTAGGCACTTATAAAGTTTTAATAGCAATTATAAAAAAAAAAAACCTAAACAGTCACTAACTCTAAGGTTTTCCTATTTTAACACTAAAATGACCAAGGGTGTTGTTAGTGATACCCCCTATAGGTATAATAAAAGTCAAAAGCTACACAGAAGTTTGAAAATTGTTGATCCTGACCAATACAGTTAATTCATTTATGACAAAAGTTATCTAGAATTTTGAAACTATGTCATTTTAGGGATAATTTTATCTATATCCATTTGTAAAGCTTGAAACTACATATATGTCCTTCTAAACCTCTAAAAGTCACATATATGTTCTCTCTAAATTAATTATTGTTTGAACATTTAAAAAAGTTTAGTAATAGAAAGTCTCCCTCCCTTATCGCCACATCCTCGGTAAAAAACCATAATCTTACAAAAACTGCCGCCGCCACCCTTCTTCGTCCGTCGGCGTAAGTCGGCGGTTAGGAGCTCCTTCTTTCTTCCCTCTTCCCCTCCATCTTTCTCTTTTCCTCTTCGTTTTGAAAATTCCTTTCGAGTTTTGGTTTTTGTTTCGTCTTGAAGTTTCGTCGAGTTTCATTTTGAATACCTGCTCAAACCCAACAGTATTGTGTCGAGGTTTCAGGTTGTGGTTTTAAGGTTGAGGTTTCAGGTTGCGGTTCAAGGTCAAGGTTTCAGGTGTTTCTGGCTAAAGGTCGAGGTTTCAGGTATTCGATCAAGGTTTCAGGTTGCGTTCGAGGTCGAGGTTTCAGGTTGCGGTTCATGTAACAGCCCAGGCGACTGTGGTTTGATATTGTCCGCTTTGGAGACACAGGGCCCTAACCGGTCACCCCTACTCCCTCACGGTTTTGCTTTGGAGTTGCCCAGTCCAGGTCACAACCCAAAACGCGTCTCACCAGGTGAGGTATCAACACACCTTATAAGGAGTGCTTCGTTCCCCTCACCAGCCGATGTGGGACGAGTTGTTACACTCCCCCCCTTACGGACACAACGTCCCCGTTGTGCACATCGGCCCGGTCCTAGCTCTGATACCAACTTGTAACACTCATATTCCAAAATACAACTTTTTTTTTGCGAAGTAACCAACGATTTGACAAAAGATAATTAGTTGCGGAAGCTTGTCCAAAAACCTTTCATTTAATAACAACTCATACGTCATAAAGTTTAAGAAAAACATAGATCAAGTACTTGAGAATCATAAACATTGTTTAAACAAAATCCAACTAAAGTGTTTACATGTCAAAACCAAGAAATTATTTCATTCTTCCAAATAACATCATTCATAACTCCTCATGGTTAGACTGAACTGCTGGGTCACCGGAGCCTCACACGGGAGCCTTTCCTTTGTCCTTTGAGGACGTACCTGCCACTAAAAGAGCAAACAACAACGGGGTAAGCATAAAGCTTGGTGAGCTAGCACCACCTACATCTTACCACATAGCACAGACTGTACCATAACAGGTACCAACACAATCAACATCATTCACATCAAGCATATCAATAATTATCAAACACATCAGACACCCGACTCTCATGAGATCGATATTTAATCGCCCGTCAGTTTGGACACGGGTCGGCCCCCACAACTCACCAAGGGCATGTGGTTTCCCTTTCTCCCGTCAGTTAGGACACGGGTCGGCCCCCACAACTCATCAAGGGCATGTGGATCCCTTTTACATACGCTATCATGCATACAATACATACCACACAATAAAATGTAAGTAAGTGTAACTCACCTGGATCGCAAAGATATCAAAAGCACGAAACTCGCACGATCCCTCAAACCGAATCCTGTATTTGTAACAATTTACAACTAAAATTAGGACCCTCAAACAGTCCTAAAAGAAGCCTAAACAAGTCCCATAAGCTACCTCGACCAAACGGTTTAAAACGGACTCAAAACGGAAGTCGCGGGTTGCGACTACCAACGAGAGTTTTTACCTACAACTCCAATTTCGACCGAAACCACCGAAATCAAGTTCATACAACATCCTATGATGATTATACACAATCACATGACATCAAGCTCGACTCATCACTTCCGAATAATGATCAATTGGCCATCATTCGCAATCCATAACCTTAATTCACAAACTCTATGTAACCAACTCATCCAAATAATTATAGGGGGTTTGTAATCATACCTTAAGAGAAATTCCAACTCAGTACTTGATTCTCCCTCGGTTTCCTTCAAGAATCGCACGCACACACCACTCAAATCTTCAAAACACCAAAATTCGACTTCCTGGAAATTTCAGTCCACTTCGGCCATTTGCTGCTCCTTACTGGAGCCTCCGATGCTCAATCCCTCCGGTCAGATCTAAGGACAAAAAGTCGTGAAGCCGCTGTCCAAATTTCGCGACGATCCGATGGTTAACGAGGGAGAACGAGCCAATCTCCCACAGCCGCGCAGTGCTGACGGGAAATCCGAAAATTTCCCTTTCATGATTATAAGGTGAGGGGAACGAAGCACTCCTTATAAGGTGTGTTGATACCTCACCTGGTGAGACGCGTTTTGGGTTGTGACCTGGAGTGGGCAACTCCAAAGCAAAACCGTGAGGGAGTAGGGGTGACCGGTTAGGGCCCTGTGTCTCCAAAGCGGACAATATCAAACCACGGTCGCCTGGGCTGTTACAAGTTGGTATCAGAGCCTAGGTTTAAGGGATTTGAGTATTCACAAGTGGTGGATACTTGAACTTAAACCAAATGCTCGTGTTTTCGTAAATAAAAGTAACCAAAATGAAATGTTTTATGGAGAGATGAGTAGTGAGACTGAACTGCAGACCGGAGTATCAGAACGGGGGTGAGCACACTAACCTTACCTTGTTGAGCATGTTGATTTGTTATGATGTGAATGTATGGCATGTGTAATATGTGGCCACTAGTTATGTGAATTACTAGTGCTATGCAGTTAAATTTGAGTATGCATTCCATGATAGCTGTTATGAGACGTATGAATGCATGTATGTCGTATGTGGCTTGTAGATATGTGGTTATGAGTAAAGAGCATGATGTTTGTTATGTACTTAATTGGTACATGAGCTACTAAAAGTTTATGTATGACAAGTTATGTGAAGTTATGGCATGTGTAGTATTTGAGCAGAAATTGCATGATAGACAAGTATGTACTACTAATGTAGTTGCTTGAAATGTAGATATTGCATGTAAGCCTTGTATAGGCTAGTAGTACTTGACTATGAGTAGAAAAGCATGTGGCCTATTATGTGAATAATTGATAGACGAGCCATTAAAGCTCTAGTGTGAAAGTCATGTATGAAACAACTAGTGGGGAATTGGGATCTTAGTGATGATGTCGAGGCTAGATGTGTAGGGTGTATTTATGGTGATACAAGGGCCCGTATCATTGCAAATACATTGTGCATATCAGGGAATTGACATAGTTACTGGAGTACCATGAACCAACTAGGTTGTGTTTGGGGTAGTATCACGATAGGATGTGTGTATGTCCTTAAGGTGAGTAGTTAGACCCCTAAGAAGCATGTGTTGATGAGAGGCACGAAACTAAGGTCATTGACCTTAGCTAGAGTGGATAAGGAGAAAGTGTACGGTGTCAAAACCGTTTGTATGTTGACTCGGTATGGATAGACCACTCAGTAGCATATGATGAAAGGAAAAATATAGTGAAGGTCGCTGACCCGAACAGTTGTGGTCAAGGTGAGTAGGAAAGTGTCGTCTTTAAAGTGTGATGATCTTAGGATCAGTATGGGTTGTAGACAAAGGGGGTATCCTTATATGTCAGAAATTGTGATGATTGTGTAGGAGAGTGCATGTTTAAAGTCAGAGATAAGGGTATGTGTAGTGATAGTAAGGTGGATTGAATTCCATCAGATGCACGAAAGTTGTGGGCTAGAGAGCCTGATTTAGAGAAGCAAGAATGAAGAAAGAAAGCAAGCTAATTGGTGGTTGTTGGTATGTAAGCGGCTGACCGTGACTGAGTGAATAGCCTTCATGTTGAAAGTGAAATTTATGTATTTTAAATTATTGTCAAAAATGAAATGCAGTATTTTTCTCACCGAACTTATCAAATCTTTTGGAAAAGCTGGCATTTAGAAAATGTGTTCTTAGAAAACCTATGTTGTCGCTTGAAGGTATTTTCTTTATTTATTTATCTCGTGATTGATAAAGACGTTTCATTCTATTTTTCAAGATAAAATGATTTTTGTATTAATTGTGGAAAAAACGACAACATTTATTTACGCAAGTTTATGACTGAAACTAGTTGGGCATGTTGCTACCCCACCATGGGTAGGAGAGTTATTTAACTCATTTTGTGTAAGGTATTTTATTGGGTATTTTGCAAGTGATAAATATTTATTTAAACACACATTATTAGCATTGCGACAGTTGGCAGTGCATAACGGTGTCATGTCATGTGGTGTGCATCGATGATTCTCGAACTCATCATATGAGTGGCTGTGTATTTATGGCAATATTGTGCTATGCATATTAAAGATGACTCGTGATATAAGAGTATATCGAAATTTTCCAAATGTACGAAAATGACTTAAATCATTGTGTTATTATACATGAAGGCTATGAGCTCACTAGGTCTTGGTAAGGATAGAAAGAAGCATTGAATAAAGTTCTGGGAGTTAGATGTAAAGGTATAGCCATGACGGTCGATTTTAGACCCCGTTTTTTATGATAGAGAAAAGCTTTATAATTGAAGTCTCAAGACTGAGACGTTAGCAATCTAGTAATAAAGTAATTTATGCTCTTATTGGGTGGTGTACATAATTCAGGAAGGAGGTGGTTCATTTGGGAAACCTAGTTCATGAAAGAGGTTGTTAATGCATCATCAGGATTAACGGAGTTAATGACTGATTTAATAGATCCTTATTGGGAGATGTAGATTTAGAAGAAATTTTGGATTGACTAATTGGTCAAAATTTGTATAAGATGGTAAGAGATGGTTGAACGAGGTTTGAGTATGGAGAATTTTGGAGGCCGAGTCTGTTATCCAGATTCATCTTTGCTTGATTCTTGTGTTTCCTATACTGGTGGTTACACCCGTAGGCTTCGAGGGTTAAGTAAGGATTGTCAGATTTGGTTGCTGAGGCCAAATGAAGTAATCGGGAAAAATTGTGGCTCATTAAATTTAAAATAGTTAAAGTCGGGAGGTAATTTTATTTTACCATGTATAGGGTAATTGGTCTAGATAAGGCAATATCCTTTGTGATGTGGTAGAAATGAGCTATTTGGTGAAAATATGGTGTGTTTTTGGATAATCATGACTTTGTCTTGTTTTGATCAGAGAAAACCGTTCTAGAGCAAGAAAAGGAAGAAAGGGAAATTTTCGGATTTCCCGTCAGCACTGCGCGGCTGTGGGAGATTGGCTCGTTCTCCCTCGTTAACCATCGGATCGTCGCGAAATTTGGACAGCGGCTTCACGACTCTTTGTCCTTAGATCTGACCGGAGGGATTGAGCATCGGAGGCTCCAGTAAGGAGCAGCAAATGGCCGAAGTGGACTGAAATTTCCAGGAAGTCGAATTTTGGTGTTTTGAAGATTTGAGTGGTGTGTGCGTGCGATTCTTGAAGGCAACCGAGGGAGAATCAAGTACTGAGTTGGAATTTCTCTTAAGGTATGATTACAAACCCCCTATAATTATTTGGATGAGTTGGTTACATAGAGTTTGTGAATTAAGGTTATGGATTGCGAATGATGGCCAATTGATCATTATTCGGAAGTGATGAGTCGAGCTTGATGTCATGTGATTGTGTATAATCATCATGGGATGTTGTATGAACTTGATTTCGATGGTTTCGGTCGAAATTGGAGTTGTAGGTAAAAACTCTCGTTGGTAGTCGCAACCCGCGACTTCCGTTTTGAGTCCGTTTTAAACCGTTTGGTCGAGGTAGCTTATGGGACTTGTTTAGGCTTCTTTTAGGACTGTTTGAGGGTCCTAATTTTAGTTGTAAATTGTTACAAATACAGGATTCGGTTTGAGCGATCGTGCGAGTTTCGTGCTTTTGATATCTTTGCGATCCAGGTGAGTTAGACTTACTTACATTTTATTGTGTGGTATGTATTGTATGCATGATAGCGTATGTAAAAGGGATCCACATGCCCTTGATGAGTTGTGGGGGCCGACCCGTGTCCTAACTGACGGGAGAAAGGGAAACCACATGCCCTTGGTGAGTTGTGGGGGCCGACCCGTGTCCAAACTGACGGGCGATTAAATATCGATCTCATGAGAGTCGGGTGTCTGATGTGTTTGATAATTATTGATATGCTTGATGTGAATGATGTTGATTGTGTTGGTACCTGTTATGGTACAGTCCGTGCTATGTGGTAAGATGTAGGTGGTGCTAGCTCACTAAGCTTTATGCTTACCCCGTTGTTGTTTGCTCTTTTAGTGGCAGGTACGTCCTCAAAGGACAAAGGAAAGGCTCCCGTGTGAGGCTCCGGTGACCCAGCAGTTCAGTCTAACCATGAGGAGTTATGAATGATGTTATTTGGAAGAATGAAATAATTTCTTGGTTTTGACATGTAAACACTTTAGTTGGATTTTGTTTAAACAATGTTTATGATTCTCAAGTACTTGATCTATGTTTTTCTTAAACTTTATGACGTATGAGTTGTTTTTAAATGAAAGGTTTTTGGACAAGCTTCCGCAACTAATTATCTTTTGTCAAATCGTTGGTTACTTCGCAAAAAAAAAGTTGTATTTTGGAATATGAGTGTTACAGTTCAAGGTCAAGGTTTCAGGTTGCGGTTCGAGGTCAAGGTTTTAGGTTGTAGTTCGAGGTCGTTGGTCGGGATTCATGTTGCTGAAGTACGAGCTTTCAGGAGGCGTCGACTCGGGTTTTTAGGTGATTCTTGATCGGGTTTCGATCGTGGTTTTGGTTTTGAGTCTCGGTTCGGTTGTTGAGGTCGACGACCGTAAGTGGTCGAGGTATCTAGTGGTGGTTCGTGGTTCGAGTGATTCATTGGTTCATGGCTCATTGGTTCGTGGCTTGTTAGTTTGGGTGGTTCGTGGTTTAGGTGGTTTGTAGTTGTTGGTTCATTGGTTTGTTTGGCTCATTGGATCGTTGTTTCATGGCCGTTGTTTCGTGGCTCGTTGGTTCGGTGGCTGTTTGTTTTAGGTCAACTAGGTCTAGTTCGAGTTTTGGTAAGGTCTGTTTTAGGTCGTTTGTTTCGGTGGTTGTGGTTTCGGTTCAAGTTTTGCGGGGCTGGTTGCTTGGTCCTAGTATTTGGTGAATTGGTGGTATTTGTAATGATGTTGTTTTTGTTGTTCGAGGTTGCCTCTTGCAACCTTGGAAAACTGGTATTTTTTCGGTTTTAATAAAATTGTTGTCTTTAAAAAAACTTAACATTTAAAAAATACAAAACATTATCTTTAAATTGAACTTATTTTCTCAAATAATTCAAAACATTTTGGAGATAGTATTTTGTATTTTTTTTTAAATGTTTAAATAATAATTAAATTGAGGAGAAGGACATATATATGAGTTTTAGAGGTTTAGAATGACGTATACATAGTTTCAAATTTTACAAGGATACATACGTAATATATAAAGTTTTAAAAGATATAAATGAATTTATCCCATTTCTTTAAGCAAATAAAACCATGAATGATAGATTTTTTAGGAGTTCAAAACCTCGTACCCATGTTAATTTCTATTACTAAAAATAAAAAGTAGGGTGGGTGGTGGGCATAAAACAAAAAAATATCATGGTTGTAAAAATCGTTTTACTCGGCCGAGTACTCGGCGAGTACTCGGCCCTCGGCCCTCAACCGTGGCGATTTTACCAGCCTCGGCCATTTTCCTCGGCCAGCCGGCTACTCGGCCCAAGTCGGCGATTACTCGGACCCCTCGGCGATTACTCGGCCAGAACGGTCCAACCCGGTCAACTCGGTCAAGATCGGTCTCTCTTTTATTCCAGCAGCAGCCGACTTCTTCTAACCCTCAATTTGATTCTTCTTCTTCTCAATCTCATATCGAAACACCCTCAATCTCAATCTCAAATCGATTCTTCTTCAAATAGATAGAAGATGAATAGATAGGTGTAGAAGAAGAAGATGGATAGATAAATAGATGTAGAAGAAGAAGATGTATGCGGCGGTTTCTGAAACCCTAAAATTAGGGCTACACTGTATAATATATATATATATAGGGGTGGGTTCAATTGCAAACCACTTTTTCATTGTGAACGTGAGGACAAACGAGAGCGCGCCACGTGTCACTCTGAATTTCGGCGACTTAGTGTTATTCAGACTGAATAACGCTATATTCAGACTGAATATAGCGTTATTCAGTCTGAATAACACTAAGTCGCCGAAATTCAGAGTGACACGCACGACTTGTAACCAAAAAGCCCGCGACCTAGTGTTATTCAGTCTGAATAACACTATTATTCAGTGTTATTCAGACTGAATAACACTAGGTCGCGGGAAAAGTCGCGCGTCTCATAAAATTTGTTGCCACGTGTCGCGCTCTGGGTTGTCCTCACGTTCACAATGAAAAAGTGGTTTGTATTTGAACTTTCACCTATATATATATATATATATATATATATAAACTTTCTTATAGTTACAAAAATGGTCCCTAGAGTTTAGATAAATTATGGAGTGAATTGCAATTTTGGTCCCTGTGGTTTAACAAAACCAGCATGTTTGGTCCCTATAAAATTTTTATTGCATGAAAAACACTGTGGTATGTCTTTTAGCTTGGTTTTGGTCCCTCAACACTAACACCGTTAGTTGTTTTTGTTAAGTCCTCCACATGTGCTTTACACATGAGGGCATATTAGTCATTTTTACTAAAATTAAATTAAAGGGACCAAAATTGCAATTCACCTTTTATTTTGTCTTTAGTATCTCTTTGTATACCCACACACAGACATCACAACACACACACATATATATAACCACACACAGATATATATATATATATATATGTATAAAAGCACACACATAAGTAATCATACACAAAACCATTGCCATCGTCTAAGCGCCGATGACCAATTTCCATCGGTCGCCGCCGTCGAAAAGCCGGCCACCGTCGCCATCTCTAGCCGGCGAGCGCCACGCCGCCCACACCCCCTTCTTTCTTTGTTTACCGTCGGTACGAATCCGCCTCTGTCTCTCTCTTCTTTTTCATTCAATTTCCGACCACCGGTCAACTCTCCCTCTCGTTGCCGGCCACAACTGCCGCTGCACTATTGGAATGATGAGAAAGATGCCGGAGTTGTTGATGTCGCAGGGTCATCGGAGACGATGTCCTCGCCGAAGAAGACGTTTGAGATAGGTCGTCGGAAGTTGACCATTCTTCTTCTCCGGCGAGTTCTAGTGATTTTATGTAAAAGTCGTAGTTGAAGAAGCAAGGCTACCGGAAAATATGGTGAATTAGAAAGAGCCATGGAAATGGGTTTTTCCTTCCTGGAAGAGAGGGGAGAATAGATGGAGAGAGGAAAGAGAGAAGGGTAATGAACTAATGATGATGGAATAATAAGTGGGACACATGTCAACTTTTTAATGGATCTTATTAATAAATATAAATTAATTACTTTAACTTTTAAGTAAATTACAGTTTTTGGTCCTCGTAGTTTGTTTTTAGTAAAAAGACTAAAATACCCTCATGTGCAAGGCACATGGGGAGGACTTAACAGAGACAACTAACGGTGTTAGTGTTGAGGGACCAAAACCAAACAAAAAGACATACCACGGTGGTTTTTTTGCAATAAAAATTTTGTAGGGACCAAACGTGCTGGTTTCGTTAAACCACAGGGACCAAAATTGCAATTCACTCTAAATTATGCAAAAACTTGATATTCCATATTTGAACTTTCTACCCTATATTTAATATATATATATATATATAATTATGAAATTTATATATAAAAATTCCAATCCGAGTACTCCCCGAGTACTCCCCGAGTACTCCGAGTACTCGCTCCAAGAGGGTCGGCCGATATGGGAACGAGTAACGAGTTTTGCAACCATGAAAAATATTCAATCCATTGTTGGTTTTTCCTTATAGGTTTTTTTTTTGAGAAAATAATTGTTTTACCCAAAAATAAATACCCAATTTACCTCCTACCCACTCTTTCCTACCGGTAACCAAAATACCCATCGAACCGCTCCGGTGGGCCGCTCTCCGACCAAAACCAGCCGCTCCGCCGGCAAAAGGACCTTCCGGCCAACTTTGGAGTCGAGCCGCTCCAAAGCCAGCCGCTCGGAGCGGCCCAATAGAAAATGAAATGTAGTTTGTTCGATTCATGGGAGGGAGAGTTTGGAGCGGCTCCTTTGGAGAGTGTGTGTATATATATATATATCCGTTGGTATGTGTGATGTTTGATGACCGCTCCATTTTAATATATGTGTGTTAGTGTGTGGGTTGGTTGGGCCTTACAACTCATATATGTGTCATGTGTGTGTATATATTATATTAAAATGTATGTGTAATAATATGAGCCGCTGCAAACTTTTAATTTGAGCCGCTATTCGGGGGTGGGTCTGGAGCGGCCGGATGGGTAGAACGGTGATCGGAGGGAGAGAATGGGTAGGAGGTTTAATGCATTTTCTTAAATGGCTACTTTAATTATTTTCTTTTTTTTAAACCAAATATTTTGTGATCTAGGAAACATGTTTTATGTATTATAAAAATAAATCAAAAAATACCCAAACATTACTAATAAAGCATAAAGGAATAAAACCTCGATTAAGATTGTGTTCACTTTCTTTTCCAAATAAAGTTTAATAGAGTTGATACTAACCAATGAATGTCAAGCCCAGTGGTGGTTGATCAAATACTATAAAAATAATTATGTTAAGCAAGTTTAGGTACTTAATCAAATACTATAAAAAGTTTAAGGATTATAACATTCATTAAAAAAAATTAGGGGTTAAACCATTTTTAAATAAAAGTTTAAGGTTAAATCACATTTTATCCATAAGTTTAGGGACTAAAATGATTTTTAAAAGTGTAGTAACCTGCTATAGCTGGTCATCTGGCTAAAACAATTAATTATAACAAGTTCAAGGATTAAAACATGGGGATAGTTCTCCGAAATGTATTGAACTATCCCCAAAAATCTATTGTGTGTATCCAACTACAAAAAATGCTATTGTGTGTATCAAATTTTATTTTTTTTGCTATTGTGTTACAAATGACTTGTAATTTTGGTAAACTGATACA
The DNA here is from genome assembly GCA_030169165.1 of Centaurea solstitialis. Classification (NCBI taxonomy): domain Eukaryota; kingdom Viridiplantae; phylum Streptophyta; class Magnoliopsida; order Asterales; family Asteraceae; genus Centaurea; species Centaurea solstitialis. Next base: position 55,588,685 of record CM058042.1, on the reverse strand, counting down.
CACAATAGAAGAAAAAAAAAGTTTGATACATTAAAAAAAAAGTTTGATACACACAATAGCAAAAAAAAAATAAACTTTGATACACACAATAGCATTTTTGGTAGTTGGATACACACAATAGATTTTTGGGGATAGTTCAATACATTTCGGAGAACTATCCCTTTAAAACATTCATTAAAAAAGTTTAGGGGTTAAACCATTTTTAAATAAAAGTTTAAGGTTAAATCATATTTTATCTATAAGTATAAGGACTAAAACGATTTTTAAAAGTGTAGTAACCTGCTATAGGAGGTCATGTGGCTAAAACAATTAATTATAATAAGTTCAAGGATTAAAACATTCATTATAACAAGTTTATGGATTAAAAAATTTATTAAAAAAGTTTAGGGGTTAAATTATTTTTAAACACAAAGTTTAGGGGTTAAATCATATTTTACCCTAAATAATAATCCCAACTTACAAAATAACTCGTTGTAACCAGGGCGGAGCCAAGATCATGGATCAGGGGGAGCACCCATTACATACAATCCATCAAGTCTAAGAACACTTTAATATTACACTTATTTTCTAAAATATGGTTTTAACCCATTTAAGGGGCACTTACCAAATGCTAACCAAGTACATGCTTATCGGATAACCTAAGTAAGCATGACACAAAGAATGATCCCGATGAGAAGAATGAGAAACACTAAGGGGCCGTTTACCAAAACACTTACCCGGTAAGTGCTTACCGGCATGATTCGAACACTCTAACTTACTTGACCAAGTAAGATTCTACTCCATCGAAGAGATATCGTATGCAACAATTTACCTCGTAAGCTTACTAGGTAAGGTCGTCACCCTCACTTAAAGGGTAAGACTTCCGCTCCTTATCGTTGCTCTTACCGGGTAAGGTTTTAGGTCTTGCCATATTCATCCGATAAGGGTAAATGTTCTAGTAAGTACTTATCGGGTAAGATTTTATAAATGGTCCTAAGTTTTTATGATGAAAAATTCAAAAATATATATATATATATAGGGGAAGGTTCAAACGAGAAGCATGTCAATTTAAGAAAAAGCGAGGAGCAATCTCAGCCACTCATCTTACGGTTACGGTGGAGGTGATCACGGAGGATTGACGCGATTCATGGGAGGGTAGAGATTATTAAGAGGGGGGGGACCGGTCAAAGCCGCATTTGTTGATTGAGATGAGTGGTTGAGATTGCTCCTTGCTTTTTCTTAAAAAGTTATATTTTTCGTATGAACCTCCCTATATATATATATATATATATATAGAGAGAGAGAGAGAGAGAGAGAGAGAGAGAAGAGGGAGGGGGGGGGGAGTTCAAATGTGAACTCAATTTTGGTTGTGAACATGAGGACGAATCTTAGCCACTCATCCGGTCAATAAAGGCGGCTCTGACCGGTCCCCCCCCTAATAATCTCTACACTCCCATGAATCGCGTCAATCCTCCGTGATCGCATCCACCATAACCGAAGATGTGTGGCTGAGATTCGTCCTTACGTTCACAACCTAAATTGAGTTCACATTTGAACCTAACCCTATATAGAGGAAAGTTCAAATGTGAACCACTTTTTGATTGTGAACATGAGGACGAATCTCAACCACTCATCCGGTCAACAAAGGCGGCTTTGACCGGTCCCCCCTTTAATAATCTCTACCCTCCCATGAATCGCGTCAATCCCCCGTGATCACGTCCATCATAACCGCGAGATGTGTAGCTAAGATTCGTTCTCACGGTTCACTATGAAAAAGTGGTTCACATTTGAACCCACCCCTATATTTATATATATAGGTAAGAGTCGTCACCCTCACTTTTTCATTGTGAACGTGAGGACAATGAATAGGTAATAGGGGTGGGTTCAAATGTGAAACACTTTTTCATTGTGAACGTGAGGAAAACCGAGAGCGCGCCACGTGGCACACATGTTCAGTTACGGTGGACGTGATCACGGAGGATTGGCGCGATTCATGGGAGGGTGGAGATTATTAAAGGACCCGGTCAAAGCCGCATTTATTGACCGGATGAGTGGTTGAGATTTGTCCTCACGTTCACATCCAAAAATGAGTTCACATTTGAACTTTCCTCTCTCTCTCTCTCTCTCTCTCTCTATATATATATATATATATATATAGGGGTGAGTTCAAACGTGAACCACTTTTTCATTGTGAACGTGAGGACAACCTAGAGCGTGCCACGTGGCACACATATTCGGTTACGGTGGACGCGATCACGGAGGATTGACGCGATTCATGGGAGAGTGGAGATTATTAAAGGAAGGGACCCAGTCAAGCCGCCTTGATTGACCGGATGATTGGTTGAGATTTGTCCTTCACCATCATATAGAAGAACGTTTATATAGAAGTTCAAATAAGAACACCATGTTTTACGAAAATACAAGAACGTTTTCGTGGCTCCAAATTGTTTAACTCATAATTAAAATAAAAGAAGTTAAGTAAATAATTAAAGATGATAATGTGATTTTTTATATATCTGTGAAGATTAGAGTAAATAAAAATAAAATGGTATTTACTAATGAAATATGTATTTACCCTTAAGAGACTTCAACCATTGTGTATTATATAGTACATAATGAAATATGATTGTTACAATACATATAATAACAAATTACCATTTTTAACCTTTTAGAAGATTTAGTTTTGCATGGAATATAGTTGTTTGCATCATAAGTATCTGAATAAAACAACTATTTTCCAAATATAACTATCAAGTCCTATACGGCTATAATAAACAAAAACATAACTATCAAATTCCAACGTAATACTTTTTAACTTGATGCATTCTGTTTACATCAAGAAGTTATGTTTTAACCATCCAATAAGTTATGTTTCATTATACTATGTAATTCCACACGCGGGTATACTTGTTAGCCTCTATCTATCGTGAGTTAGGAGTTGTTTACCAAACGCTTATCTAAATAAAAGCTTACTCGTAAAATCAACACCCTCACATACTTAGATTTTGGTCCACCAAACAATAGCATGCTATAATTTTCTTGGTAAGTGCTAACCATGGTAAGACCATAAAAGTCTTTGCGATCACTTATCGGGTAAGATTCTTGGTCACTGCCATATTCATCCATGTAAACATTTAGTAAACGGCCTCCTTAATACGTTTACTTTGCGGAATCACTCCCTTCTTGAAAGCAACAGAATCCGGCCATCAAAAACCTTCCAGCTTCATAATTCTTGCAAATTGGCAAGCCCATTGCATACAGAAAAACAAGAGAGGAAATAGAGAACAATATGTCAATCTATAGCCTAACCTCTGTTATAATTTGTACTCTTTCTCCTTAATATATGATGGAAAATCTAACTTTTTTCCTAGACTCTTTTGGGGTAATCAATGGGACTCCAATGAGGTTTCATGTAATTTAACAAACACAATCTTCCACAACTGACAAAAAGAAATGGAAAAGAGAAGCCAAAACCCACCAAAAGTAGAAAAAAATTAAAATGAAAACCCTAATTGAATCTACTTGAGTACATTTTAATCACAAGAAAGAACAGATTGAATCATCACATTAAGGCTCAAGTTGTTGATCACAAAAATGAAGTCGTAATACGGCCACATTCCAATTCGAATATCTCCATGATCAATCCTCCCTTACATTTCAGGAAAAATACATCATCAGTTTTATTTCATGATATGTATTTAAAGTATAAAAATATGGCAGCATTCATCACTTACATTTACATATCATAGCTTCAGAGGCTTCATACCAAGAGATGCACGTATCCTGTTAGCTTCCGCAATTTCTGGATCCGGATGGTCCGTTCCATCATCCTTTTTCTTCTCCTTTTCCTTCTTCTTCTTGGGTGGCTTTTCATCCTCTGCTGCTGCACCCCGTCTAGGGCTATCACTGTTATCACGTGCATGCCTCCTGCGTCGTTCTTCACCATCATAATCACGATCCTTTCTATCCCTATCTCTACTTCTGCTTCTGCTCCTTGATGGGCTCCTACGCCTGCTACCACGCTCCCTATCACGTCTACTATCCCTTTCTCGGTCTCTATAATCTCTTTCACGATAACGATCCCTGTCTCTGTCTCTATCTCTATCTCTATCCCTCTCTCTGTCCCTATCTCGCCCTCTTCCACGCTCCCTCTCGTAATCTCTTTCATATTCTCTTTCATGATCTCGATCCCTGAAACAAAATATATAATAATTCACATGGGCATCAACAAAACCTAATTTATACACACACACACATACATGGATACAGAGAGAAAATCATTTACAACCCAATAAAAGGTTACAATCCATGCAACTTCATCTGAACCATTCATTTAGCCCATTCATAAAGATTCTTGAGCGATTATCTAAATGTATTTACTTCATTTCATCGAATTTCTGCAGCAGATGTCGATGCACACAACGGTCTATATGATGTATTGTGTGAAAGTGATAATTCCATGCACATGTATAGCATTTCATGTTAGTGTATGCATTTAATGAAAATACCATGCATAACATGTAAGATTATTACATGAAATCGATGATCATTGATGAACCGAGTAATCAATCATAACGAATGGAATAAAATGAATGGTTTTACTCGAGGTTGCATGGGTTGTAGCATTTCATATGGTTGCAAACATACATAAAGTCATAAACATATCATATGCATTGATTAAAACATAGTTTCAACATCAAAATATCAACTTAAACAAGTTTCATAAAACAAAATAGAGAAAGTGTTCATAAACAAGCTAATTACAAGCAATAGGTTCAGCATCCAAGTTAACATCATCTAATACATTGAGGAAGAAGATGGAGTGGCTGGAAAGTGGAAAGAAAGAAGTCGTATATGATTGGAAACAAATTAAATGATAGGAAACCTAATTTGTTTCAAAATTAAAATATAAAGCAGGCCCAAATTTAAAAAAGCCCCAAAAAGAAAAAAAATGACAAGTGGCTTTAAAAAGGGCCCATCGAGAAATACTGATATCTCGGTCCGCAATTTCACCAACTATTGCGGTTTTGCAATAATGAGCGAGATATGGTTTGGTTCACAATCCGAGATATAGCCACAACTAACAGCATAGTTGGTGTGTCCGGGGGTTTATTATGCCCAAACAAAAACAAACAGAACGTGAACAGAATCTCATACCGATTTTTAATTAAATAAAATACAATGATACAACAAACCGAAACACCATATAACAAACCATGAATACAGATCACTTGAAACGATGTCTTCATGCATTTCTAGAAGCAACTAAAAGTTTTCATTTCAGTCTATATCATAGCTGACACTTGCGGTAAACTTACAATACTAAAAAATGTTAACCCATACAGCTTCTATTGATTAGTGGTATAGTCTGCCTACTCAATCTTTCTGGAAACCGATGCTAGTTTACTAGTTTACCCTTTCTCTACAATCAAGTCTTTAAGGGTACATTTGGTTGTGGAATTTTTTCCACTTCCCCAAAGAAAATGAAAATTTAGAAAACGTGTGTTTCATTAAGTTTTCAAAAGTTCGCCACGAAAATGAAAATTTTCTTTTTTCTAACTTCTACGTAAATTAGAAAACTGATTTTAGTAGTTTTCCAAGATTTCCAAATGAAAAATGAAAACTCCATTTCAACCAAATGCGTGTTCTAAAATTTTCATATAGAAACTGAAATTGAAAACTCAATTCCATTGTCTGAAAACGTTTTCTAGGAAAATGAAAACAGTTTTCCACAACCAAACACACCCTTAGTTTCCCTAAAAGATGCCTTCCATTAACCCTTTTCAAAGAACTTAACAAAACTAAATGTGATCGTAACTAATGATGGTTTTAACATGTTTGTGCCTTTTTAAATTTCATTCCTTTTTGGCAACGATAAAAAAATATAACTAGAAAACAGAAGTGATACGATAAGAATGTGTGATCCATCATACTTCTCAGCTGTACACTGTCAGTACAGAGAAACCTGGCAGGATCATAATCTATTGATCTAGGAAGCTGTTTAAAGCCACTGGCAGCTACAGTGCCTTGAGCCTATGAAAGCACAAGACAGTGCCAACCCGTGAGATGTAAAAATTAGTCTGTCCATGTGCATGCATGTCTATTGACAGAATGTTGAAAACAGCTTCCACGAGTAGCATAACATAATCTAATCAAAAAATTTCATGATAATAAAATTAAAAATTCTCAGCCAGTCAACTTATCTATAAGGCCTTTGGGGTGAGTACTCAATAATAAGCTACTTTTATGAGTTGCAACCTCCATGTAATATAACTTCTTAACACAGGTTAAAAGAAGGCAGAGCCTTCACCAAAGGGGGTGTAACAGTGTTAAGGCAGAACACAACCAACCGTTCTAAAATTTAAACATGCAATACAATGTACTAAAACATAGAACAAGTATTTTAAGTGTCGCAAAAAAAAACAGGAGATAAACATAAACTGATGACAAAGAACAAAATCATATTCCTTAAAAAACTACAGCAATAAAGAATAAGATTTAGAGATGTAAAACCTCAAACCCTGGCATGATATATTAGGTAGAGCATATGATACTTGGGAATAAATTTGAGGTTAAATTCCCCTAATTGTTAGTGTTGCAATCAGTATAAAAGTAGTGACAGCTTACTAGCATATACTATTTTGACATTTAGAATAATTAGTAATGATCATGTGCACTTTTGTTGATTCATATGCAGGGTCATATGTGGCAATTCTTGTGGGCAGTGGAAGTAGATTTTTGTATTAGTAAAACTTGATCCTTTTTGCAGGTGGGTAAAAGAGGAAGGAAAATCATTAATGAAATTAGTGGCCATAAGATAACATGGTTAGAGAGCAAGTCGTACCTATGTCTATGGCTGTCACGTTTCCTATCTCGGCCTCTTTCCCTTGTTGGGCTTTGTCCACGATAGTAATCCTATTTTAGAAAGAAAAAAAGAACAGTTATATAATATTATATTAAAAAAAGAAAAAATTACATACAAGTAGTTATGTAGACAGATTTTAACCTTTTCATTAGCAACAACATCATCCATGAGCTGCTCATCCTCATCCTTCTCCTCTTCCTCCTCAAAATCATCTTCAAGCGCACTTTTTCTAGGTTCTAAAGCACCAATTGCTTCAATAGTAAGCCTGCGTGTGAGCAAAACCACCAACTTAATTGCAATTTTTATTCTCATTAAATCCCATGTCATGACATTTATCCATAAACCTCATCATTATCATATTTGATTAGTCAACTTTAATCTCAACCGTATCAACATTTGAGATCACTTATCTATTTCATATTTTTTTATATACACACTCACACACATACGTTCAAGCGTCTGTAAATCATTTTAGACAGGTGTGAGTTGAAAGAAAAAAAAAGTGCATCATGTTGAAATAGTGCTCCACTATGTTGCAATAAGCTATAGTACAATTCCCTCCTAGAACACCAACCTTATCCATCTGAAAAATGCAGAAATAGGGATAACAACACTCAACTTAATGACTGCTGAAAGTCCAAAAGGTTTTACAAATTTTTCCTTTCAAATATTTATGTAGTAAATAAAGAACTGACTACGGCTGATTGCAGGGTAAGGAATGGGTCGAGGTTGTGTTCCCAGACCATGGGTCCCGTTTGTGCAACGCAACCCAACGAGTTCCCCACCAGGAGGGGGGGTGGGGTTCCCAACACGTATAGAGTACCCTTTAAGAAAAAAAGAAGTAATTATTTAATTTAGAATAACAGAAACAGAATTTTCTTCATAGAAATGAAAATTTAATAATTTAGTTTTTGATGAAAATGAAGATTAATTATTTAGGTTTTAATGAAAAGAGAGCTTTTAAAATGAAAATTAACTTAGAGACAACTTATAAACTACATTTTCCCATGGCAAAATATGTTGTTCTATCATACCCAACTATTATATCATGTGCCTTTAGGAATTAAAACACCCTCAAATGGCCTTTTTAGATCGTTGATTCGAGATTATCAACCTTTACATTGTGGATCTTGAATCCACACACACACACACACATATGTATAAAGCTCCAACAAATGTTCCAGAATGTGCAGCTACTGCATCCCTTAGCCATTCAAGAAACACTACTTATTTGTAAGCTAAGTAATTTACAATTTTACAGTACAGAAATGGGACTAACATCGTGATACCTGAACTTGATATCAGCAAGTGCAACTTCAAAGTTTTGCATCTTCTCTTTCAACAATTTACGCAGCATTACATACAAGTATGCTCCATAAGAGTTCATTTTAATTTTAGATTGCAATTGAAGTTCAAATGAAGCAACACTTAAATAAACTAATAAAGCTTAGCTACCCAGCAAGCCTCATTCTAGAGCATGAAGCCTGTAGCATTACATACCATTTGACATCTATTCAACAGTTCTCTACGTAAATTTATAGCTATAAGATTGAAATGGTACTTCGCGGGACAGTAACAAAATACAGATGCTAAGACATGGGCTATCCGTGATGGGATTGGTATACTTCCCTCAAGTCCAGTATTCTGAATTATAATGATCTAGTCGATGTAGTGTTAATATCTTATCATTTGGTTGTACAAAAAGTAGGTACAATGAATCAATGATATCTGAATAGAGAATGATAGGGAGCATGGGTGTAGATGGAAACTTATCTGAATAGAGAATGATATCAATGATATCTAGCGCATAGCTTTTCAGCTAGTTTGCCGAACACAACCTAATTATATTCTAGTGTGCATAGAAATCTATTGCCAAGTTATGACCTCAGAACAACAAAAGAAAAAGAAAGAAAAGGTGAAATGCAAGATCTACCTTTTCTTTATGCGTGGTAGAGCAATGTCACAAGAATAATCTTTCGTCAAGAGTTCATCAATAACCTCATCCACATGTGTCAATGCATATTCTAAGAACATCAAGACAAATAGATCAAAATACATCAGTACAGTATACCAAGAGATAAAAAAATTGAAGTTTAGATTATATCAAACAGTTCATGGTCAAAATACTTACGCCCATCGCCTAATTTCCGTCTCAGCTTCCTATAATCGTTGTACAAAGGCTCTAGATACCGATACACATCAATATCTGTGCCTGTAAGTCGCAGGTAAAAAGCTCCAAGTACTCGTACATATCTGCTCACCAAATGATCATGTTAAATGAAACGAAGTAAAAACAGCATGCATAACACATTCTAATTAGGCTGTGTTAAGCAAACTAGCTTATAACCTAGTTGTTGACCATAAGCTAGCTAGTAGCAGATAAGTTGGCTTATGAATAAATTATGTCCGACAAAAACTAGCTTACTAGTATGTAAAATATCCAAAGAGGGTATCTTGGAATATAGGCATTGTTTGGTAAAAATGAGTTAGGTTTACAAGTCAGGTACATGTTTGGATGGACCATAAGCTAGCTTATAAGTTACCTTGTAAACTAGCTTTTTGAAAAACTACTCTCACTGGCGTTTTGGTGACTTATGAAACTTATTATTTTTTTATTCCAAATATACCCCTGCTAAGTTTTACGCTATCAATTTTTGAACATGTCTTCTTCGTCATTTTACGGTCATAAGCTACCTTATCAGCTAGTTTTTGCCAATCGTAACTTAGTAAGTTATTCATCAGCTAGTTTGACAAACATAGCCATAATAGTTAATATCAAATAAGCGTATAATTGGAAAAGACTACAAAAAGCTCCTAAAACACTGCTTCATCTGGCCTTTCAATAAGCTAGTTTATCTTCCATCCAAACATGTATTTTCTTATAAGCTAGCTTTGCCAAACACAACCTTTAGAAAATCTATAATCAGAGTAAAAGAGTAATGGAAGATAACCGACTTATAATCTTCGTTTTTGATGAATTCGACGACGATTTCTTTATCAGGCTGGATCTGGAGCATCTTCATGACGAGGCAGATGAAAGGCGTGGGCTTGCGATTGCCGCCATGGGTGCCGCCGAGGTGATCGAGCTCCATGGCCTTGTCGACAAGCGTCTCGGCTGTAAGTCCGAAACACTGCTCCTTCCAATAGGTGTTTTGGTAAATCTTAGACCTCAAGATCTTCTCGACGAGATTTTGAGGGTTTGTTCCCCTTATGCTCTTTGCCGATGGGTCCGTACGATTCGCCATTGATGAACAAGCTTTGGGGAGCAGAGACTTGCTTCCCGAAAACCCTAACCCTAACCCTAGCACCAAGGATTTGAACCTTTTTAATTTCCCCCCTTTGTTTATAAATAACAAATTTGACCTTGCAATATATATTTGCAAGTCGTTTATTTGAGTAAACTTTTTAATTTTGGTCCTTGAGGTTCAATGAAATCATTGAAAATGAGACTTTAAACTTTAACAATTTTAGAAATATTAAAAGTGAAAGTAAAATAGAATAATAATAGAATAGAGTGAATAAATCTGTATTTTTCATTAATCATAAATTTTTTATATAGGGACGATTATATAGCCATAATGATAACCATGGAAAGAGATTTACTCCATAAATAACTATTAACGTTTGTATTTATCTCTATCATCAGATCATTTAGACGATGACACAATTATCCTACAATAAGAAACTTTTAATTTAAAGATAGGGACATAAATAATTGTGTTTATTTTTTATTTTAAAGATAGGGCATAACTGCCTTTTAATTAAAACTTTTAGTTTTCTTTTGAAAAATACATAAAAAAATCATGTATGTATTTATTTTGTTTCTTATTTTTTTAGAAGAGGTATCCCATACCACATTGGGCCCAGACTAATCCTCGGCAATTTTGGGCAGGTTCAAATGTGAACCACTTTTTGGTTGTGAACGTGAGGACAACCGATAGCGCAACACGTGGCGGATGACTAGGCGCCACGTCAGGTCCACGGCGGATGACTAGGCGTGAATCATAGGAGGGCATTGAATTAAAGGGGGGGACCACACTCAAAGCCGCCTTTGTTGACTAATCTCCGTCACGTGTCGCCCTCTCGGCTGTCCTCACGTTCACAACCAAAAAGTGCTTCACATTTGAACTTTCCTATATATATTATATATCATTACTATATATGAAAGGGTCTAGCCTTTAGAAGGCGCGTTCTATTTCACGCATAGGCGCGTCTTCTACCCTTTCTCCCCACTCGCAACCTACACCTCATCTTCTCTCTTTCGACAGATGTTCTTCTCTTTCTTCGTACACATGGTTGGCTGATCTATTTCAACACTACTCAAACCAGTGATCTCAGCCGTAGAATATATCCCAATCCCTTTCTCACTCAAATTCAATCCCAATCCCCAATTCCCTTTGATCTTTCCCTCCTCCTCCTCCTCCTCCTCCGTCTTTGCAATTTAGTCGCCGGAGAAATTCAACCAGTTCGCCGAAATTGCTGTGTCGGAGATGCGAAAAGAAGCATATAAGAACCCTAATTTAATTGAAGGTTGAAACCCATCATCGTGAACCCTAAATTCGAACCCATCATTCAAATATCGCCCATCGTGAGAGGTATGTGATAAATTTTTTCAACAGCCTCTATTATTAGTTTTCGTTTTCTTCAAATCTGCCATTTTTTTCTCATAAATCAGTAACGTCTCCATCCTTTTACTTGCTTCCTTTTAGTTTCAGTTTCAATTTCAATTCAATCTGCAATTATAGCATCGTTTGTTTCTTTCATTAGATTTCACTGTTATTACTACTAAAGATTCACTGACTTCTTTTGGTACAATCTCCGTTTGTCATCAATAATTTTGGTGGTTTTGTTTTTAAACAATAACAAAAATTGTTCTCTTTTTGGTCGATTGGTAGGTTACTGTGATTATAAAAATAAGAAGTTTCTTTCTGAATGTTGTTTCTATGGCATTATCTTTCAATCCTAATTCGAAAAGATATTTTTTTGTTAACCATTTGTTAACTTGATCTGTATTTGCCACTTTAGTCTACTTCTCGTAAAGGTCAAATGGATTCTTTACGGAGCTGGATATATTGCTGATCATATATCGTCCTGAGCCAAAGCTTGAGAACTAAAGTGTGACACGTGAAAGATGAAAAGGCACTTCTGAAAGTGCACTACGAAAAAAGAAAAGAGGAAAACAAAAAAGGTTCTGATGATGGAGTCACCTTCTACTTCTTCAGGAAGAAAACGATTGCGTACAGGTGAAAGATTAGAAGTATAAGGATATAACTATTTTAGGAGAACAATTAGAGAATAATGAAAATTACAATCAAAGTATTATTTTAGGAGAAATAAGTAACCGCAACGAGTATCGAAAAGAAGCCATTGTAAGATGGAGAAAAAAGAGAGGCAAGTGTCCTATGGTTCCTTGTGTTTTTTTAGATAAGAAGCAATATAGAAAAGAAGCAATGGTGAGATGGAAGAAAAAGAGAAACAAGTGTAGGGATGTGCTAACATCTAGACTTTTAATGGCATCAGGTAGTTCAGGACATGGTAAAACAATACAAAATTCGCTTTCTTCAGTTGAAACGTCAGATTATATGAGAAGACAAGTGAATAACATGAGAGGAAAACATTTGTTACAACAAATTTCTTTTGCTGCTGATATCCTTCCTGATATTAGGCGTTGTCGTCACTGCGATGTTGTGAAATTTCACTCAGAAACAGAGAATTTTTGTTGTCTAAATGGCGGTATTGTTTTGTCAACTAATGAAGTTCCAGTTTTGATGCAAGATTTGTTGACTTCAACATCAGAAGAGGCACATTCATTTAGGACATTTATCAGAACATATAACAATCACTTTGCTTTTACTTCTTTAGGGGTTACAGCATTACCAATCTTAGTAAAAGAAATAAAGGAATTTACACTTTTAGAGTGCAAGGCCAGATTTATCATTTTATAAACAATTTGTCACCTTAAAATGACGCTAAGAACTTGCAGTTTTATTTTCATGACACTAATAATGAGGTTGAGGTGGAAAATCGATTTTTGAATTCTCCACGGTTATCTAGAGATTTGATTGCAAAATGTGTAGATTATCTGCAAGAAAATCCATATGCCCGTTTCTTTAGAAATTTAAGAGATGTTCCGGATTAGACGAGTATAATATTATTCTAAAGACTATTCCGGGACAAGATCAGAGGGTATTTAATAAACCAGAAGTTTCACAAGTGGTTGCTCTTTGGGTTGAAGGTGAAAAGAATGGGGAACATGGCTTGAGAAATATTAAAGTTAAATTACATAGTGACTGCTCTAGGAGTGTCGAATATTATTATGGTTGTTATGATCCTTTGCAGTATCCTTTAATGTTCCCATTTGGAGAACTTGGCTGACATCAAAAGATTCCCAAAAAGAAAGAAGCTGAAAGAGGAAACATGAGACATGTTTCTACAACAGAAAAGCTTATTTCACTGGTAACTGTTGCAAGAGTTGAACATCTTTTGGCTATGGAAGAAAATGGTAAGGAAATAGTTTCGCTTTTTTTGTTGTGTATTGTTTATATCTATCATAATTATATTATTTTTTGACAATTTTGGGCAGGAACTCTGAAAGTGCAAAATATGTTTCAGTCAGGGAATATTATGCTTATAAGTTACAAATGCGTAGGCATGATAAATCCCACTTGTTACATTTTGGTCGACTATTACAGCAGTATATAGTTGACAATTATGTTAAATTGGAGACACGGAGATTATCTTTTTTAGGACACAACAGGATGATATACGACAAGAGTTTTTGCAAGGAAATGTAGATGTTATGGCGAATGGCGAAAGTGAAGCTTCATCTATCGGTAGACGGGTGGTTCTACCAGCAAATTTTTATTGGTGGGCCGAGAAATATGAGACGCAAATATATAGGATGCAATGGCTTTGGTGTAAAATTTTGGGAAACCAGACCTTTTTTACCTTAACATGTAATCCTAATTGGCCTGAGATTAAAAAACACATGATGAGTCATGAGGAGACGCATAATAGAGCTGATCTGGTTGTCAGAGTTTTTCAAGCAAAACTTGAGTTATTTAAGAATGAACTTTTCAAGAATAATATTTTTTGGAAAGGTGGCTGCATATACTTATGTTGTAGAGTTTCAGAAGAGAAGTCTTCCGCATGCGCATTTTTTGCTTATACTTGAGTGCGATTCTAAGATGTACAAACCTGAGGAATATGATGAGGTTGTTTGTGCTGAAATACCAGATACAAATTCCAATCCTCATCTATATAATATGGTTGTCAAACACATGCTTCATGGTCCTTGTGGTAAGCTAAATCCAGATAATGTTTGTATGAAGAATGGAACTTGCAAGAATTCATATCCAAAAGATTTTTGTAACAAGACAACTCAGAGTAAGGATGCTCATCCTACATACCGTAGACGAGATAATGGAGTTATCGTTATAGTTAGGCATGCTGAACTTGATAATAGATGGGTTGTTCCATATATGCTTATTTGTTATGTAAATTTGATTGTCATGTTAATATAGAAATATGGTCTATAATAAAAGTTGTGAAATATATATATATATATATATATATATATAAATATATTTGTAAAGGATGTGATAAAAATAAGTTTTGCTGTTAGTTCTAACTACAATTCTGAATGTGTAGATGAAATCCAACAATTTCAAGCTGGAAGGTAGATTGCTGCTCCTGAAGGAGGGTGGAGAATCTACATATTTCCTTTAAGTGATATTAAACCGGCTGTCATTCACTTGGCTCTTCACTTGGAAAATTATCAACCGGTGATGTTAAAAAAAAACAAAGATTGAGAAGTATTGTAGAGAATGATGCTCATAGGAAAACATTGCTCACTGAGTTTTTCATAACAATGCGACATGCACATATGCACAGGAATTGAATCTAACATATGTGCAATATCCAGATCATTTTACGTGGAAAGCGAACAAGAAACTCTGGTCGCCTAGACAATCAGAAAATTCAATAGGTCGAATAGTGATTGCACATCCTAGCGAAGGTGAAAGATATTACCTTAGGATTCTCTTGTCAAAAATCCGTTGTCCTAAATCATATGATGATCTGAAGATTTGCAATGGAGTTAAAGTTGACACGTTTCGAGAATCGGCATTGTTGCGTGGATATTTGATTGATGACAATAGCCAGCAGCTGTGTTTACAAGAGGCTGCTATTTTCCATATGCCATAGAGCTACAAAGACTTTTTGCAACCATCCTTGTTTACACATGTCCGAATAATCCCCGCCACTTACGATCATCTTTTGAAGACATGATGCTGGAAGATCTTGTAAAATCCAACAAATACACACATAGAGAAGCTAAGAGATGTGCACTCCAACAGGTTAATGTATTTTTACAGTCAATCGGAAGGCATCTTCGAGAATTTGATGTAGTACCTCATGATTTTTCATACAATGATTTGGAAGATGAAACAAGAGATATTAGAGCGGAAAAAACATTGTTGTATGTGAGGCTGATTTGAGAGCAATACAAAGCTCGAATGAAAAACAGATAATTGCCTTCAATGAAATTATTGACAGAATGGATGCCACCAAAAGCGGAGCATTTTTTATTGACGGACCAGGAGGCACAGGAAAGACTTTCCTATATAGAGCATTGCTGGCAAAGATTAGGTCACGAGGTGAAATTGCTCTAGCTACTGCCACAACAGGTATCGCGACATCACTTCTTCCTGGAGGCAGGACAGCTCATTCAAGATTTAAGATTCCACTTGATTTAGCAGAAGCATCAAATTGTAGAATTAGTAAACGATCTTCTTTAGCGACTCTGATCAAGAACTCTAAGCTAATAATATGGGATGAAGCTCCTACTATGAAACGGTCTGCAATTGAAGCTTTAGATGATTTGCTACGGGATCTTATGGACTCCACAGAGATTTTCGGAGGGAAAGTAGTAGTTCTTGGTGGAGACTTTAGGTAGACACTTCCAGTACTTCAGAAAGGAACAAGATCTGAAACGATTGCCGCTTGCCTTACCAATTACTAGTACAAAAATGGTTATTTGTGTCGGTTAAAAACCGTTACTATAGGTATACGATAACGGTTTTCATGAACATAAAAAACGTCATCTATTTTGCCGTCACTTTTGATATACCTTTTGTTACGTTTAAAAAATGTTACCAAATCACATCAAAAACTGTTACCATTGACTAAAACCGTCACCTTTGATATGAGAAAAAAAGTAAAATATTTCCTAAAACCGTCACCATAAGATAACATACGGTGACATTCATTTATCAAAACCGTAAAAATAGAATGACATTCTATGACTTTTCTTTTTAAAAACCGTCACTATAAATTCACATAAGGTGACGCTTATTTTTCAAAACGTCACTAAAGCATGAGATAACGTAATGTTTATTTTTTTAAACTGTCATTGTTGATTGACATATTGTAACGTTTATATTTTAAAATCGTTACTGTAGCATGACATATAGTGACATTTGTATTTCAAAATCGTCACCGCAACATAGCGTATGGAGACGTTTATTTCTCAAACCATCATCACAGCATAACTTATGGTGATTGTTGTATTTGAAAACCGTCAATACAGCATGACGTACGATGACGTTTATTTTTCAAAAGCGTCAGCGTAGCTACATACGGTGACGTTTGTATTTCAAATTGTTACCATATCGATGTGGTTTGCCCCATATCCCCAACGTCATAGAAGTGGCTCTGATACCACTTGTAACACCCCGCCTTCCTCGACACAATATTGTCCGCTTTGCCCCACTAGCTCACGACTTTACTTCTAGTGACCTGGTAAGGACTTCCCAGGGGGGTCACCCATCCTGGTACTACTCCCACCCAAGCACGCTTAACTGCAGCATTCCAAGAACATGTCGTGCATGTGGCCCCAAAACGCGTTGTTGTTAGGAATTACAAATTATTACTTATGAACCTAGCATCACTCCTGTCCACGGCGATATGAGATTTGCCTAAGGTGTTACAACATCATTTTGAAAATCGTCACATTAACATTATATTTTAAAATGTATTAAAATTTTCGTTTTTCTTTACAACAAATTATACCATTATAATCGTCTTGACAAAACCGTCATTTTAGAATGACATACAGTGACGCTTATTTTTTCAAAACTATAACTATAGCATGATGTACAATGACACTTGTTTTATAAAACCCTCATTGTAACATGGCATATAAGGGGACATTTATGCTGAAAAACCATCACTGTATCATGGCATAAGACAACTTTTCTATTTCATAACCATCACCGTAGGATGGTCTATAGTGACGTTTATTTTTCAAAATAATCACCATATCACAAAAGTAAAATGACGTTTATAATAAAAAACCGTTGTCATCGTAACATGACATGGTGACATTTCTTATACAAAACCATCGTCGTAGCATGGCACATGATGACGTTTATTATTTAGAATTGTCACCATAATATAACATACAATGACATTTATTTTCAAAACCATTACTGTAGTATTACAAATGGTAATCAAAATCGTTACCATATAATGACATATAGTGACGTAAAATTTTCAAAATCGTCCACCGTGGCATAACATATGGTGACATAAATGTAGTTTAAACTGTTACCTTTGAAAGCCATTCGGTGACATAAGTTTTATAAAATCGTTACTATAAACTATTTCTTGGTGACGTAAAATTTAAAAACCATTACCATAGAACTTAGTGATTTACGGAAACGGTTTTCAAATAAACGTTGCGATATATGCTATAGTTTTGGCAATCGTTATTTTAAAACCGTTACAACATAAAACAACGATTTAGAAAAAACCCGTTACTAAATGGTCATTTATGACAACAGTTTTTAAAAACCGTCACAACATAAAATGACGGTTTTCAAAACCATTACCATAGGGGATTTTTTAGTAACACTTTTTGTCTAAATCATTACTTTATGTTTATAGGTTTTTGGTAGTGGTAACGATTTTTTATAAAAATCGTTACTATAGCTACTCTTTAAATGTTTATGTGACTTTTTGTAATGGTTTTTTAACAAACCGTTACAAACCAGATTTTTAAAACCGTCACAAAAAGTTATTTTTGTACTAGTGGCAACTCTCCGCTATGGCGATCACTTTATCAGTTACGATTAGAAGAAAATATGAGAGCGTTACTTGATCCAATGTTTACTGAATTTCTTTTGAGAGTAGGTAATGGCAAAGAAAATTTAGAAGACAATGATGTTATCATTATTCCATCACAAATGCTGATTGAGACCAATGATAGGGTGGATGCTTTAAATGTCCTTATAGAACATATCTATCCTGATATTTTTGCAAATTCACCATATATTTCTTCCAACTCAAACCGAGCAATCTTAACAACAAAAAACACTTTTGTTGATGAAATAAATGATATTTCAATAAATAGGTTTTCGGGAGAAGAAGTAGAGTATAATAGCTTTGATGAAACTCTTGATCCAAACGACCAAGCTCATTATGAGGATCTTTTGCATAACTTGACTCCGAATGGCATGCCACCACATAAGCTTATTCTAAAGCGTAAGTCACCGGTCATTCTTTTGAAAAATCTGAATCCTACTGAGGGATTATGTAATGGCACTAGGCTTCTCTGCAAAGATTTTAACAAGAACGTGATACGTGCTGAAATAGCATTTGGAGATTTTGCTGGAAAGGAAGTTTTCATACATAGAATCCCTTTACAACCTACCACTGGTGATGAATACATGGTACCATTTAAGAGAATTCAATTTCCAATCAGGCTATGTTTTGCAATGACCATTAACAAAGCGCGAGGGCAAACATTAGATTTCGTTGGCGTGTACCTAAAAGAACCTGTTTTTTTCCCATGGCCAACTCTATGTAGCCCTATCCCGAGCCAAACGAATTGAAGATGTTAAAGTCGTTATGAAACAGACTTCTTCCTCTACAGAGACAAGCAAAACAAAAAATATTGTCTATCAAGAAGTTTTGGAACATGCCAACCTCCTTCACATGTATAAATCTGTCGACAGAAAATTATGTTTCATTTATCGCTTTCACCAAATTTTAAGGTGTATTTATGATATGCAAGTTACAAAATTACAAGTCAATAAGTAATAACTTAGATTCCCATTTTCTTATTTTTATGTTCAATCTCATTTTTCCTATTTATAAATCTATTATTATTTTTTGCAGCGGCAATGTTACAAGTTGAAACCATTTTAAACTGGAGCTAGAGTTGTGACATGATGAATGGGTACCATAAAAATTCTACTCAATTTGTTGTCTTTTGGAGATGCCCAAGAAGTGGTAAGCCCTATCTCTATTTGTGTGACTCCCAAATTTTATTCCGGTTTTCGATTTAAACATACTTTTAACGACATAAATGTTGTTATTATTACTTATTTAATGCAAATGCAAAAATACTCAATACTTGTTACTCACCAAGAATCGCTTAAATAAGTATAGGTCAAGGATGATCGGAAACCATGTTGCTGTTATAGTTTTGAAAGCTCACAAAAACACTCATCCGTTTTGGTTACAATAGAGAATTTAGCTCATGGTGAAATGATAGATAAGAGGAATGGAACTTCAATTTCCAAACTTCATATGGCCTCACTTGACAGGTGAGACTTCTATTTATTTTGAAGTATCTTAGCTGATATGTAAGTAATGTTTGGACTTTGGACTTACCTTTCTTGGTGAGAGAAAATCTGCGGTCCGTCTCATTCACATATCAAATCAATAATACGTTTTACCACCAATAAAGGAACTACTTAAAACTATAAAATGTGCAACTTATGATTATAAAAATTGTAGATGTGACAACCGACAATTTTCAGCTCTCAGATTAGCAACCCGTTAAGCACTCAATTAGTATAATTTTAGTGACATATCTATTTAGGGAGACTTAGATTTGATTTATGCTAAAAATTCTGGAGATAGCTTAGAAATCCCGAGAATCGTCCAGAAAAGTCCCGCTTTGGTCTGTATCTGTAACACCCCATTTACTTTCGTTTACTAAAAAGAACTTTTGTTTGGTTATTGCATTTATAAGAAAGTTGTAGGTTATTTGCTTTATCTTTAGGAAGTAGAGGGGGTAAGTTAGGAAATTCTTTTTGGCATATATCTCTAAAAGTCAGTAGCCGTGTGCAGGAGAAGATTAAATTATATTTCTTATAAACTTTAATCTCCTTAGCTAAAAAGAAAAGGAAAAAAAAACCCTAAGCAACCTAGTCTCTCTCCTCCCCCATCGAAGCTCTGCCGTCGATCATCCTCAAACCTCCAACTACCTTCATTCAGTCAACCATCAACCACATGCGCACGTGAGTTCCGATCGCATCGTTGTTTTATTCCGAGTTGCAACGTCGACAACCGTTGTGTTAGTCCCGAGATTTGACGCCGAAGAAAGCTGTCAATGGAGGCGGTTGGTTCGGTGTTGTGATCTAGCCACCGACACTGGCTGGCAGCATGTTTGGAACGCACGTAATCGCCCCCGCGGTCACTGTAAATTAACGATTGTTGGCAGCCTTGTGTGACGCGCCGGTTATCCGCACGCCGATCGTTTTCGTTCTTAGTCAGGTAAATCGTTCTTGGATCAACTAAATGGATATTCTCTAAGTCTCGTATAAATCTAGTTCGCTAAGAAACATCGTAAGCATGCGTTGATTATATATATATATTGCTATATAGCTTAATTGCAAGTAAAAAAATAAGTCTTATGCAATTATACGTATGGATGTCGCATGTACAAGGATGAAAGTATCAAGTGCATGGTTACATTGGCGACAGTTTGAGTTATTAATTGTCACTTAAAAATATATGAGAATTCATGGTTATATTAGCAACAAATTAGATTAAAAGTGATTGGTGTTAGCGACGGGTAAAAATGTGTGTTATAGGCTTTGTCATCGCAAAAAAGTAGTCGTGAGGGCAAGAACTCTAGTGGCACACGTGGTTCATGCGAGAGTCGAGTCAACATGTAAATTTCTATCAGATAAGCGTGTAATCAGACGTTACCTTTTGTAGGTTAATCTACAGACCGTTCAATATGTTGGCTCAAATTTCAGTTTCTGACTAGCTAACGATCCAGGTGAGTTACACTATATATGTTTTGCATTGTTATGTGTTTATATATGCGTAATAGTGTGTGTAAAAGGGAACCACATGCCCTTGATGAGTTGTGGGGGCCGACCCGTGTCCAAACTGACGGGAGAAAGGGAAACCACATGCCCTTGATGAGTTGTGGGGGCCGACCCGTGTCCAAACTGACGGGAGAAAGGGAAACCACATGCCCTTGGTGAGTTGTGGGGGCCGACCCGTGTCCAAACTGACGGGAGATTATATCGATCTCATGAGAGTCGGGTGTCTGTTGAGTCTGTTGATTATTGATATGCTTGACGTGATTGTTATGATTGTGAATGGTACCTGTTATGGTATGTACTCGCATGATGGTGTAGGACATGTATGGTGTTTGCTCACTAAGCGTTTCGCTTACCCGTTGTTGTTTCCCTTTTTCCTCAGGTGCTGGTTCTGGTGTGGATAAGGGCAAGGCCCCGGCTTGACTCCGTTGTTGGCGACAGTTCCGACCATTCCCTTTGAGATGTCGATAAAACTAGATTTTTATTTCGCTCAAGTTATGGTTTTATATTATGGACAGTTGGATTGTTAAACGGTTGTGATAAATTGAACTTAAAATAATGATTTTTTTTTGCAATTAGAGTGGTTTGTATCGATTAAAGCTTTTTCTTTTAAAATTTTATTTTATTTTGGATTTTTGAAAATACGGTGCTACAACTTGGTATCAGAGCCTTAGTTTAAGAGAATCAGCACATACACTCGCGAGTGTGTGTGTGGTTGGACTTAAACTAGGGGATTTTTAGAAAAAGAAATAGTAAAAGAGTTGGAACTGTCAGCTGGAGCTTCAAGACGGGGGTGAGCAACACTTTTATGTTATCCTGCTATGCTATTATTATGCTATGTTTTTGGAACACTAGACTTGTACGATAGAGCATGTGCTAAGCTTTCGAGCATGATATGTGTTGTATATTTAATGAATTGATTGTGGTTTATTGTACTACCTACTTAGTCCTTAGATTGGGATTGTTTGAGGATGGTACCAAAACCATGTTTGTACTTTGAGACATTGGTGAAGGGTTGCGAGGCATGTTCTTGTTTGATTGTTGCCTAGTGATCCTAAACCGACTATCATTTCTGGTTGGTTATAGAAGTACGGGCCCAAATAATAGTACTACTATAAACACCCGTACGGATTTGGATTTGGTTAAGTCTTAGGAATCTCAATAAATGGACAACAGTCGGGGATCTGTTAAAAATATATAAATGGTTGGTGTGACTATGAGGTCAAGATATGCTTGTTTTGTGTTCATGATCTAGTCTTTAGGTTTGCATTTGCACTAATGACTAGTGTTAAGTACCTACGTGAGCTCTAGTTATGATTAAGGGGAGAGGGTTTGGTTGGGTGTTATGGATACACTATAGGTTGAGTTTGGCTTACATAGTCAGTTTAGAGATTAGTTTGCTCTATAGGTTAGTTAAGCCTATAGAGACAGTTTGGAGAGCATTTTGCTCATTAGAACACTCAGTCAGTTGATGATGATTCTAGAGTCGTGCTGACGAGAATGTGTTTAGTGCCTGTCGTATGACATGGTACTAGGAGTATGTATAGTGGAATTTAGATGTGGTGGTCGATAGAGGAAGACCTAGGAAAGATCGTTTTCTCGGAGAGATAGTAAACCCTGACTTAAGGGGGGATGTTTGTGTTTAAGGTTGGAGAGACACTCCAACATTCGTGGTCAAAATAGCTTCTATAGTTGAAGGGAGATGCTAGTATATAAGGTAATTTTTGTGGAAGTGATATTATGAATTATTAGTGTAATGGAATGTTAAGGTTTACCCTCTTGTGGATAATAATTATAGAAGTGGTAGCATAAGTTTGATGGAGCAAAGAGAAGTGTTAAGACTTTTATCTCTTTATGAATGCCGAGTATAGTGTAGGAAAGCATTTTTCGTAAATGATGGTATAAGTGGTTGAAATAAAGAGAAATGTCAGGATTTTTTTCTTTCCTATAGGGCAAGTGTTGTTAAATGGGCTTTAAGGGATAAATTTATCTCAAGAGGTGATGTTTTGTGAAACCAATTAAATGAGTGCAAAAGATTGAAGTAATACGCTATCTTCGGGGAGAATTTAGAAATTTCCGATTTAAAGGAAGTGGTTGTAGTCGAATTGGGGAATTAACTATTTTCGATATTATTCTAGTTGTGAAGTAGAGGTTAACCAGGTAGTTACCCGAATTATAGAAGTTGTTATGGCTGTTGAAACTAATACGGTGGGAAGTTATAGATCCAGTTATGTTGGTGAAAATTCCTTCACATTAATTTTGCAAAATTGAAAAAAGGAAGGTAAGTGTTATGGTTTCAAAAGAGAATTCGAGAAAATTTTATTTTATTTTATTTATTTATTTTTGTTTTGCATCAACTTTTGTTCGTTCGAAATTGATGTACCTCATGTGTTGCGAAAGGGTAGGTGATGATGATTATATGTATTGAGATGTTAGAGCCGGAGATAAGAAAAAAGATATATCGTTACCTTGATGTACTTATCGCTGATACTAGGGAATTTGTGACGACAAAGAGGTGTCAGGACCTCAACTAGAAGACGAAAGTAGTTTGAGTCAGAGAGCTGTACCTAGAAGAGCTACAAGGCAAGGAGAGGAAGCAGGATCAGACGACAAACAATAAAAGAAACAAAAAGGTTTTAAACTAGCAGATTAGAGAGATCTTTCGAGGGGTATCAAGTGTAGTCAAACTCATCACAGAGGAGGTCGAGTTGGAAGAACGGTTCCTTTTATATGTGGCAAGCCTGGCCACTTAAGTGTAGATAGTGGGTAGCTCTGAAGTTAAAATTCCAATGTTATCAGTCGAGATATTTCAAGTCTTTGTGCCCTAAGCATGCATGAACAATAGTTCAGGCATCGCCCCAACTACTATACAGGTTACTGATGACAGCTCAGTTAAGAAGAATGCGGCTTAGATGAGTCTAGGCAGGGCCTTTTAGGTTGTTGCAAAATAGGCCAAATCAGCATCAGATGAAAGTGCAGGTAAGTTTTAGTTTAAGGCATAGTTTTCATAGTAGTTGTGCCTTTTGCTTTATATATATAAGATAGTCCTACGCTTGAGAGGATTAGATAGTTCCCTAACCGTAGAGACAGCAAACGGTAGGTTCTAATTATAACTAGCGTTATAAAGATTGATTGATATATACTAGTGGAGTGAAATTTCTAGTATACCTCACTCACTTAGGATGTAAGAGTTTGGTGTGATTGTTAGGATGGACTATTTAGACGACATTAGGCTAAGCTAAAATGTGATTGGCAAAAGATTTAGGTTCTAACCTAGTGGGGGAGATTTAAGCATTAGGGGTAAAACAAGTAGTTTGGTGGATTCACTTAGTACTTAGCGTACTTAACTGGTGGTTAATAAAATGAAAAAGGGATTGATAGTTGCAGAGGTGCTAAGTGTTGGTGAATTTTCGAATGTAAACCCAGAGGACCTTATAGGCATTCTGCCTAGCAGACATGTAGGAATTAGAGGTTACTTTTTATCAGTGGACAGATTGGTTTCCTCGAAGACTGAACTTCATAGGGAACTTAGTAGCTAAAGGTCAGGGAATATACATGGAGCATCTTTGAGAACCATATGTGTACAATAAAAGTTCGTTGTGTTCCTGTATGGGCGGACGTACGCCCAGTCACATCTATGAATGTGATAGGTAGACCGATTTGGATAACAACATGATAGTATTCATAGGCAATGTACTAATTTACTCCAAGGCAGAGCATGGGAGAATATCGCCATGATTTCGATCACGATATTGCCTAGGACCTAAGGAACTACATATCATTATAGGTCGTAGCTGATAGGTTGTCCAAGAGTTCCATTTTCTACTTATCCGAGAGGATTCATTCTCAGAACAGTTAGCAGATATTTATGTCAGAAAAGGGGTATGCAGGGCATAGGGTGCCCGTGAAAAAAATATTTCAGGCAGGGTTACCCGGTTCACGTCATGATTCTGAGGGAATTTCTCAAGGATGTTGGGACTAGGGTACAATTCAGTATAGTTACCATCCTTAATCGAATGAGGAGAGTGAGCGTATGGCTAGACCTTGGGGGACACGCTGCGAGCATGTGTTTTAGACATCAGGGGCAATTGGGTTGCATACATTCCTTTGGCCTTGTTGCTGTATAATTGCAATTACCATGTTAGTATTGGTATACCTTAGCACATATAGTTGTATGCATGGACGGATTTATAGAGGGGCACACGGTGGCACGGGCCACCATCAAATTCCTCCATCGTAGTGTAAAAAGTTACGGTGCTACAACTTGGTACCGTATATATTTTGAAGCTACAATAAAGATACAAGTTTTCTTTGGTTGAGTTGGTTAGTTATTTGCCTTATAACCATGAGGTCATGGGTTCAAGTTTTGTTAGAGACATTTTTTTAAGATTTTTGTTTTTTTTTCTAAATTTAGTGTTTGTACAAAAAAAAAAATTGCTTGTACCAAGAATTGAACTTCAGACTTTACATTTGAAAAGCAATGAACCAACCACTAGACCAATAGAGATTTTGTGAAAATTTTCTTTATATATATTTTTATACTTAAATGGTGCCACCGTTTGAAAAAAAAAAGTTCTAGATCCGTCCCTGGTTGTATGGCAAGAAGTGTAGAATCCTTATATGCTAGGGTGAGATCAGTCGACGAGTTCTAGGAATCCTTATGCGGATGAGCGAGGTTCAGATCGGTGAGAGCTTGAACTATGTCGAGGAGCCCATATCCATTCCAGAGTGAGACAAAGGTTCTGCGCAACAAGAAAGTTGGAGTGGTCAAAGTGCAGTGGCAACATCGCCGCAGTACGGATTGGATCTGGGAACCGGAGGCGGCTATGCGTCGAAACTTTCTGAAGTTGTTTTAAAAGTAAGATTTCGGGGACGAAATCCTTGTTAGTGGGGGAGAGTTGTAACACCCCATTTACTTTCGTTTACTAAAAAGAACTTTTGTTTGGTTATTGCATTTATAAGAAAGTTGTAGGTTATTTGCTTTATCTTTAGGAAGTAGAGGGGGTAAGTTAGGAAATTCTTTTTGGCATATATCTCTAAAAGTCAGTAGCCGTGTGCAGGAGAAGATTAAATTATATTTCTTATAAACTTTAATCTCCTTAGCTAAAAAGAAAAGGAAAAAAAAACCCTAAGCAACCTAGTCTCTCTCCTCCCCATCGAAGCTCTGCCGTCGATCATCCTCAAACCTCCAACTACCTTCATTCAGTCAACCATCAACCACATGCGCACGTGAGTTCCGATCGCCATCGTTGTTTTATTCCGAGTTGCAACGTCGACAACCGTTGTGTTAGTCCCGAGATTTGACGCCGAAGAAAGCTGTCAATGGAGGCGGTTGGTTCGGTGTTGTGATCTAGCCACCGACACTGGCTGGCAGCATGTTTGGAACGCACGTAATCGCCCCCGCGGTCACTGTAAATTAACGATTGTTGGCAGCCTTTTTGGATCCGGTTTTGTGTGACGCGCCGGTTATCCGCACGCCGATCGTTTTCGTTCTTAGTCAGGTAAATCGTTCTTGGATCAACTAAATGGATATTCTCTAAGTCTCGTATAAATCTAGTTCGCTAAGAAACATCGTAATCATGCGTTGATTATATATATATATTGCTATATAGCTTAATTGCAAGTAAAAAAATAAGTCTTATGCAATTATACGTATGGATGTCGCATGTACAAGGATGAAAGTATCAAGTGCATGGTTACATTGGCGACAGTTTGAGTTATTAATTGTCACTTAAAAATATATGAGAATTCATGGTTATATTAGCAACAAATTAGATTAAAAGTGATTGGTGTTAGCGACGGGTAAAAATGTGTGTTATAGGCTTTGTCATCGCAAAAAAGTAGTCGTGAGGGCAAGAACTCTAGTGGCACACGTGGTTCATGCGAGAGTCGAGTCAACATGTAAATTTCTATCAGATAAGCGTGTAATCAGACGTTACCTTTTGTAGGTTAATCTACAGACCGTTCAATATGTTGGCTCAAATTTCAGTTTCTGACTAGCTAACGATCCAGGTGAGTTACACTATATATGTTTTGCGTTGTTATGTGTTTATATATGCGTAATAGTGTGTGTAAAAGGGAACCACATGCCCTTGATGAGTTGTGGGGGCCGACCCGTGTCCAAACTGACGGGAGAAAGGGAAACCACATGCCCTTGGTGAGTTGTGGGGGCCGACCCGTGTCCAAACTGACGGGAGATTATATCGATCTCATGAGAGTCGGGTGTCTGTTGAGTCTGTTGATTATTGATATGCTTGACGTGATTGTTATGATTGTGAATGGTACCTGTTATGGTATGTACTCGCATGATGGTGTAGGACATGTATGGTGTTTGCTCACTAAGCGTTTCGCTTACCCGTTGTTGTTTCCCTTTTTCCTCAGGTGCTGGTTCTGGTGTGGATAAGGGCAAGGCCCCGGCTTGACTCCGTTGTTGGCGACAGTTCCGACCATTCCCTTTGAGATGTCGATAAAACTAGATTTTTATTTCGCTCAAGTTATGGTTTTATATTATGGACAGTTGGATTGTTAAACGGTTGTGATAAATTGAACTTAAAATAATGATTTTTTTTTTTTTGCAATTAGAGTGGTTTGTATCGATTAAAGCTTTTTCTTTTAAAATTTTATTTTATTTTGGATTTTTGAAAATACGGTGCTACAATATCCGTCTGAAAATCTTATTTAATGCCGAACTGACCCAACTAAAGTCTATATTATATAAATTATTATATTTTTAATTACTAATATCAAAACATTTCAAATATTATAGGCATTCAACTGAATAAATCACTTCTATCGGAACCTTCGCGAACCGATAAACTGTTGTTTATTTATCTGATTTGGGCTAACTTTGTAAAAAAAAGTGTTTGAAGGGTGTGGGGGCCCACTTAGGGGCTAGACACCCCCTTTCTTTCTACTCCATATATATATTTTTCTTCATTTTTTTCCTTCATTTGAAGAATGCTTAAAAGTCATCCATCTTCTAAATCACTCTCTCTTTTCTCTTCCATCTTCATATCTTCATATCTTCATCCACCAATCTTCAAACCTTCATAGATCTCCAGAAAATCCAGCCTCATTTCGTTATTTTAAAGAGAATCAAACAAAGATTAAAGTGTTTTATCTTGTTCATCAAATTGGTAAGAGCTCACTCTTGCATTTTAGCTCCATTTCAATCACTTTTATGCTCTTTCTTGCATGTTTTTATGCTTATATGTTGTTCAAAGTTAAGGATGTATTCTTGATGTTTTAGAAGGGAGGATGAATGCCTTGGATAATCAAAATATTCATAACATGGCTAAATCCTATGAACTTTCATGATGAACTCAAGAACAAGGGTGAAAAACCCCCAAAATTAGTGTTTTGTATTCACATGTGAATCTGGAAAGTTGTGACTTTGCATGCATGATCTATTTAGATTTTTGAATGTATTTATCTTTTAGGCATAATATTTGATGTAGGATTATAGTTTCTTATCAAAGAAACCCTTGATTTTGAAGGATTTGAGTTGTAAAGTTATGAAACCTTTGTTTAAAAATCAAACAGAAACTCACAGATTGTGAATGCTAACTTTGGACGACCCAAATCATGGTATGATGAGCTCATTTTTTGCTAAAATTTTTAGGAACTGAAATTTGATGAGTTAGGGTTCAAACCCAAGTGGAATCAAGTTAAAATTCGTATTTTTGACCCCTCAACTCTTTGGAAACATTTTATTGCTCATTAGGTCCAGAGTCAGTAAAATAGGTCAACTTCTTTTGTGAATATATCCTTCTTGGATTGTCAAAAATGCTTCATTTTTGATTCAAAACTCAAGTTCATGGAGTTAGCTTTCCATAGAATCTGAAAACACTTAAATTGATGGATTTTTGAGCATGCAACCATTGAAAACAAAATCGTGGTACAATTTGTCTGTTAATGGCAGATTCATACATGTGAGTTTGAATCGTCATAACTCTCTCAAAAATTATTGATTTTATGTGATTCCTAATTACTTGGGTAGATTTATGTGTTAGTTTGAAAACCCCTTTTGGAATTTCCAAATTTGGAGATGTTTTGAACCCTCAAATGATCCCAATTCTACGGTCATGTAATTCTGAAATGTTGCTGTGCACACTTTTCTTACAAAGTTTATTTATACATTGTAAACATCTCAAAAATTGATGAATTTTGGTATGTATGATGTTAACTCACTTATCTTCGGTAGATAAAATTATGGGAATTTTTGTCCTCATGGCTAAAGGCTAAAAATGATCTTTTTGTAAGCATTTCAAATCTGTCAGCATTTCAATTTTTCCAAAAGCATTAACTTTGAACTTTCAAGACTTTTTCTCACTTATATAGCTTTATTATGTAACAAAACTATTACTATATTAAAGTATGTTCAAAAATGCGTATGTAATGGCATTATATAAGAAAACGATAAGGACTTAGTTGGATTTTAAGTGTGGACATTTAGGACTTATATTCTCGAATATTTGTTTAGGGCACTACTAAGCTTGGAGCAGGACTCCGTTATTGTTCTTTACGCAAACCTTCAAGGTGAGTATTCACGGCCCCTATTTTACTATTTTGTATGTTTGGGGTGAAAAGGATGTTCAATAATGTTATGTTTTATGAAACTTGTTTATGAGCAAAGAATTTATGCATTGTGATGATATATTGAGTAAAAGTCCCTATTTGAATACACTACTATTAACTCGTAATGAGCCTATGATCTACGTGGATAGCGCTATTTGGTATATAGACCCACCCTTTTGACTGACGAGTAGAGGGTGCACCTAGTCATATAAGTGTTCTACACATGTGGGGTTTTAGTCCCACCGCTGAGGTAGTTCGTAAAAACGCTCCACCCATGTGGTTCGCTACCATCTCGGAGGTAGACCGTTGGGGCAGATTTAGGTTTAGTAGTGGCTTAATAATATATATCATGTGTATAACGTTGTTATAATTGGAAGCTCATAAATGTTATTATTCAAAGATTGAATTTGAACAATGGTTACACGGTAAAGTTTTCTGCATACGAAATCATTTTGTGCATATAAAACCTATGAACTCACCAACTCTATGTAGTTGACCCTTGTTTTTAACATGCTTTTCAGAAATTAAGAAGGTAGTCGAAAACGCTTAAATATGCGTGTTTGACAGCATCAATCAAGACTCCTTTATCTTTGTTATATTTTGTTAAAACTAAATTTCGTTGGGAATGTAACTTTTTGAACTGTAAACTTTAAACTTTATTTATGAATGGTTGGTGTTGTTTGTTTCCTATTGCAATGAAATCTTAGCTGTCGCACCTCGTGTTTCCGCTTTAGCGGGGTGTTACAGATTTGGTATCAGAGCCTTAGGTTATAGAGAATATCGGTTTTTCATAAAAACCAAGTACTATAACCAACGTTTTTACAAAGAAATAAATTTTCTAATTAACATTTTTTTAAAAATTTAGGAGAATTCCACTATTAGTATAATTAAGATAGGTGCCATTTTGGTATATCATAGATAGACAAAGCCTGATCACCTATGTCTAGCCATGATATAAGTAGAAAAGGACTTATAAACTAATTATGCTATTATTAGTTAGAATTGGAACTCCTTAAAACTCCTGAAAAGCATAAACTGTGTGAGTTCGCATAAGCATATCATGATTTTGATATTTACCATAACACTTATGCGTTTAAAAAAAATAACCCTATTGTTGAACACTCATGCGTTAGCGCTTAGGATGTCACTTGTATTTGAATGTGCGTTAATAAGTTGTGCGGACACTACAATCATTATGTCGAACACTATTACTTAGACTTCGGAGAAAGACCCGTCTAAGCATTATGATTCCGACACTAGAGTAACAAGTGAGGATATTTAAGCGATCCACCTCCGATTACCCCAATAACTGTCTTACCTCAACCTAGTCTAGTTTTTCTTGCACCTAACAACTCGGAAGAGAGTCGTAAAACCTATCCAGAGTAGTTTGACAATAACTCATCAGGATACTTCGGGACCTTTTCGTGTCCTTCCAAAGATACTAATCGGTCATGTTACCGGTATGACACACGGCAAGGATCACATAATGCGAGCACTAGCCGACGAACTGCAAAATAGTCGAAACAGGGCATCAAGATAGAATCAGGCCATAATTAAGTTGACGGAATTGGAGAATCTCTTGGAGGAAGGTACCACTTGTGCTATAGAGATTACTACGACGGCAAGACGAACGACTAGGAGAATTGAGTTGTGCTAGCAAGTTGTGGCAAAACTGTTGGCAAAATTGATCTTTTCGATTTTAACTCTCGTTAATTTGAAAAAAAAATATTTATTATAAATCGAAGTGTACTTTTTGGTTGTCCCATTTAAGCTTTAGCTTGGGGGAGTAAAATATTTTAATGACGCAATAGCATCAAACTTTAACCCTTTCAGATATGTACTAAGTTTTTATGAAACTAATTTTTATCTAATCACAAAGATCTTATTATCGATTTTATTTTAAAGAAATTGTCATAAATAAAATATGAATAATCTTTGAACATTTATCGAAGACCACTTTTGATCAAACATACATTTTAGAACAAGTAAGAAGAAACATACATAGCCGAGAGTAAACCCTGATAATCAATCACCCGACATTGCTTAACTCATAGCCCAACAAGTCTGACACGCACTCTCTGACATAGTCGCACAAGTTACCGTCAATCTAATCGCAAGTTGGAGGAATGATGGAATTATTGTATCAATTGAATGGAATGGGCGGTAATATAAGAAAGTTAGAACACTTGTCAGAGGAGATGAGTGGAGGTAATTCAGACAAAAGTCGGAAGGTAGTTAGAAGTTTTGGAGTGAAGACCCAGGAGTCTGGAACAATATATGGGGTCTCATCCAAAATGTATTAGATGTGACCGCAACCAGCTAGGAGCTTATATTTCGTGTACCGAGTATAAACTAGCAGGACATTTTGCTCTATATTATAGAAAGGAAAGAAAGGTCAAGAAGGGCGGAAAGTCTGCTACGAGTGTAGAAGCCCAGACCACTCTAAAGATAGGTATTCCATGCTAAAGGCTTGAGTAGCACCAAGAGGAGGAACAAAGCAATGTAAGCCAAACAAGGAAATTTAGGAATGCGTGGCATTTATGGCACATGTTGTGGATAAGAAGATAAAAGAGAAACGAATTCAAGATCTCCCAGTTGTACGAGATTTTCCTGAAGTATTCCTGGAAGAGTTACCCGGACTACCCCCGCATAGACAGGTGGAGTTCCACATTGATCTAGTTCCAGGAGCTGCCCCCGTAGCAAAATCACCATATCGTCTAGCACCATCAGAGATGCAAGAATTGTCAAATCAGCTTCAAGAATTACTTGATAAAGGATTTATTCGGCCCAACTCTTCACCTTGGGGAGCCCCAGTTTTATTCGTCAAGAAGAAGGACGGATCCTTTTGGATGTGCATAGACTACAGAGAATTGAACAAGCTAACCCTCAAAAACTGTTAACCTCTTCCTCGTAGTGATGACTTATTTGATCAATTACAAGGTGCTGCATACTTCTCTAAGATCGATCTTTGGTTCAGATATCACCAGATGGGAGTTTGCGAAAAGCACATCGCTAAGAAAGCATTTAGGACTCGTTATGGTCATTACGAGTTTCTAGTCATGCCATTTTGACTAACAAATGCTCAAACAATCTTCATGGATTTGATGAACCGGGTATGTCGACCGTACCTGGACAAGATTGTGATCGTATTTATAGACAATATATTGATCTACTCATGAGATAAAAAGGAGCATGAACAACATTTAAGGTTGATACTCTGAAAACCGAAAAGTTGTATGCCAAATTTTCAAAGTGTGAATCTGGATTCGTGAGGTGCATTTTCTTGACCATGTGGTAAATGAAAAAGGAATCCATGTGGATCCCGCAAAAGTCGAGGCCATCAAAAAGAGGAAAGCCTGAAGACACCAACAGAGATTCGATAATTTCTTGGATTGACAGGTTATTGTTGGCGATTCATCAAAAATTTCTCCACGATCGTGTAGCCACTGACGACCTTAAGATAGAAAGACAAGAAATTTGTTTGAGGAGAACAACAAGAGGAAGCATTTCAGACACTTAAGCACAAATTGTGTAATGCACCGATGTTAGCATCACCAGGAGGGACAGATAATTTTGTGGTGTATTGCAACGCGTCACATCAAGGTTTGGGGATTCATAGTAAAGCAGAAGGACAAAGTTATCACACATGCATCAAGAAAGTTTAAAATCCATGAAAAGAGTTATACAACTCATGACTTAGAGCTTGGAGCTGTGGTATTCGCACCCAAAATATGGAGGCAGTACCTCTATGGTATGAGATGCACTATTTCCACCGACTACAAGAGCCTTCAGCACATCCTTGATTAGATGTTAAATATGTGGCAAAGAAGATGAGTTGAGCTACTCAATGACTATAGCTTGAAATAAAGTATCACCTAGGAAAGGCGAATGTGGTAGTGGATGCCTTAAGCAGGAAGGAAAAGGTAAAACTATCAAGAGCACGAGCTATACATGTAGGTACAAACAAGGTTAAGGACTCAAATTCCCAAAGCTCTGAAGGCAGAGAATCTGAAGGATGAAACCTTGCATCAATTAGAGAAGGAACTTGACATACGAACATATGGGGTACGTTACTTCAAAGATAGAATATGGATACCTAAGGTAGACCATATGAGGACAGCAATCACGGACGAAACTCATCAAACGAAGTACTCACTTCACCCGGGAACTGATAAGATGTATAAATGATTAAGAGAGGACTACTGGTAGCCAAGAATGAAGAAGGATGTAGCTCTATATGTGAATAAATATTTGACTTGTGCAAGAGTCAAGCCAAAACACAAGAACAACAATTTTGGTATCAGAACAAGGAAGAGAGAGTATTTGTAGCCGATCAAAATATTTCACAAGACAAAATGAAGCGAGTCTGAATTGCAGTAGGTATTAGTTTCTAAAAAAACGATGTTGTTGTACAGTTTTGAAATCTCACAATAACACTCATCCGTTTTGGTTACAAAATCACCTACTCCAAATTTTGCATTTCCGACCACTTTTGAATCCCATTTGATCTTATTACAATACAGGAAGAGTTGGATGGCATCATAAGGTATGGGTCATAGGAATTATTTTTTGATGAGAACAATGAAGCTATGAAATCAAGACAAATTCAATTCATTATGATGATGCGACAATAAATAGGTAAATCCTTATATGCAGGAGCATGATATGTATTCATCTATGCTCACATTCTTATGCCTTACGAAAACTCCGTATTTGTTGTCCAGTTGTACTATTTATCGAGCATACTTCATTAAGTTTTTGAGTTCTTACTTTAACGTTTGTAGCAGTTTGCATTTTGATAGATTGCTTAACCGTGATTATACTGAATAAGAAAATGCCTCAATGGATGAGGCAGACAAAGATGGCTTTTTGAAAGAACTTAAGGTTTTTTCTTATTTTTACTTTAATTAAATTGCCATTTGGTAGTAATTATGTTTTTTTTACAACAGAAATCTACAGTGCATGATCCTAAGACATGGTTCAACACAAAAACTTATGGTTTGTTTTCTTGTGTGCATTTTTAGGAGGCAAATTTTGAGAACCTTGAGGAGGCAGAGTCAAGAGGGGAAGAGGAATACAAGAGCCATTGGCAGAAAACAGAAGGGCAACAAACAATGTAGAAAAAACAAGTTATTGGAAAGAGTTGCTAAAAGATAGATATTTTATGCACAAAATGGAAGAGTCCAATTCTATGGGCAAGGGAAAAACAAGTTATCTGGTATTGCTATGTCATTCTGCTTATACAATGAAATTTAGGGTTGTGTAGGATCATGATGGTTCACACATCAAAGGGTTATTGATCAGCTTTCTTCACACATTTTGTCCGTCTTTAGTAAAAGCTCCAAACTTTGTTTTTGAATTCATTACGTGAATTGTTAAGGGTCCTAATAAGAATGTTTTATTGTTAAGATTGGACGTACTCACACTCAAGACGCGATACCCTTGACTCTTGGGCAAGAGTTAGTAGTTACACCACACAAGTATGCTTCTTTCACCTCATCCTTGGAGATTAAAATACCTAACCAGCAATATGGAATTAATTGGGTCATGTGTACTCTCCATAGACCATGAGTTGAAATTCACAACTTACACAAACACAAGTAGGTGACACCTTAAGCAAATCGATGGAGAGAAAAACCCAAGAAATAAATTATTAGTAAATAAAATTTAAGTTAACATTATATATTCGGACTTAGGTTTCCAACCGTCTTTTAAGTTACCTATGAGCTGTGCACCTGTGAATTCTAACTGATATAGGTTTTTATGCTTTCAGCTTGCACAAGGTGGCACTGCTCTAGGAACAACATTAAACACAAAAAAAGGTATTTATGCTAACTTATTTGTTTAATTTAACATACTTTTCTATTCATTCTCGAGTCCTCTAAGCTGCTGTGATGATCCTGTTCTTTTATGTTCTTTATGTGAGAAGTTGAGAACCTTTTACCCCAAATACATGTAGGATTATAGTTGTACATGAAAAGATGCTCTACAACTCTTCTTAGTTTTCTTTTCCCTTTTTTTTAATTATTAATCATAATAGTTCTTTTAAATTTATCCGGTTAAATTTTGCATGTGATTATGATATCAAAGATTACATCTATCTGCCACAAGGTAAAGCAATACACGGACAGTGGGGTCTTGTTCGTTGGCCTCTGTAGTTGTTTATCAGGGGCGGTTCGGTCTAAGTTGGAGGATCACTTCAACTTGCTGCAAACATAATCACATCAGATTCTAAGAGATCAACGGTTAACATCTCATTTCTATGTTCCAGACCCCTGTTTTTCCTGTGTTAGCGTTGCAATAGCTGTTTCCAAATTCCAAGTGCTCATAACAGTCTGTTTTTTAGTAGCTTAGGCGATCATCGAGGAGAATCAGATCTAAATCAGATCTCCTGCTATGGTGCAGGTCCAAGTTGTTGTAGTTCTCTTCCCGGTAGCACCTTCGATCTGGCTTAATCCTCATAAGTCAGGTGGCTGTTCTGGGACTAGCTTCTCTGTTTGTGTCCGGTCTCGTTTGTTAAGTGGTCTTTGTGACGTTGTACTTGGTTTTGTTTATGGTATTAAAAGTCTATTTTGCTGTTCAAAGAATATAATATTTATTCAAGATGGTGGTTGTTTCTCCATCTGCCACAAGAACCAGACCCGTGTAAATTTTGACCATTAGTTGCTTTTACAATTCAATGAGAATTTTTTCCCACCGGTTCCATTCAGGTGAGCTTATTATCTGTGAATGTCCATGTTCATTGCTATTATTACTGGAGGTTTGTAAAAATCAGCACCTCATTACGTTTTTTAAGTTTGAAAATTATCTGTGAATGTGGCCTTACATTTGTTGAAATGGTGTGAATACTTCACAGCAACACCCTTTTTTTGTTTTTATAGTTTGAAAATCATTTGTGTAGGTGGCCTTATAGTTGTTGAGATGGTAGAGAGAGACAAAGAGAGAGTGTGAGAGAGCTCATACTTGAACCATACAAGAACACAAAAAAACTCCGTCAATGTAGAAAATCACATACAAGGTGACAAATCACGACACGACACTGACATAAAATACAATACATACCCAACATGAAAATAAATGGGTTTAGATTGAGTTTTCTGACCTACTAACGCGTCAACTCGTTTACTTTGAAGGTCATGTTCGGGTTGACATATCAGTTTGTGACTTGATAAGAACCAGATATGTCGTTTGGTTACTTTTCCATTGAGTCCTGTAGAAGTAGAGTTATTTGTGTGTGGATTAATCTATGTGTATAGATTAGAAACATTTTTTGATAGATGGAAATGGCGTATTTTTTAATTTGAAGAGACAAATTAAGGCAAACCTTGGTTTCTCTTCTAAAAGTTCATTGCATAAGCCACTTTCTATATTAATAGCCACTACAAAACAATCATGTGTAGCTGACCTAATAAGCTGAGTCCATTAAGCTCATTAAACGGCCAAAAAACAATCCCTGAGCTCATTAAAAGTCTCTTACCAATTGAGAGGTAGTCAACTATTAGTAAAAAAACCCTTTGTTTCCATCAAATAACCAACTCAAATTATCAAATCAAAGTCGTTACGATTTATTATTATTATATAGGGCCAAACTTGTAATATTTTGAAAAATAGGTAAGTGGATGTTGCAAGAGACTTGATGTTCTAAATAAATATATAAAATTACTCTTTATTATAATCTAATTTCCCAGTAAAAAGACCCTTCTAAATCCACCACCACCACACGAAAAGAACATCCCTCTCCTACCCACTACCACTACCACACTACCATTAGGGATGGCAACGGGGCGGGTTTGGGGCGGGGATTGGTCCCCCCGTCCCCGTCCCCGTTTAAAATATCCGTCCCCGTCCCCGCTTAAAAACTCGCAGGGATTTAAACGGGGAAACCCGCGGGGAAACGGGGAAACCCGTTTAATGTAAACGGGGGATTATATGGGTATTTTTCCCCGCGGGGATATCCATCCCCGTTAAAATTTCGCGACGACTTTTAGACAACAAATGTACCAAAATTATACGATCCAAATATAAACAAAAACGAGTATTAATACCACGAGTCCAAATAAAACAAGTCCCAACAAAACAACAAGTCCAAATGGAGTCCAAATAAAACGACAACAAGTCCAAATAAAACGATAACAAGTCCAAATAGAGAGTCCAAATAAAACAACAAGTCCAAATAAAACTACAAGTCCAAATAAAACTACAACTATATAATGGCATTCTTCATTCTTGCAACTTCATGTAAGCACGTCCACCACACTTGTCATGACGTCACCAACCACACCATCATCAAAGTCAAATAGTTGTAACATCGGATTGCTACACCAAAAAAAAAAAGGGTTAATTACTTGGGTGTGTATCCAACTTGTCACGTTTTTTTCATTGTATGTACCCAACTTTTAAACCTATCATTGTATGTACTGAACTTTTTAATTTTCTCATTGTGTGTAATAATTTACTTGTTACCTGGAATTTGCTTACGTGGAACAAGTAATATCTGATGTGGATTCTTTTTTTTATTTTCAAAAAGTGTAAACATACAGATTTGGTCCCTGTGTTTTTTTAAAAATAAAATGAAAGAACAAGGGCCAAAATTGTAATTACCCTTATATAACCCCCCACCCCTCTTTTCTTCTGCAACTGATCCGGCGACGTCTCCGGCGACGTCTCCGGCCACACCACCCGTAACCACCTCTCTCCGGCGACGTGCGACGAAGGTCAGTCCCCCCTCTCTCTGTATCTCTCTCTCCCTCTCGCTCTCTTCAAAATCCGGCGACATCAACAGTTCAAATCGAAATCGACCACCACCTCCGACACCCCCTCTCTCTGTATCTATCTCTCTCTCTCTCTCTGTTCAAAATCCGGCGACATCAACAGTCCAAATCGAAATCGACCACCACCACCAACAGTCCAACACGTCTCCGGCGACGTCTCGAAATCAACCATCGAAAGAGGCTGTGGTGGTGGTCGATTTGGGGTGGTCGATTTCGAAAGAGGTTGTGGTCGTGGTCGATTTCGATTTGGGGTGGTCGATTTGGTGGTGGTCGCTTTCAGATCTGGGTGGTCGATTTTAGATCAGCAATGGAGGTCGTCTGCAATGGAGGTCGTTTGCGACCTCCGATTACCGATCAGCAATGGAGGTCGTCTGCAAGAGGATCGGTGTCACCGAGAAGTGTACCGAGGAAGGGTTTTCGAATGACATCCTCCGGCAGGGCTGCCGGAATCTCGGGCTGGCGACGGAGGCGATCCCGAGAAACTCATCGGAGGATCATTACTGCGGGTCATGTAATTACGGTTGTAAAACAGGAGACAATGTGGTGGTGGTGGTTGGTGGTGGTGGTGGCTGTGGTGTGGTGGCTGTGGTGGTGGTGGCTGTGGTGGTGGTGGCTGTGGTGGTGGTGGTGGTGGCTGTGGTGGTGGTGGTGGTGGCTGTGGTGGTGGTGGTGGCTGTGGTGGTGGTGGTGGTGGCTGTGGTGGTGGTGGTGGTGGTGGTTTGGTGGTTTGGTGGTGGTGGTGGTGGTTTGGGTGATGGTGGTGGTGGTGGTTTGGTGTGTGGTGGTGGTTTGGTGGTGGTGGTGGTGGTGGGGTGAGTTTGGTTTTTCAAAAGAGGCAAAACAGGTCCTTGGGACCAATCATTAAACTAGAGGGACCAAATTTGTAATTTACTCAATCAGTTGGCATCCTATGTGGCATCTATGTGGCATCTATGTGGCAGCCTATGTGGCATTGTGACCGGTTACCTGCTCAGCAGGTAACCTGATACACACAATGAGAAAATTAAAAAGTTCAGTACATACAATGATAGGTTTAAAAGTTGGGTACATACAATGAAAAAACGTGACAAGTTGGATACACACCCAAGTAATTAACCCAAAAAAAAAACACAAGCTAACAATAATTAAATTAAATTTTTGGATAATATCATGTATAAATTGTGTATATGTAATATGCTTACCTCATCACCATCGTCACAATCATACTCAACACTTTTACAATATGCCTCAGACTCTTCCGAACAAGTTTCTGTATTTATTAATTTATATGAAAACATATCAAATTAACAATACAATTAAAACTCTAAAAGAGCTAACAAGTAAATATAAAAAATGAATAATTACCTCTTATTTCGTTTAATAACCAACTTTGTGCACACATTAGTGCCTCCAACGTCTTTGGATGGAGACGACTACGATGAGGACTTACCAATCTACCACTTGTACTAAATGCACTTTCGGATGCAACGGTAGATATTGGAATTGCTAATATATCTCGAGCAATCTTTTGCAACGTTGGATATTTGAAGCCATTTGTTTTCCACCAAGATAAAATATCAAGCTCGATGTTCTTTTTCCATACTTTCTCTTGAAGATAATGATCAAGCTCGGACGTAATACCTACAAAAAAAAGTTATATGAATAAGAGATCAATAAAAAGATTAAAAACACAAGTTCATATAATGATACTGTATGATTATCCTCTTCAACAAATGTGTAATAGTCACTGAAACCCCCCCCCTCCCCATCACTAGTGTTGCGACTCGAATCAACACTATTCTTATTTCGTGAACCTCCAATACCAGAAACTTCATAATCTTGGAACAAACGATACACGAGCTCTTTTAATTTTTTTATTTCACCATCAGACTTGTCGGAACCATAAAGCATCGGAAATGCATACTCCATTATCTTCAACTTGAATCTTGGATCTAAAACTGCTGCAACTCCCATTACTCCATGTATGACATACCAATATTTATCAAACTTAACAAGCATCTTCTCCGCCATCGTTTTTATTATTTCATCTCCATCTCCACTTCACTTACTCAACGAAAATCTTATCTCACATACGGATTCAAAAAAGATATTAGCCGTAGGATATTTGGTACCCGAAAACATCAAAGTCACCTTATAAAATACCTGCAACTTTCCACAAATACTTGAAGCTAACTTCCAATCTCTCTCTGTAGGCAAACTTTTATACAATGGATCTCGTTGCTTTAAACGTTTGAAAACATTCTTATACACTAAAGCAACACTCAACATCAAATACGTCGAGTTCCAACGTGTTTTACAATTAAAAGCCAACTTTTTTGAACAATCAATTGCCAAATGACAAGCCGCTTCTTCAAACTTTTCTACTCTTTTTGGTGTTCCGGTCCAAAAAGCAACACTATCCCTCACTCTCTCAATTTCGTCCCCAATAACAGATAAGCCATCTTGAACTATTAAGTTCAAGATGTGTGCACAACATCTCATATGAAATAACTCACCACCTAATATCAACGAGTCTACGGACAACTTGTCTAATAGCAAGTGAATCATTGCATCATTTGTGGTATAATTATCAACGGTTATCGTTGATATTTTCCTATCAATGTTCCAATCACATAGAGATTCATACAACACCTCAGTAAGATTTTCAGCAGTATGAGGACAAGGCACGTATACAAACCTAGTAAATAAAATAAATAATAAAAATAAACTTAGTACATATACAAACCTATTAAATAAGTAATGAAAATCAATTTAGTACATAACTAATTATATCTAGTACTAGAAAATGTAAGTACAAAGTACCTCATTATTCGGCTTTGCATTTCCCAATTGTCATCCACCAAATGCGCGGTGATTGCCATGAAACCCTTTTTTTGATTACTTGATGTCCACATATCCGTTGTAATCGCAATCTTGCTTTGATTTTTCGCCAATAGACTGAAATAAATAAACACATAAATTAGAAAAGAAATAACAATTAAAGTAACAAATAACAAATAACACATTACACATACCCTATTGTCTTATCTTTCTCGTAATCATAAATCTTTAGAATATCTTTTTTCAACGTATTCCTACATGGAACCTTGAATAAAGGTTGTAGACCAACCACAAACTTTCGAAACCCGTGATGTTCCACCATTACAAGTGGATATTTGTGCACTATTATCATCTCCGCAAGATCTTTTCTTGATTTCTCGGGGTTAAAATTTAAGCAAGCTAAATTTGCTTGCCCATCCGCAAGTCTACCATCCACACACAATGGAAGTGGAAAACTCAAAGGAAATGTCACTTGTCTCAACATATTACTTACACGTATACATCCTACCTTCTCAAATCATCCCTGTTTTGACACATCAATTATTCCCTCTATGTCTACAAATCATACACTGTCTTGACACGTCAGGTATTCCCTCTGTCTCTATAAATCATAAGAATGCATACATTATCTGAACGCTAACTTGTTCTCCAGCATTTCTTATTCAATAAAAATCATTTGAATATCATTTGATATCATTCCCATATGTCGAATATCATTTGCTCAAGTAGCCATGACAAGTCGTTAGTTATGTCAGAATTTCCAAACCCTTCTCTCAAAATCAAACCCCCTTTCGGCGTTTTCAATTCTTCGCGTCTTCCTTTTACCGGTGATGTGTCAATACAATTTGTTTGGAGTCAATCACGTCTTCATTAATTTTAGAAATCCCTAATTTCTGCGTGTCTCTTTTTGTTGCTTCAAATGGAATTAATGAATTATAATTAAATAGAAGCACCCTTTTGATTACCCATTTCGATTTTGATAACATGGGTTAAGTTCTTGAGTTTTTAAACCCAAATTTATTGTTTTCGCGGTAGGTTGTTCTTCCACCGCCACTTAATTGAACGAGGCAAAGTTTTGTTTTCGAGTTCGAGATTATGAGTTTTATGGTCGACATTTTAATTTGGTATACAAAATTTTCACAAAATTGAACCTAATTAAGTATTATTTTTTATCTAAAGTTGAAAATTGATTCACTTTTGAAATAGTAAAACACCCATGTTGATACTAGGGGTGAACATGGTACGGTACCATGTTTTTTTTCCCAATGTCGTGTACCAACCAATTATAGTTGGTACAATAAAAAATATACCGTGTACCAACCAACTTAATCGGTACCAACTTAATTGGTACCAAGATTTTTCGGTTGGTACATGTTGGTATGGTTTTATACCAACGTCTCAAATTAATAATAGATAATATCAAATGTTGTTGTCCAAATTTCAAATTTCAAAGACATGCATATCACTGAATCAATGTTTGTAAGGTAGGAGGTTTGCTTGGTTGCATTCTTTTATAAAGAAAGAAAGAAAAGAAGTTATTTTATAATTTAGGGCATTGTTTCATTTTAATAATTATAGTTCCATCATTTAAAATTGAGTCCAACAGTTCATTCGAAGAAGGCCATTTGATTTGTTATGTTTAATAACAACTAAAAATGCTATATTCTTTTTTTATTCACTAAATAATTAAAACTAATATTTATCTTTTATATATATACAAAATTCGGTACGGTACGGTACTACCATGGTATGTGATTTTCAATACCATGTACCAACCATGTTTGTGAAATTGGTACGGTAGTACCAACCAAGGTTGTTAAAATCGCGATCTTGATCGTAGGATCGTACAATCCTACGATCCTAACTTAGAAAACCTTGTTGAATCGTAAGTAGGGTCGTAATACGATAAGATCGTACATAAGATCGTAGAATCGTAGCTAAGATCGTAAGATCGTATAGCTAGTCGATCCTATGTATCAGAAAAGAAAATGAAAAGAACATCAGATCAGATCTAATTCCAGCCGACCGACCACTGAGCATCACTTTTCTCCACCGACCTCATTACTTTATGTTGATTCTTGAACAAGAAGTAGAAAGAAATATAGAAGATTTAAGAAAAATGCAGGTGGGTGGTGGTAAGGCTGGTGGAAGAAGGAGGTGTGCCCTGCTCTTGGGGATGGGTGGGGAGGAGAAGATAGATATGAGAAAGAGATAGGGATGAGAGAAAGGACGGCGGATTGGAGAGAAATGATAGGGATTAGGGTTTTTAGGAGATATTTTTGGTTAACTTAAAAAACAAATCTTAAAAATTATTTTTGTACTCAATTTTCAAAGGGTAATTTTTTATACTAGGAATTATTTTTATATCTAGGAACTATTTACTTTAAAAATAAAAATTTATTATCCTTTGAATTAAGAAATTGTTTATATAATTTGTTTATGATAAAAAGTTATAACACATAAAAAAATAAAAATAAAAATAACGATTTGTGGTAGGATCTTACGATCTCGATCCCGATCTTACGATCCGATCTTACAAAGACGAAAACGATCCTAGGTAAGATCCGATCTTAATAACCTTGGTACCAACCAATTTAATTGGTACCAATTAAATTGGTAGGTGTTGGTATTGAATTGGTTGGTTTGTCATGGTATGAATTTGACAGCCCTAGTTGATACCTACTGTTAGCTTTTGAATGGAGAAATAAGTCTAGGCAATGCTTTACATATTTCAAAGTCAAACTTGTATCATCTTTTTTAGAATCATTGATGGAATTTAACTACATTTTTCTGCATTGTAGAGCACATAGAGCATATCTTTTTTGTAATATATGTTGTTATAATTTCAATTATGCCTTCTAATCTTGATCCAAATCCGATGCTTACACACACATGTATATATATATATATAACAACATAAAGCCATGCAAAATCGGCAATTGACTTTTAATTCTAAAAGTTCAGATATTTCAACAATTGCATTTTGTTATAAACCTTAGTTCTCATCAACTAGGACTATACTACTTTGTTCTATATATTCGGTCAGCTGATTTATTAGCATGGAGGTGAGATTCAAGTTGCACATGATACACCTTTAAGGCCACCAATGGACATCTTTGATGTAGGATAATGCATTTGTTTA
Source organism: Centaurea solstitialis (assembly GCA_030169165.1). Lineage (NCBI taxonomy): Eukaryota > Viridiplantae > Streptophyta > Magnoliopsida > Asterales > Asteraceae > Centaurea > Centaurea solstitialis. The sequence continues at coordinate 55,544,405 of CM058042.1, read as the reverse complement.
TCCATTCAAATTATTTTTCTTTTTGATTCCACATGCTTGTTTGCTTGCATTCTTACTTACATGGACATTAATACGAATAAATGCATCTCAATCTGTCATCATGACTAATGAAACTAGCGACAAATATAAGTTATCTTAGTTGGGTGGCTTAATGATCTTTTGAGATTTCACACTAGGCACTAGGTTGGACCCTCTTCTTGGAACCCTTCAAGGACATCACACATAAGAAAGAAGATAAAGTACTAAGTGGAAAATATAAATGTATGAAACAACCAAGTCACCCAACTAATAGGTGTGTCATGCAGTCATACAGTCATGTTTTTGTTGTTTTTACACTTGTCTTGCTCTCCTCATTAGGTGTTATGGTGATGTGGATAATTGGTCTAAGAAATGAATATATCTTATTTTCTTTCTCTTGCATACATTTTAGATTTTAAGATGCAATTGATTAATACAAAATTATGCATATCTTGAATTTCTTGACTTGCCTTTACTAACAAAGAAAATATAAAGCTCCAGTCAGATGTTCCTTTCTTTAATTTGTGTTTCCTTTTCCTTTATTATGTTATCATTATATTTTCTTTTATTAATTGTTTTCACAAGCTTCTTTGCACTTATTTGCTTCTTTGTTTAGGTGTGTCATTGTAGAACTTTTCTTTGAGGGTCAGCCCCTCTTTGAACTATCTTACTTGCTTATCGAAGGGGGCAATTTGATCCAACCCAACATTTGGATAAGGTACATTTATCATGACTTTCCTTTATTCAGTCTCATGTTTTACTATCCTCTTTTCTGTATAATCCAAGTGTTATTTTAAAGGTAGCATCAAATGGTTTTACCTCACCTGCGTATTCCATCCCCTGAATTTAGTCTCAATGATCAATGATATTGATTAATTTGGTTCTTAAATATAGTCTCAACTGCATTTTATAACTGCCTATCAATTTCAAAAAAAAAAAAAAAATCAATAGTTGAGATTAGATTTGTAAGCTTTGTAAAAATTATATGGTTTGCATTTGAAACTAAAATTGGTTCCCACTTTGGTTAATTAATCATGAAACTTCAAGTTCTCATCTGGTTGAATAATTGTATAACTTGTTTCTATCTAATCTGAAAGTAAGGTGATGCTAAATAATTATGAAAACTTATTGCAAGGTTTCAAAAGTCCTTACTTATTGTACAATAGAAAGTAATTAAAGTAAAGACCGAATTTAGGCCCACATCAATAGTATGACTTTAAACACAAAATTTATAATTCGATAATTTTGCTTATATTGACTGTAACCTACCATTACTTATATAGACGAAGCCTTCACAATCTCTATCACAATGTCAAGACACATCTCAGATATCTTGGACGTAACCAAAGAGTTTAAAAGGAAATGGACAATGCTAATCCAAGTGGTCGAAATTGGACATGAACAGTATGACAAAAACAGGAAAAAGTACAAAAAGTTGTTGTTCACGGATCCAAAGGTACTTATAACATGTCATTACTTCTACATTTTTAGTGTAAATTCAGTATCTCTCATATTTACAACTGACAACATTTAAAACAGGGGACAAAAGTAACAGGAATCATCTTTGAGAATATGATCCGAAATCTACAAAACACATTCAAGTCATTTAACAAATACTATATATCAAACGCCTTCCTTACTCTCACAGAGGAACGCTTTCGAGTTAGTACATATCCGTACTCATGGGGCCTGAACAGTAGAACATTGATCGAAGGACATCCTGAGATGATTCCACCAGCGCTCCCATGCAAGTTTCAGTTTACTCCCTTCAACGAGCTGCATAAATATGTAGAAAGTCACGACTACCAAAGTAAGAAAAATATTCTAACTAAAACCCATCTTTCGGTCTACCATATGTTTCTAACACACGTACTTAAACTTTATCTTAAAACACAGACGTTAAAGGCATTGTTGTTAGCTGCTTACCAAGCCACGAAGAATATGAAGGGTCAGGAACAACAACAAGAAAAGATGTAGTTGTCGTGAACGAAGAGTATGTACAAACATAACTTATTACTATAAACAGTCACACTTTCTATGCGATATCGATCACTACCATAAAAGTTTTATGCTTCTAAATTCATTTCATGCAGGAAAAAACTTATCATTCTCACATTATGGGATGCCTTTAAAGACCGTGAAGGTTGGACTCTTGAGAAAATGGCTGATACGACTCCTATCATATTTGACATGAGATTAATAGTTATTACTTTCCATGGTAAGTAAAATCCTTAACACAACACACATGTACTTCAACACGTAAACATTTTAACTCACTATGTAACTTCCAATGCAGCCCTATCCCTTACCACACGACTCAGTTCAACAATTCTTATAAACCCACCAGCTGCAGAGACTCAAGAACTACAAAACTGGTATATGCTCATCATGTAGTTATACATCTATACACGTAATTCCAACTGTAAGCCATCATTATTCTTACATGACAGGTACACTGAAAACGAGTCAGAGGTCCAAGAGCTGGTAAAAAGAAAAACATTCAAATACACAGATTTATGCTGCCTTACCCACAACAAGAAGACATCATTCCAATTGGCACAGCAATCGAATCTTTGAGAGACGTAAGTAATTATACGATCAACTCTCGAGACTTATGTACTATTTATGTAAAAAATAAAAACAACATATTTTATACTTATTAAATTGATATGTGATAAATGCGAAGAATATACTGTTGTTATGAACATATTTAATATTCAACAACAAATCTCATCATGCTTTTACTTACTGAATTTTTTCCCATAAAAACAACATAAGACCATATGGGTAAAGGGAAAGCTGAGCTTACCAAAACAAGACTGATCCTTTTCACACACAACATGTTCAAATTGTATGAAGTGGATTGATGCAGATATCACATGGACTGTGACTTGCCCTTCATGCAAGACACAATCAGAAGTTCAACTAATGTAAGTACCTTATCTATACAAATACAAACAAATAACATGTGATGCTAAAAAAAAGTCTATCTTACATACACAGTTCGCGAGCAACAATAGAATTAGATGATGGAAGTGGAATAATACGTTCAGTCATATCAAGTCCATATTTTGAAAAGTTCAACACATTATCACCTAAACAAGTGAGGGGCACCGAGGAATACGTAAGTCATTCCCAATTTCTTTAATGCTTTGCTTGATTTCCTTCTCACTTGCCACATGTTTTTTTCTCATGGTAATTCATAAACAGGCGTACGGTAAGAATGTTCTTTTCATTCTATTTATTATCACCCACCAATCTACCATCATTTTTCTGTTTTTGAAGCAATCTTTTCTACATTTAATTAAACTTTTTAGTTCCTGCATATCTCATTTGTATATAGAATTTATCAGGTCTTTAAAAGAAAAAACCACAATATGATATTGATGCTACCTAATACATCTCAATTACATCATTGATATTTCATATTGTTACTGATGTGCTACACTACCACCAACAAATTTCAATTGTAATACCTAGGATATAGTTGTAAACTATATCCAAAAACTACTTATTTATTCGTTTATCTTTGAACAAAAAGATAATATATGGTAATTAGAATATACAAATACACACTGTCGTATTGATAATATATGTCATACTCTTTAAGTTTTGCTAATTTTGATTGACTTCTTCTAATTTCATTAAAAATTATAACAACAACTAACCATCTTTATTTAATATCACAGGATCCCCATCCTTACGAGACAATTGCAAAAACCATTTTCTCATGCTTGGCTGTTGCTTTTCTGCGCTCATATGAAACAACATATAACAACCAATCGACAACAAGAATCGTCATTGTTAAAGCTCACAAAGCAACAACCACGACAGATCACCTACCACTTGAGCTTAAACAAGAAGCACCCACAACATAACCAACAATCAATTTGGAATCACGAAGCGAAAACAACAAACCCCTGGGATTGCGGATGACGGAACTCCTATCAAAATCAAAAAGGCAAAGTAGTTCATTAAAACTACCAGTGAAAAGTTTCTTCTGCGTTTTGACTATGGGAAACCTTTTGGCGCATGTAGTGAAGAACCTTTTGGCGCATGTAGTGATGAACAAAGTCTATGGGAAACCTTTTGGCGCATGTAGTTAGTTTGAAATGGTTACATGAACAGTTTGGTACTGAATAGCTAAAGTTTTATTCTTGGGGATCTGTAATTGATGAACCTATCATGTTGGGATATTTTGTTGATATGAGATGAAGCAGAAGTATCGGGTTGAAGAAAAATGCTAAGTCTGGTTATTACTGCTCATTCAAAGTTATTACTGCTGGTTGTTTGTTAATACTGCTGCAGTAGTAATGGAGTTACTAGAAGACTGAAGTAATGTTACTGCTGCTGTATCAAGTTAGTGTTGCTGATAGAAGACTTAGAAGTAGTAATGGTTACTATTGCTTAGAAGTTATTACTCCTACTTGTTATTACTGCTCATCAGTCTGACAGTTTCAGTTAATGCTTCTTTTTGTTACTGTTGCTTCTAAGGATGCAATAAGGAAACAGAGTCTGTTGGAGCGATAAGGAAATGATTCCGAATATCTTGGAATTAGTTTAGAAGATTTGTTTTCCTTATGTTTATCTTGTATCCAGTATATATAGTTTGTTAGGAAGAGATTACAAGATATCTTTTTGTTTTGTTGAGAGAAAAACAGAGCCTCAAGAATTTTTTCTAGCAATAGAGAAGTGTTGCTCGTCTATGAGAGATTTGTTCTTGTAGATTGAGGCTTTGTGTGTAATCTTGTGATTAAAAGCTTTGAATGAAATTGATCTTTCAAGTTCACTGTTTGATTTCCAATTAAAGTATTTATTCCGCGATTTCTTTAATTTGTTTTCTGAGTGTTTATTTCTTGTTACGAAATTGATCCTGACAAGTGGTATCAGAGCCATAAACTCAGAATCTAAATTCAAACAATGGACTCTCAAGAAGGTGTGTTTGCAAACAAGGTTCCCATGCTCAAACCAAATGAGTTTGACATGTGGAAAATTCGAATCAGGCAACACTTGCTGCTTATTGATTACTCTATGTGGGATGTCATTGAGAATGGTCCTGCAGAGAGAAAAGCTGGTGAAGAAGGTGTTGTTCCACCACCAAGGGCAGATGCAGAAAGAAAAGCAAGGCAGATTGAGATGAAGGCACTGAGTACTCAGCTCTTTGCCATTCCCAATGAGTATCAGCATCAGTTTATGAACTGTGAAAATGCTAAAGTTCTTTGGCAAGCCTTGAAAAAAGGTTTGCAGGATCTAAGAGTACCAAAAGAAACCAAAAGGCAATTCTCAGGCAACAATATGAGAACTTTATGTCTTCAAAGAATGAGACTATGACTCAGACCTTTGATAGATATAACAAACTCATAGGAGAATTAGCCACTGTTGGAGTGCAGATAGATAATGATGACATCAACAGAAAGTTTCTCAGATCTCTGGGAGAAGAATGGACTATGTACACTGTGTCTCTAAGACAAAGTGAAGATCTGGAGAACAAAGAATTGGATGATCTTTACAATGATCCAGAGTCTTTGAGGATGAAGTAGAAGCAAAGAGAAAACCAATTGGATATTCTCACAACACTGCTCTATTGTCCAATGAGTCTTCTCAGTTCAATGATTCAAGTTCTCACAATACTGCTGCTGGTGACTCCTTTAATGCTGCTAAACCTAGTTCTGGAGTGGACCAAACACTAGAAGCTTTTCTTGCTAGCCATGTCAAGTCTTCATTAATCAATGAAGATCTTGAACAAATCAGTGCAGATGATCTGGAAGAGATGGACATTAAATGGCAAATGGCCATGCTTACTATGAGGATAAAAAGGTTCATCAAGAGAACAGGGAAAAACAACTTTGGTATGAAGAGAGACGATGGTGCAGGCTTTGACAAGTCTAAGGTGAGATGTTATAAGTGCAATGATCTTGGTCATTTTGCAAGAGAATGCAAAGGAAATGTTCCACAAGCTAACCATCAAACCAAGTTCAACAAGAATTCCAGTGGAAGCTCTTCTCAAGCACTGGTTTCACAAGAGGGGTTTGGGTTTGATTGGAGTGATCAAGCACAGGAAGCTGTTCAGAATCAAGCACTTATGGCAGAGATTACAGAATCATCATCATCAGAGATACCATCTAAGGTAGTTTCTAAAATCTGTTCTAAATCTTGTATTGATACTGTTAAGAAGTACAGGGATCACAATCAAAGTATGTGTGACAGTATCAAGAAACTTGAGCAGTTCAGGAGAGAATCCAATGAGGTTATTGGTAGTTTGGAGGATCAAATTAAGGCCTATCAAGCCAATGAACTCCAATTTGAGTATGACCAAAACTATTGGAAGTGGGAGAGGAAAGAATATGAAATTAAGTTGTCCAAGTGTAGGTCTGAGTTAGAAAAGGCCAGAATTGAGTTAGAACAGTCCAAAGCTGATCTTGAGAAGTTCTCCAAAGCCTCAAAGGCAATGGATGAAATTCTAAGCTCAGATTAATGATGACCTTAAATAGGTTACCATAACACCTCTCCACCTTATAACAATAACTACATTCCTCCAAAGTCTAACCTTGCTGAGAGACTTAACACTGAGGACCTGAAACATGGAGTGACTGAAGTAGATCCAGTAGAAGGTGTAGTTGAGGATTTAGGAGGAGGAGAAGAGACTAGGAAGAAAGATAAAGGTAAGGCAGTCCCTCAAGATAACCACATTCTTACAAATGAGAATGGTGGCAGACCTTTTGTTAAGAGCAATAGGATAGAGGAGAAAGGTAAAGGTAAGAAAGATACACAATCTTCTGAGAGTGATCCAAGTTCCTCTAAACAGTTTCAATACAAAAGAGGAAACCAAAGAAACTGGAACAATCAGTGGGCTAAGAGCCATGGTATTGATCTTAGCAAAATCAACAGACCAAAACCATGTTTCATCTGTTGTAAGCTCAATCACTTAGCCAGAAACTGTTACTTTAATCCAATCAATCAAAGGAATTCTATTCAAAACTTAAATACTCCTTGGATTGAAAAGAAAAAGCAACAGCCACAGGCAAAGAAAGTTGAGCTCAGCAACAAGAGAGTTGTTCCAAACCATAACAGACAACCTCAACCAATTGGAAAAGGTCAAGTGAAAAAGGCTGAGCCTAAGTGTAACATCCCGCCTACCTTAACAACAATATTGTCCGCTTTGCCCCACCGGTTCACGGCTTTGTTTCTGGCGACCTGGTGAGGACTTCCAGGAGGTCACCCATCCTGATACTACTCCCACCCTAGCACGCTTAACTGCAGAGTTCCCAGAACCTATCGTGCATTAGGCCCCAAAACGCGTTGTTGTTAGGAAGGCCAAGATATTACTTATAACACCCAACATCACTCCTGTCCACGGCCGATATGGGATATGCCTAAGGTGTTACAAACACCCCCCCTCGGGACTCATTGTCCTCGATGAGGTTTGCCCCATATCCCGAACGGCACAAGAGTGGCTCTGATACCATCTGTAACATCCCGCCTACCTCAACAACAATATTGTCCGCTTTGCCCCACCGGTTCACGGCTTTGTTTCTGGTGACCTGGTGAGGACTTCCCAGGAGGTCACCCATCCTGATACTACTCCCACCCTCGCACGCTTAACTGCAGAGTTCCCAGAACCTGTCGTGCATTAGGCCCCAAAACGCGTTGTTGTTAGGAAGGCCAAGATATTACTTATAACACCCAACATCACTCCTGTCCACGCCGATATGGGATATGCCTAAGGTGTTACACTAAGTCTGTAAAAATGGTTACTAAATGGGTGCCTAAAGTTGCAGTACAAAATACTGTTGCTACTGAGAGCAGCAGTAATAACTGTGAAAGTAAAAAGAAAAATATTGTTGCTAGCAATAGTAACATTACACCTCCAGTTACTACTGTTGCTGGCCCTAAAAAGAGAAAGCCCTATATTGTCACCAAGTATTCAAGTCATGAAATACCAAACAAGGACTATCTGTTAAAGCTCAACAGATTGGCTGAGTTTAAGTATGTTAATGATAAAGGTGAACCCAAGACCATTTGGCTTGGGTTCCCTGAAGACACTGATTATTTTGACTTCATGTGCAGGGCAACCAAGGAAGGGGAAAGAATTTGTGGCATATAGACAGTGGTTACTCTAGGCACATGAGAGGCATCATGTCTTTACTTGAAAACTTTAAAAGGTTTGAAGGTGGATATGTTGCCTTTGGTGACAATCCAAAGGGTGGTAAGGTAAGTGGGAAAGGTAAGATCTCCAAAGGTATGATGACCTTTGAAGATGTGTACTATGTTGAGCAACTGAAGTACAACCTGTTAAGTGTATCACAGGTTTGTGACAAGAAACATAGTATATTGTTCAATGATGAAGAGTGCTTGATACTTTCACCTGAGTTCAAAATAGTTGATGAAAATATGATACTATTGAGAGCTCCAAGAAGGATAATGTTTACTGTTTGGACTTGGAGGATTTTTTCTTCTAAATCATCCTTAAACTGTTTGTTGTCAAAAGCTTCTTTGAGTGAATCATCCCTCTGGCATAGAAGGATGTGTCACATGAATTTCAAAAACATGAATAAATTGGTCAAAGGTAATTTGGTTAGAGGTTTACCTGCAAAAGAGTTTTCATGTGATGATCATGTGTTTCATGTCTTAAAAGCAAGCAACACAAATCCACTCACAAGTCCAAAGAAGTAAACACAATCTCTGCTTCTTTACAGATTTTGCATATGGATTTGTTTGGACCTAAAATGTGATGAGTATTGGAAAAAAATCTTATTGTCTGGTCATTGTTGATGATTACTCAAGATTCACTTGGGTATTCTTTCTGAGAACAAAGGATGAGACAAGTGGACTGATCAAACCCTTTGTGATCAGAGTAGAAAACAAGACAAATCTAAAAGTAAAAGTCATCAGATCAGACAATGGGACAGAATTTAAAAATGCTGATTTGAACTCTTTTTATGAAGCTAAAGGAATTGAGAGACAATATAGTGCTCCTAGAACTCCTCAACAGAATGGTGTTGTGAGAGGAGGAACAGGACACTTATTGAGGCTGCAAGAACCATGTTAGTTGATTCAAAACTTCCTATCACTTTTTGGGCAGAAGCAGTAAATACTGCATGCTATGTTCAAAACAGGGTTCTTATAGTCAAGTCTAAGGGCAAGACACCATTTGAACTTTTTGAGAAAAAGAAACCTTTTATAGGATTCTTAAAACCTTTTGGATGTCCTTGCACTATTCTCAATACCAAATCTCAATTAGGAAAGTTTGATAGCAAATCAGAAGATGGATTTCTTGTTGGTTACTCATCACAGAGTAAGGCTCTCAGGGTTTTTAATAGCTCATCTAGAATTATTGAAGAGAGTGACAATGTTAAATGCAATGAGAACACTCAAATGTACCTGGAACTGGTCCCAATTGGCTATTTGACATTGATTCACTCACTAACTCTTTGAATATAAGCTATGCAGTTGAAACAGGTTCCAGCACAGACAAATCAAAGGACACAAAGACACCTTTTGTGATGTTTCCAATGCCTACTGTGGATCCTATTGAATTCTGTCATGAAGAAAAGGAGCCTGAGCCTGAGAAGGAAGATGATGTCAATACAGGTCAAAAGGAGTCCAGAGAAGATCAAAGTGAGAGAGAAAGGGAATTAAAGAAGCAAACAATTCAGAATCATCCAGTGACACCTCAAGAAGATGATGCAAATGGTTCACACTCTTCAGATATGAGTATCATAGATCCTCAAATCACTCACCAAGAGGACTATCTTAATGATTTTCATTCTTCTGATATGAATATCACAAATCTGGATGAAGCCCACACCAATGTACTTAATTCCACAATGATGAATGAGGAAGGAAATGAATATGAGTCCAACTTTGGGGTAAATCTTTTCGAAGAACCTCTACATCTGAACAGGACTCAGAAGAATCATCCATCAAGTTTGGTAATTGGAGACATGCAATCTCCAATGATTACAAGAAAACAGAGTAAGGATATGGGTTTTCAAAACCCCAATTCAACAATGTTTTCATGCTTTCTCTCTCAGACTGAGCCAAAGAAGGTGTTTGATGCCATGAAAGATCCTAGCTGGATAGAAGCTTTGCAAGAAGAACTACTTCAGTTTGTGCTACAACATGTATGGGATCTGGTTGATTTGCCTAGAGGACATAGGGCAATTGGCACAAAATGGATTTTCAGGAACAAAAAGGATGAGAGAGGAATTGTGATAAAAAAACAAAGCCAGACTAGTTGCACAGGGATACACTCAGGAGGAGGGAATTGATTATGATGATGTTTTTGCACCTATTCCAAGAATTGAAGCCATAAGACTGTTTCTAGCCTTTGCCTCATACAAAAGATTCAAGGTGTATCAGATGGATGTAAAGAGTGCATTTTTGTATGGGAAGATTGAAGAGGAGGTCTATGTGTGTCAGCCTCCAGGTTTTGAAGATCCAAAGTTTCCAGACAAAGTCTACAAACTGAGAAAGGCTTTATATGGCCTACATCAAGCACCAAGAGCTTGGTATGACACACTCTCTACCTATCTCTTGGAAAACCAGTTTGAAAGAGGGGTGATAGATAAGACTTTGTTCATAAAGAAGAAGGGATCAGATTTGCTGTTGGTACAGATCTATGTGGATGATATTATTTTTGGTTCCACAAAGGAGGAGATGTGCAAAGAGTTTGAAGATCTAATGCACAAGAGATTCAAGATGAGTTCAATGGGAGAACTGACATTCTTCCTTGGGTTACAAGTCAAGCAGAAGGAGGATGGCATACTCATCAACCAATCCAAGTATGTCAAGGATATGCTCTCAAAGTTTGGTTTTCTAGATGCTAAATCAGCCTCAACACCAATGGAAACACACAAGCAATTGACAGCTGATGTTGAGGGGGAGGAAGTGGATGTTCATCAATACAGATCTATGATTGGATCACTCATGTATCTCACAGCTTCCAGACCTGATATTATGTTTGCAGTCTGTGTATGTGCAAGATTTCAAGTTAGGCCAAAGGATTCTCATCTTCAAGCTGTCAAGAGAATATTCAGATATCTAAAGGGACAACCCAGATTGGGTCTTTGGTATCCGTATGAGTCTCTGTTTGAGCTTTTGTCCTACACTGATAGTGATTATGGAGGTGCAAGCTTGGATAGAAAATCCACTTCAGGTGGATATCAGTTTTTAGGTGCAAGACTTGTGTCATGGCAGTGTAAGAAACAAACCATAGTATCCACATCCATAGCAGAAGAAGAATGTCGCAGCTGCACAATGCTGCTCACAGGTTCTATGGATTCAAAATCAGATGTTGGATTATGGTATTACCTTTCTTAACACTCCTGTGTACATTGACAATAACAGTGCCATAAGCATTGTTAATAATCCTGTCAAGCATTCTAAAATCAAGCGCATAGAGATCAAGTATCACTTCATTAGAGACTCAAATGAAAAGAAACTCATTCAAGTGTTGAAAGTGCACACTGACTATCAATATGATGATCTGTTCACAAAAGCTTTTGATGTGGGAAGATTCAAGTTTTTTGATCACAAGTGTAGGCATGATCAATTCTGAATGATGTTTCTTTATATGATGTATGTAAACTCTTGTATCCTATGTATTTGTATGCCTCAAGGTGTATGTGATGTGTTTCCTTAGTGATTTCAGTGACACAGATGTAAAAAGAGTCATTATTACTGCTAGAATTGGTTATGCTGCAAATCGGAGGTTATTGCTGCTGAGAGTGCCAATCGGACATTATTGCTGCTGGATTTGGTTATTGCTGCCAAACGGATTTTATTGCTGCTAAGAAGGGTTAAATCTGCTAATCGGGTGATATTGCTGCTTTTAAGAAACTTAGGAGTTATTACTGCTGCTCAAGTTATTACTGCTATTGTGCAGTTATTACTTCAGTGTTCTTAAGCAATGCAAGGGTCATTACTGCTACTGGTGGTATTAATGTTGCTAGTTGTTTATTACTGCTAGGTTCATTATTGCTGCTTTATATGTTATTGCTGCTCAATTATTACTGCTTTTATCTAGGGTTCTTGGTTACTACTTCTCAAACTATTATTGCTGCTAATTTCATTATTATTGCTTTTAACTAACTTGAGAATGTATAAATAGCCCCTGTATCACCGCCTTTTTCACAACGGCTATTTTCAAAACCCTAACTCCAAAACCCTTGGCATTCTAAGGCGATTCTATGCGATTTTGTGCAATTCTGCTTGTTTCGATCGATTCTTTGATTTCTTGAATCATATTCGTGTATTCTAACATCGATTTCTTGTCATGGATGATTTGCGATTTCACGAGGAGCATAACAAGGTGGGATTTCTATCCAAAGGCAAGAAGTCCGAAGGATTCGATGACATAGTGGATTTTCTTCAAGCTTCAACGCTTGCTCATGGCATTCTTCTGAATCCAAAGATCTACATTGCACATCAGAAGGACTTTGGATGAATGCACGAGTAGAATCAGTGAATGGGACAAAGATGATTCGAACCTCTGTGTGTGACAGACCTCTATCTGTAACTGAATCAACCATTCGAAGATGTCTACGACTTGATGATGAAGGAGGTGAGACTTCTATTCCTACTAATGATATATTTCTTGCTTTGGCCCAAATGGGATATGAAGGCTCCCTAAAATCTTTGAAAATTTAGAAAAACAAGTTTGACCATCAATGGAAGTTTCTTGTTCATATCCTCATCCATTGTTTTTCAAGAAAAACCTCTGGATGGAATGAGTTTGGAAGCACTATTGCATCTGCTTTAGTTTGCTTAGCCACATCCAGAAAATTCAACTTTTCAAACATGATTTTTGAAAATCTTGTGTCAAATCTGGATCCCAAATCTACTTCAACTGCTTTTTACATGTATCCAAGATTTGTCCAAGTTATTAACTTGGAATTGACGAATGTACCTGCCATTGGTCAAACCTATAATAGGAATGACCCCTCTTTCAAGATGTATTCTAACATGAAAAGAGGTGGTATCTCTACAATCACACCATTGTTCCCTACAATGATGGGAGTGATTCCCCCCACAGGTGAGGCATCAGGCTTGCAGCCCACACATTCAAGCACACCCTCTGATGACCTACCCACACCTACCACTTCAAATACCCCTTTGACCCCTGTTCATATTAACCCCACCCCTGCACTAAAGGTATATCAAAGAAAGATCAAAGGAGCTCCTTCCTCTTTTGGATCTAAGAAACCTGAGCCTAAAAGCCCTCTTGTGGAGCACTCTCCACTTGAGTTTAACCAAAGGGAAACCAAGGAGTGTCCCCCAACTCCAATGCTAAGGAGGTGCCCTCTATGGAGATGCAAGGGCATGTGGATGGTGTGGCTCACACTAATGGTGTTGCACACGGTGTGCATCAGGCCAGTGTGAACATAAGTAAGACCCCCTCCACGGCAACTCTAAATGAGAAATCATTAAGAGGACCCAGGTGCCAAGAAACCATGGGAGTAGACAGTGTTTCAGCTAGGCTGAAAACTGCTACTAAAATTACCAAAGATCTAGCACAGAAGGGTTCAACTTCTAAATCTGGTGAGGGTAGTTTGACACAAAAGGAATTGATGGCTTCATTGGCTGCCATAGCCAAAGACTTAGAGAATCATGATGCTCAATTTCAAATCCATGCCTCAAAGCATGATGAGACAGCAATCAGAATGGAGATTTTGGAAAAGATGGTCAAGACTCAGAATCAGCTGATTTCTGATGTTAGAAAGATATGTCAGTCTCAAGGTGCCAAGATTGCGTTCAGAGTATGCAGATTAAAACCTTGCAAAGGAGGTATGCTACACTGGCTGCCTTCACAAAGGGGGAGAAAGTAAAGGTTAAGGGGGAGTCAAAGGTGAAATCAGAGGTTGTGAAAGCAGCATTATCAGAGGAAATGAAGAATTCTGGTGAAAAGAAGTCAAAGGAGTCTATTCCAAAGGCTACTGCTACAGAGGTAAATGTTGAAGAGAGAGTGGTTGCTGAAACATTGGTGGTATTACCACAAGCTACTCCTAAGGTCATTCCACAGACCAAAGGAGTAGTGATTAAGGAAAGAGTTGTTAAGGAAGCTGAAAAGAAGAAAGTTGATTCAAAGGATAAGGGAAAGGAAATTTTGGTTGAGGAACCTAAGAAGAAAAAGGCAAAGCAGATTCCCAAGGAGGTTGAAGAAGAAATGTCTTTGAAGACAATCTATTCCTTGATGACTCCTGAAGAGCTAGAAAGGGCCAAAAAGATTGCTGCTAAGCAAGAGGCATCAATGGAGGTGGCTAGAAAGCTACAAGAGGAAGAAGATCAAGCTGTTGTAAAGAAAACTCCAGCAAAGCCAAAGCCAAAGTGGTGCGGTAATTATTGTATATAAAAAGCGAAACAAGTTTTAACCTCTAATGCCTAGCCACTGTCTTACCACATATACAGGCAAGCGTACCTGATCGTGAGTAATATAGTGTAGGAAAGTCCAGGTATCGTATCTACCACTGGGAACGGTCAAGTTATCGTAGATTATTAATCTAAATCAGTTTAATTAACCTAAAGCTTTTGGGGGGTTTTTATGAAAAAGGTTTTAATACTAAAAAGACAACTAAATTAACTATGAACTAAGAAAGCGATTAAAAGATGGATTAAAACTATATGAAGGAAAACAGTAGTACTTATCATGGTATAGTGAATCCCCAAGTGGATGATTTAAATAGACCAAAGGTTTGGTTGTTTTGGTTATTGTAGGAATTTAAGTCTAGGACACCCTAACATATGATGACTATGGCTATTAACTAGGTCTTGATCCTCCTAGTCCCAATACATAGATTATTTGTCAGACAATCTAGCACCGGTAACCCAATCCTATCTCTATTGCATGGTATTTTACTATCTGGTCGCTCTCGGTCTAAGTAACCACTTAACACAACTCTCCGGGATGAAGGGTAGGTTAAGGGAGATTGATTATCCTATCGGAGTCTATATATTTAGGTCAAAACAGATACACCCAATCAACGAGTTCAAATAGCCAAACAATAGGAATCAAATCGGAACCACAACACACATTCAATCAACCAAAAACAAACCAATAAATATTAAATTACGAAATCATCATCCACAATGGTTCATCGACCACAACAAGTACCACTATTAAAGACTACTCACTAATCATAATTAAAACAGAAAAACGATAGTAGACACAGACATGATACCGACAGTACAACGACGGATGATCGAAGATCGAACCCCGCAACGTATCGGCACCACTCAGACTTCCACTCTCTACTCTATCGTTCCCCTCGTCTCTGCTTCGTGTTGTGAACTGAAGGAGGAGGCTGGTATTTAAAAGAAGGCGTCCAGGGGCCATTTCGCGTTCGCCAGACGCGGTTTCGCGGCGCGAGCCACTTAGGTCAAACTCTGGATTTCATCTTTATCGAACCTGGCGGCGCCAAACTTGAAAACTCGCGATCGCCAGATGGCTACTGGATTGATGATGTGCATTTTTCACGTTTTCTCGCTTTTTTTCGTACTTTTCCGTTCCACGGCCTCCAAATCCTATAAAGGCAATAATAAGCTCATTTGGTGAGTGAAATGATCAGAAACGGGTGAGAAATGGGGTAAAGTCATACAATTAAGCTCAACCAAAACATGTATAATTTTGGTGTTATCACAAAGTCAAAACCTCAGCCAAAGAAAGCTCAACCAAAGAAGGTGGCCATGAGAACAAGACGATGTCCAAGACTGAGGAAAGAAAGGGCAGAATTAGGTTCCTAGTCAATGCAGTTGGAGGAACTGAAGGTATGTATGCTGGTTGGTCTGATAAGAAGATAGCAGAAAGGTACAATAAAGAGAGATATGCTCTACAGAAGAAAGAAGAAGAAAAAGAAGTAGAAGAAGAAGAAGAGGAGATGCCCCTAATTCAAAGAAGGAGCAAAAGAAAACATGATGTGCCAGTGATTGATGAATCAGAGAAAGAGAAAAAGAAAGAGAAAGAAGCTGAGAAAGAGAAAGAACCTGAGAAAAAGACAGTATCTGAGGCAGAGAAAGAGAAGGAGGAGAGAAATGAAGAGAAAGAGAAAGAGGAAGAGGAGAAGGGTGAGGATGCTGGTATAGAGGAAGGTGGGTCTCAGCCTTCAGAGCAACAGAAAGCCAGTGATGCTAAAAGAAAGAAGTCAATAGCTCACAAGAAATCTGCCAAGAAGTTAAAGTTGGTGCATGATTCCACAGGATCTGAGATCATTGATTGGGATTCTCAAGAACAAGATAAGCAGGTTGTATGGATGGTTGAGAGTAAAGGAGGAAAACTGGATACCTATAGATCAGTGTACAACTTGTTTTCAAGGATGAGCATAGCAGATTTGAAGAAGATGTATGAAATTGGATGTGTAAAGGATCCAAAAGGAAAAGTTAAGGTAACACAGCTAATTGAAGACCTGAAAGTCATGTTTGCTTTTGAGAAATCCAGATATGACTATAGGAAGAAGGTGACTCAAGTTACCTGTGAAGCATTTGGAGGAGTTGCAGCAACAACATGGCATACTTTCAAAAGAAACATAGTGGTGTCTATATCTTTCAGTGGTAGACAGTGCTACTTTTTGGTGGATAAGAGGTATGATTTTGATCAGATTCTGTGCACAAGCATTCTGAGGATTATGAAGACAAAATCTATTCTCTCTGAACTGGATAAGGAGTTTATTGAAAGAATTAATCAGAGGATGATGCAGTTTGATGATGACTTTGATCCAGCTGAAGTGGGAGTAGATAATGGTGTTGAGAAGAAGATGAAGGAATGGTTTGTAAGGGATTTGAATGGAGTGCTATACTATAAAGTGATCTGGGAAGATGGAAAAGCCAGCTGGGGAGAAATATTGGCTGATATACTGAAGGTGTGTACAAGGGAGAATCTCAGGGACATGTATGAGATGGGCATGCAGCTTTATGGGAATATTCTGGAGCATGATAGTGAAGAAGCCATCATTTTGAAGATTAAAAGTGCTTTAGAATGTTTGTGCTGGTTATTTGATCCCTCAAAAGTTGCTAACCTGTTGAATCAGCCATGTGAGACAGTTAATGAGTGGAGATTGTTTGAGAAATGTGGTGTCTACTTATTAACTATCAATGGAATGGATAAGGAGTACTATTTTGTAGATGGTGATCAGGTTCATGATGCTCAAAGGCTATAGGGTATGGATAGAGTAAAGCTGTTAGGTCACCAAAACTCTCAAATGGGAACTGAGTTGGTTTTGAAATTTCTTCAACAGATGCATAACTTAAATGTTCAGGGATGAACAATCAGAAGTATCGGGTTGAAGAAAAATGCTAAGTCTGGTTATTACTGCTCATTCAAAGTTATTACTGCTGGTTGTTTGTTAATACTGCTGCAGTAGTAATGGAGTTACTAGAAGACTGAAGTAATGTTATTGTTGCTGTATCAAGTTAGTGTTGCTGATAGAAGACTTAGAAGTAGTAATGGTTACTACTGCTTAGAAGTTATTACTGCTACTTGTTATTACTGCTCATCAGTCTGACAGTTTCAGTTAATGCTTCTTTTTGTTACTGCTGCTTCTAAGGATGCAATAAGGAAACAGAGTCTGTTGGAGCGAAAAGGAAATGATTCCGAATATCTTGGAATTAGTTTAGAAGATTTGTTTTCCTTATGTTTATCTTGTATTCAGTATATATAGTTTGTTAGGAAGAGTTTACAAGATATCTTTTTGTTTTGTTGAGAGAAAAACAGAGCCTCAAGAATTTTTCCTAGCAATAGAGAAGTGTTGCTCGTCTATGAGAGATTTGTTCTTGTAGATTGAGGCTTTGTGTGTAATCTTGTGATTAAAAGCTTTGAATGAAATTGATCTTTCAATTTCACTGTTTGATTTCCAATTAAAGTATTTATTCCGCGATTTCTTTAATTTGTTTTCTGAGTGTTTATTTCTTGTTACGAAATCGATCCTGACATATCACCTGATTTTTAAGGAATCGCTATTCAAATATAATGTTCTCTTATATATACATAGCATTTTTGAAAACCTTACTAGCAAGTCGTCGTGGGTCGTGCTTAGCACGACTCAAAAGACGTTCCTAGTATACATAAGCAAAAGAACTCTCGAGAATCAAGATGAGCCTTCCCAATCTAAAACAACCTCACAAGGAGTTTTGAATCCTACCAAATACCATTTTCTTTGGAGTGGCACCTCCCCGTCTTTTAGCTTTGCCAAGTCTATCTTATCATCCCTTTTTTCTCCTTCATCTCAATCTCCATCGATTGCAACTTCTATAAACTTTGACATACATTGTTAGAAATACAAGCTCACTTGCAATATAAAGTTATTTTTGTATTCTAAAGGATCTTAATAGAGATATTTTGTTGACGCTGGAGAGACAAAGCTTCAAGTGGCCATGTGGGTTTGTTGCTGAGGAAACAATAGAATCCTGAAGAATAATGTTAAAGGGCTCTCATTGGTTGAAAAGAAACCCATGAATATTATCCATGGGTCAAAATTGGCTATAAAAGGAAGCCTTTGGCTTCATCAACATCTGCATCTGATCTTCTCTTCTCCTCTTTACCTTAATTCCTCCACTTTTGTGGAGGAATAAAAAGGTTTCTAGTTTAGTTTTTTTTAGTTCTTTAGTTTTTATGTCCTTATGCTTTATGTCTTTTATCTTTCTCGTAGTGTAATTCCGTCTTTATTTTTATGCAAGTAGTAGTTAATTTAATTTTTATTATGTCTTTTATTTTAGGCTAAACTCTTTTATGGGTATGGGTGTAAGTCCATCTTAAGGCTGGCAACACTTTGGTGTTGTCATTATTTTCGGATCTTAAGATTGGTCTCGTTAAATCGAAGCTTTATCTCAACGCTGATAAACTGATCACTTTGATGTGTTAATATTAGATCTTGATCCAGAGATGGGCGGATTCGAAATACAATTTACGGGATACACAAAAGTTTGAGAGAATCTTTGATAACCATGCAGAGATGCGGGTTTTGTATGGTTTTCTAAGGTTTAGTAAGCCGGTCGGGATTTATATCACAGGGAGACTTGGGTATAAATCCCCATACTCGGTGGAAAGAGATTTTCTTTAAAGTCTACTTAGTAAAACCGGCAATGTTACGATTTGGTAGTAACGACGACTTCGTGGCAACTTCACGGTATGTTTTGTAAAAACGTAGTTTCGAGATATTTGGGTTTTTATAAATAATCCCATAACGTGAAGTTTCTAAACTCGTGTACTACCTGGTTTTAAGAAAAACTTACACCAATTCCCTTTGCTTTAATTTAATTTAATTTTTTTAACTGTTAAAAATCACCAAAAATATTTTCTTCTTCTCTAACTGAAATCAGTGTATTCTAAACTCTATATTAGAAGTTCTGAAAACCAATCCCTGTGGATACGATCTTGATATATTTGTCACTTTATTACTTGTAGCGATCCCAGTGTTGGTGTATACTTGCACCAATATTGTGGAATATTATAGCTTCATTTTGGACCATAGTGTTTTCAGCTACCAGTATGCCCCCCACATTATAGAATTGGCAGACAATTGTGGGCCGATTAGGGTTGTCGGTATCAACCTTTTGTCCAAAAATGTGTCACATATATGGTTTGTATTCAAAGGAGAGTTTGTAATTGAACCATCTCCTATAATATTGAGGAATAACCACTTGCAACTAATAATTAATGTGAAACCAATGCAATATAACCTAGACCGTTATTTTTTATGCAACCAATAGCTAATGTGAAACCAATACAATAGCCAAATGGATTCGTCCCAGCCCGCTCCGCTCGACAAGTCTGTCCATGTAAGAGAGTGGAAAGCGATCCTTTTCTTATGAAAGTGTTCTACCGCACACATATCAAGAGGCTACTCGCCAGCTAGGTCAGAGATTGGGGTGACGATGGCTATGATGGCGATCTAATCTCAAAACGCAGGATCGATTAACTAGTAACTATCCCGCCTATTAACCAACATCCTTAATTGATTACGAATTTTTTGGTTTTTTGCATAACCGGCTATAACCAGCCCGAAATTGGTTACATAATCGATCCTTAACTGATATATTTCAAAAGAGTAACTACAATTTTGGTCCTTGCAAAAATCAACAAAAGTGGTCCCTGAACTTCACAAACTATACGAATGGTCCTTAATGTTCAGTAATTGTTTTGAATCAAGTCCTTGCTCACTAACCCCGTTATAAACTTAGATAGATGAAGGATACCTTTGTCTTTTTAATCTTTTTTTCTTTTTCAATCTTGTCTTTACTAAAATGAAAGAAGAAAGGTGAAAATGTAATTTTTTTGTTTTAATATCTCTCTCTCTCTCTCTCTCTCTCTCTCTCTCTCTCTCTCTCTTTTCTTTTCGTCAGGGCCGGTCCTATGGTTTTGGATGCCCTGGGCGGAGAGTAAAAAATATGCCCTTAATCCAAGATACAAAGTACAAACTGTTTTCCTTTATTCCTTAGCTATACTATTATATATGTTGGAAAATTGCAAACTAATTCCTAGGCAAGTTACGTCTTGTGCTAATGCCAACTTGAAGTGCATATGTATGTGCATATGTTGGAGATGCTCTCCTATTTTACCAATTATATACTTAATATTGGTCATAACTAATAATTAATGAGTGTTTCATAGCTCAATTTACCTAAACTTGAGATCAGTAGCTTCTCAACCAAAGGTTCTATTTTCTACTTATAACTGAAGAATTAAATTAAATAAATAAAGACAGGGATGGGTATGTCACAAATATTAACTTGATCACATTATACGCTTAAAAAAATGTCTAAAGTTTTAGGGCTGCTTTATAGTTATACCTAAAGATAAACCTAAGAATGCAAATAACCAAGCAATCACAACATATGCAAATAATTGAGATTCAAAAATTCAAGAAATCAAGACCAAAATTTACTCAAGACAGAATATGCAAATAACTTAAACCAAGATTCGTAACCAATTAACCAGATATTCAAATGCCCAAATAATTTGATTGCCACCAAATATGCGAATTGAAGATTAGATAAGTAGATAATAGATTAGACATTGAATAGAAGAACACCTGGAACGAAGAAAAACTAGTTGGAAATCAATTGGAAATCACTCAATCGATAGCAAAATTAAGATTAACACGAGACGCACGTTGGTCAGTGGTGTGGTCTAGTCGATAACAGGTCGAGATGTCGAGCACCTCACGGTCGCTGGCCTAGGACGTCGTCCGCTAGAATTGAAGACTAAAAGCGTTGTTAGCCGACTATAGGCACTGGTTTGGAGTATAGTGAAGCGAGGGTGAATCGAGAGTGATAGTGAAGCGAGGCCTCGTGAATTGAAGCGCCGTTTGTGTAATCGAGGTGCAGGCGGCAGATAGGAGAGAGCGAGAAAGAAGATGACTAATTTTTTTCTTAAAAAAATAAAGAAATTGAACCTACTATACGATAAAACTACCTTGGGCTGTGATGCCCCTTTTTGTTGTGATGCCCTGGGCCTTTGCCCATGCAGCCCACTAGCTGGGCCGGCCCTGCTTTTCGTTACCACTTACGACTCATATGAGTACAAATATCCTTGTAAAACAAAAAGATTAAAAGAACCCTAACTTAACTGGGGTTTTTAACAGAGTTAGTGAGTAGGGACCTGATTTAAAGCAATCCAAGAACATCAGGGACCATCCGTGTAGTTTTGAAGTCCAAGGACCATTTTCGTTGATTTTTGTAAACCTTAGGGACCAAAATTGTAGTTTACGCATTTCAAAAAATCTAGCCATTTTATAGGGTTAGATAGGACCATTTTTTGTTTGTTTTTCATGCTTTGAGCATTTTTTTTTCAATTTAACCCTTAAACTCACTATAAATAAGTTGTGTGGTGTATGAGATTAGATACCAAGTAATAAAATGCAAAAAAACACAAAAATCCTCGCTATAATTTTTGATCTCGACTCGTAATTAATTTGAAAGTATAATAAAACGTATTTTTAAAGTGTACTTGAATGACCCAAAAGTTATTTTTAAAAAAATTTATATAATTAATCATTAATTCTATTAAAAAATAATAAACAATTCCTTAACCGATCAATAACCGGTTATATAATCGCTCTTTAACCAATTACATACAACTCTCAAGCAATTACTACCCAAACCACGCCTAACAGTAACCGGTCCAGATTGGTTACGTTTTAACTGGTTAAGATGTTCCTGTTTTTAACCGGCCCAACCTGGTTTTTGGCCACCACTATAAGCAGTTACGCAAAGAAAATCTGGGATTTGGTTCGGATATATTGGTATCTCGACATTAGTTTGGAGAACTCTATAAAAAATGGTCTAAATCATTTGTGTGGAACTTCATTTTCATGCTAACTCAAAAGGATATGACAAGAAACTATTTGGGCAACGTCTTACTTGATTTAGTGACATTGTAACAACTTGGTTTTTAAAAAGAAGTCGTTATATGCGCAAGCTATGTTTGCCAACATACAGGTTCGAGTATACGATTGGATTTCAAGAAGATCGTGAAAAGATTTCATACCATAGGACTGTAGGAGTAGGGGTGC
The DNA here is from genome assembly GCA_030169165.1 of Centaurea solstitialis. NCBI lineage: Eukaryota > Viridiplantae > Streptophyta > Magnoliopsida > Asterales > Asteraceae > Centaurea > Centaurea solstitialis. Next base: position 55,521,885 of record CM058042.1, on the reverse strand, counting down.
ACACGGGTTAGGTTGATCAGATTGAAGGTGTTTCGAGAATTCAACTCGATGTTGGCGGCTTGGAACTTTTGCAACCCAACCCAACCCAACCCGTTCGGGTTGATCAAGTTATGTTTAAAATTAAGTAATAAACCTAAAAAGAATGGATAAATAAATGGTTAAAGACAATCAATGTATTAGTTTTGAGTGTTTCGGTACACAAAACTACTTTTCTTAATTTCCATATTGTATGTGTGTGTATACAATCTAACACATACACACACACACACACATACACATACACATACACACACGCACACATACACACACATATATATTTATGAATTATATAGGATAGAGAATAGATTTAAAGTATATATACATATGAAGACACTATGTAATGGTGTAATTATCTAATTTACATATTAATACGAGCTTAATAATCAAAATAAATTCATAAAAATGAAGATATATCGGATTCATTGGGTTGGTCGGATTAGGTTGGGTTCGCATGACGCTAACTCGATGTCAACCTAATACCTACGGGTTGAAAAAATTTCAACCCGATTAGACGTCGGGTTGCTTCGGATTGAATTATTTTGTATCGGGTTGAGTTGGGTTGATCGGGTTTTGTGAGTCCCAAAAATCAAACAAAAAGAGGATTAAGAAGAGAAATCAAGAAGATGAAATGAAAAGTTTCTTGTTTATTATGAGATCCCAAGAACACAAGAAAAACACACACTTTCACCTTAATCGACTCTCATTGAAATGATTCACTCACCCTCACTTTCCACATCCTAACCCTTTATATATAGGGCCCAATTACACCAAGCCCAAGCCCATTATCTAAATTAACTAGCTAAACACTAATTAATCCTTCTCAAAGCTTCCTTTATAAAACTTTCTAATTAGGACAACTTGGTCCTAACAATCTCCCCCTAAAGTTTTGTAAAGGAAGCATCTCTGATCTTCTCCCCCTTGCTTTCGTGAGAAAACCTTAGTGGCGTTCGGCTACATTTTGATCTCCAAGCTCCCCCTTGATTGTAGCTCTCCATCTTCAGTTTCAACTGAAAGACCAGATCCGATTTGCAATAACTGCGACTGATTGCACAAACTACAGCTCAACCTGTAAATAACTCAACACGTCTGATAACCGCAGAATACAACAGCTTGAACCAGAGCATGTTGATTCATCCAATTATGTTGATTTCCAGCCAAGAGAAACAAAGGGATAGATGCATGTGTGAGTTACCGTGCAGATCAACAAGAAAAGTAAAGGTTCTGTCTTTGACCCCTTGTTGAATAGGAATTCAGCATAAGAGCTTTAAATCTGATAAGCTCACAACTGGGAACACTGAAGCTTGGATCACTGAACACCGTATGGAATGAGAAACTAGGAGTAGATACTGAAGAGATACTCTGCTTTTATCTCTCTACTACTCAGAAAATAGTCGATTTCTTGAAATCTTCCAAAATGTCAAGAAATCAGATCTAGATCTAATCTTCTTAGTCAGATGGATGACGACCGTCACTCAAAATTCTAGATCACAACCGAATCTCTAGGACAGTGAAATGGTTAAGAATTAAGCACGTTACAACAGTACCATTCACCGAAGCTGGCATCCAAGGAAAAACTCAACTCCACCAGACAGGAAGAGTAATTCCATCGAGGAAAAACTCTAGAATAATGGTTGCAGAGAGTCAGGCTTCTGAGTAATCTAACCAAATGTAGAATCCGATCACGTCGTTCTGAAATCGTTACAAATCTGACATGTCTTCAAAGAATCTGGAGCAGTTGGGGAAATGAGAGAAATTCAATTTTCACGATTGAAAACTGAATTTGGGCTAAAAACCGGGCTGATGAGATCTTTACGAACCATTTGGGAAATAGAGGTGCTATTTAAGCCCAAAGGTTTTGAAGCATCAAAAGTATTTGAATTTGGGTTGGTCTAGATCGCAGCGGAATATGATCTTGAAAGCTTATCTGAAGATGATACCCGAGTCGGGAAATGCAGTTTCCCGAGTCGGAAATGGAGTTGGGAAAAATTTAACCAAAAAATTGAAAATAACCTTGTCTCAAAAGCGAGTCGAGAAGCCTCGAAAACCCTAGTCGGGTATTTCATGTTTCCCGAGTCGGAAAATAAGAACAACAAGGTACTTCAAGATTTTAACAAAATTTGAAAATACCCTCGTCTCAAGAGCGAGTCGGGAAACCTAGAAAACCCGAAAGAGGTATTTCATGTTTCCCGAGTCGGAAAATGAAAACAACAAGGTACTCAATTTTTTTTACTATTCACTCGATTCGGAAAATGCTGTTTTCCGAGTCGGAATTTGCATTTCCGATTCGGATTTTTTTTTTTTTTGAAAATGAATTCGGGAAATATGAGTTTTCCAACTCGGAAAACTTAAGATTCAGCCCCAAAATTCATATCAGATCCAAAAAATGAAGCAACTTGTAAAATACATGAGATCAAGCTCAAAGTTGCTTCAAAACATAACCCAAACATCCATTTTCATCATCTTTATCAAGATCAACCCCAAAACCCCAAAAATTCAAAATGAAGCTTTTTCAAAAATAAAGTTTAAAAAATCCAATAAAAACACCTCTAATTGAATGATTCAATAGGAACAAACAAATCTAATGATTTGTTTGGCTCTGATACCATTTGTGAGTCCCAAAAATCAACAAAAAGAGGATTAAGAAGATAAATCAAGAAGATGGAAATGAAAAGTTTCTTGTTTATTATGAGAGCTCCCAAGAACACAAGAAAAACACACACTTTCACCTTAATCGACTCTCATTGAAATGATTCACTCACCCTCACTTTCCACATCCTAACCCTTTATATATAGAGCCCAATTACACCAAGCCCAATCCCATTATCTAAATGAACTAGCTAAACACTAATTAATCTTTTCAAAGCTTCCTTTATAAAACTTTCTAATTAGGATAATTTGGTCCTAACAGGTTTGTCGGGTTTTTAAACACCCCATGTGTAGGAGTGTCACTCCTTACTAGACCTCCATATGAATTCCTTGCCTCTTTTGTCGATTTTCTTTTGGTTGGTTGTCTTGGTCTTCTTATTTAGGTTGGTTGCCGATATCCGGTTAATTTTGTTTTGGGGTTGCTTGCACCTCTTAACAGACTCCTTTTCAGTTCTATTTTGCAATTTGTTCTTAATAAATTCTTGGTGCCTTTGAAAAGAGTGTTGCTAAAACATTATGTTGCCATATGAATTAAAGTAAAAAGGAGCAAGCCCAAGAGATTATTAAATATGGCATATATAACTGGGCCCACAAAAATTGAAATGCATATATAACTGGGTGTTACATGAGGTATAGACGTATATATTATTAAATATAACCATATATAACTGGGCCCACAAAAATTGAAGCCTTGTTTTAAAACTCACATTAACATATCCCATTGTGTTTAATTTGAGAACGACCTTAAGAAATTTTGGTTAAAATCATTCATATTTTTGCATTTGAGGGTGTAAATTAATTTTAGGAAAAATATAAAAAACCCAATAAACTATATTATTTTAAAGGGTTAAGTACGTGAAAGTGTATCGAACTTGTCACGTTTAATCATTGTATGTACTCAACTTTAAAACTTATCGATTAATGTATCGAACTTGCTAAAATTGCCATTGTATGTATCCAACTTTATTAAAAACGTACCATTTAATGTATCCAACTTGACACGAAAGTGTATCCAACTTGTCATGAAATACATACAATGCCAATTTTAGTAAGTTCGGTACATTAATCGGTAAGTTTTAAAGTTAAGTACGTACAATGATAAAACGTGACAAGTTCGATACACTCCCATGTACTTAACCGTATTTTAAATTGTTAACTTTTTAAATTATTTTTTTGAATAAAAAAACCCTTAAGCTATTTAAAACCGGTTAAATACATTCTTTCAACTTGTTTTATAGGTTAATGTGATTAGAAATTTGAAAAAGGTCTAAGAAAACCAAATAAAATATTTGATTTTGAATGATTAAATCCCTGATTTTTTTTTAACAATACTCTATTTTTAACAATAAATCTCTAATTTTTTTTCTAAATGTTCTTTCGCCAAATAAATTATTGAATCTTTTTAAACAAGTAAATCCTAAACTTTGTTTGAAAAAACAAAATCATGAACTTAATTATAAAAATAAATCCGAAATAAACAAGAAAATATATACAAATTTCTCACCAACAACAAGGTAAAATGAATCAATTAGAAGAGAAAATATACACCGTTTAGATTAATAACTTTGAAACGTACAAAAACTTATGCCTAAAACATAAATACATCCATTTCATCACAAAGTATACCAAAAAACATTCATTGTTTTACAAAATATACCAATAAAAAGTCTACCCTTTCACAAATGTACCAAAATTCCTTCACAAAGGTACCAAAAAAACCGCTCCCTTTCACCCACATATGCATTCATTGGTATCCTCCCACTTCCGGTCCCTTTTCCACCTTTATTGCCTCTTCCGCCTTTATTTCTGTTGTAATCAGCTTTGGAATTGGACATGTAATCACTTGAATCGATTACCTTAAACGAAGAGTCATCACTACAATTAAAGGCCATCCTATGAACAAAAATTAGTAATGAGATCATTATATCATAAAATTAACGGAAGTACATGAAAAAAATAGGATTCTTATTCGACAAAACTGATGATAAATTACAATGCCATTCAATTGCAACCATACACCTCTATACAAGTGGGACTTGATTAAATTGTTTACGTCAGTCCTATAAAATTGATCCTTACTGTAGAGAAAATACTCAATTAGTTTGGACTTAGCTAGATATTTGGCTTTAGGCTTATTAGTTGGGAGACTTAACTAGTTGGAGCTTGGCCCATTAAACAATTAGGGGAGTTAGTCTTGTAGCCTTTAGTTGCTTGAGAAGAAAGAAAAGAGAGAGAGAGAGAGAGGAGAGAGAGAGAGAGAGAGGAAAAGAGAGAGCCGAAAAGAAGGAAGGGGTTGCCGGAGTGCTCGTGTTTCGTTCGTGTTATCGTCATTCAGAAGGCAATCCCTCGTTATTATTTTGTATTGTTAGCTTATCGTAGGTGAATTCGTTAGAAGCGATCGTTATCGCGTATTCGAAGGATTTTGGGGGTTTTGTTGTTTGGTTTCGTTTTGAAGTCGGAAAAGTGGAGGGGACCGGCCATGGCGCTGCCGTGGTATTGGCCACGGTGCTGCCGTGGTTTTGGCCACGTGGCTGCTGCGGCTTGGCCACGGCCAAGACCGCGGATCGGCGTCGCTGCTGCCCTTTTCATCCACGCGGCTGCTGCGGCACGGCCACGGCCAAGGCTATTGTTCGGCGCTGCTGCTGCCCGGACCGGCCATGGCTGTTGGCCGCCGGCAGCCGCGACTCACGATGGTTGCTCGATGTTTCTTTGTATGTCGTTCGGGTTATTCTCGTTAAAATTTTGGGAGATTTTTTTATGTAACTAAGATGCGTAGGATTTAGGGGCGGGAATAGATCCTAAGGGTAGTTACTATGTGGTGTTTTTAGGTTATCGTGTGGATTGACTGTGTTTTCGGAAATTACCAAGGTTCCAAATAGCGCGAGGCGTGGCGTGGCGGCAAAGCCAAGCCTCAAGCCTTGGAAGCCACGGCGAGGTCGCGGCGTTTTTCAAGGCATGACTTATGGCGGCAAATTTCTCTATATCATATATAATATTATACATATTAACATGCGTTTTTCTACTATTATTCAATGAATAAATTATAATAAACAATTTAAAGCAAGTTATATATCATAAAATAACAAATAAGACATTAGAAAGATAAGTTACATCAAAATATTGTGTTATAAAAACCGCGCATTACCCCATGGCGTGCCTCAGGCATAACGTGGCGTGAGACACAAGCCTTAAGCCACGGCGCGCCATGGCGGCCGTTGCGGCGAGCTTTTTCGAACATTGGAAATTACATCATTCGTGTGCTTATTTGCAATTGGCGAGGTGAGTGGGAATTATGTGCTTTTATATTGTGATGTATATGTATATGCATGATTTTGTATGATGTGCCGGGTTGCGGGATGATCCAAAGAGTGGGCGACCACTAAGGCTGGATTGCGGAATGATCCGAAGAGCGGGAAACCGCTAAGTTGTGATACGTGTTGTGGTGTATGTGTATGTTGCGATATAACTGTATATGATTTTCTGCTCACTAAGCGGTTGTACTTACTCCTCGCGTTGTTTATCTTTTTAGGTGCGAGTTCGGGTGTGATTCGAGGCGATGCTCCGACTTGATGGATCCGGCTAATGACGTTCCGATCATTCCTTATAAACATTCTGAATTTATTGATTAACATTGTTTATTGGTTATTAGATTTTTAAATTCTTTGGGGTATTGGTTGTTTTGTAACTAAACATGATGTTCTTTAAATTTAATAAAAGTTTTTGGTATTTTAATTATTTAATAATATGGTTTTGGGAATGGGTGTTACTTTAGGTATAGAAGTATATAGTATTAAATATAACCATATATAACTGGGCCCACAAAAATTGAAGCCTTGTTTTAAAACTCACATTAACATATCCGATTATGTTTAATCGAAGAATGACCTTAAACTATATTATTTTGGTTAAAATCATTCATATTTTTGCATTTGAGGGTGTAAATTAATTTTAGGGAAAAGTATAAAAAATCCAATAAACTATATTATTTTGAATGATTAACTTCTTAAATTACTTTTTTGAATGTAAAAACCCTTAAGCTTTTTAAAATTGGTTAAATACATCCTTGCAACTTGTTTTACAGGTTAATGTGATTAGAAATTTGAAAAAGGTCTAAGAAAACCCAATAAAATATTTAAATTTTAATGATTAAATCCTGATTTTTTTAACAAATAAATCTCTAATTTTTTTTTCTTTCTAAATGTTCTTTCGCCAAATAAATTATTGAACCTTTTTAAACAAGTAAATCCTAAACTTTTTTTGAAAATACAAAATCATGAACTTAATTATAAAAATAAATCCGAAATAAACAAGAAAATATATACAAATTTCTCACCAACAACAAAGTAAAATGATCAATTAGAAGAGAAAATATATACCGTTTAGATTAATAACTTTGAAACGTACAAAAAGTTATGCCTAAAACATAAATATATCCATTCCATCACAAAGTATACCAAAAACATTCATTGTTTTCCAAAATATACCAATAAAAAATCTACCCCTTCACAAATGTACCAAAAAAATGCTTTCCTTCAGAAAGGTACCAAAAAACCCGCTCCCCTTCACCCGCATATGCATTCATTGGTATCCTCCCACTTCCGTCTTCCGGTCCCTTTTCCACCTCTATTGCCTCTTCCACCTTTATTTCTGCTGTAATCAGCATTGGAATTGGACATGTAATCACTTGAATCGATTACCTTATACGAAGAGTCATCACTACAATCAAAGGCCATCCTGAACAAAAATTAGCAATGAGATCATTATATCATAAAATTAACGGAAGTACATGAAAAAAAAATAGGATTCTTATTCGACAAAACTGATGATAAATTACAATGCCATTCAATTGCAACCATACACCTCTATACAAGCGGGACTTGATTAAATTGTTTAACATCAGTCCTATAAAATGCATTCACATGCACAAATAATCCTCATCCAATAATCTACACGCATATATAATTCTCATCCACATGTACATATAATCAATAGGTTTTTTCAACCATGAAAAATGCATTCACTAGCCGTGATTAACTCAAACCCATCTTAGTGTGTTAACAATATATAAGAACCATATAAAAGGACATGGGGAAGCAAGTCGATTTGCCTAAATTGTCCATATTCATAACTTGAATACAAACATATTATGGCTTGAATAAAAACCTACAAATCTAATAAAATTGAACAAGAGATTCAAAAGTTAGACCTTAACTATAAACAAAAACGACTTCCAAATCGAAAATAAAACCTTATTACCTCCTAAATTGAAAACATCAACTTGCAACTATGTTTAGAATTTACCTAAGAGTAGTCCTGTTGTGCTGCTCGCGATGGGGGATGGGATAGTATGGACGTGCAGGCGGCGATGGGACAGGTGGCGTTGGTGGCCGATGGCGACGGTGGACGCTGGCGGAGGAGTGACGGTGGAAGGTTGGTGGCGACCAGAATTGGAATTTTGGAGGTGTAGGGATGTCGTATATATGAATGACATTAGGGTTTAGGAATTTATCTTTTTATTAGAAAAAGATTAACATGTTTACCTATTAAACAAATAGCAGGTAAAAATTAATAGGTGCAAGGATGTATTTAAGAGGTTTAAAAAAGTTCAAAAGTTTTTTCATTCAAAAAAATAGTTTGAGGATTTAATCATTCAGAACCACATAACTTGTTGGTTTTTTTAGACTTTTCTCTTAATTTTAACCCTTCTATTCATAGTTTTTTAATAAACGTTAGGTTTACAAGAATTGAATGAATTTGGTGAGATCTTAATTTCAAGTTCATTCTCATGTTGTATTTAGTTTGCAAGATTATTTGACTTAAACAAAATATTTTAAAATTTTACCATTCACAATGGTAGCGTAAAGCCATCGGCAAGCCCGGACAACACTACCATGGCTTGATTGGCAAGCACCAAAATCGGTACCCTCCATAGCGAACTTCGTTAGACTACCCTACCCACCCCACCTCACCCCCTCTCTCCTTGCTCTCTATCTTTTTTTTAATTGATTATTTAAAATTGGTTGGGTGTGGTTGAATGGTAAGGATTGGTAAGATAGTGTAAAGTTGGTGTAACGTGATGTGGCGACATTGATATGTTTATAATAATATTTTAAAATTGGTAAGGATCGGTATGTTTTCTCTCTATCTGCCATAGTGGATTGTGAGTTGGGCTAAGATTTCAAAAGATTTACTAAAACTTAATATAATAATATTTTAAAGATGTTAAAAACATTTATTTCTTAATAGTTAATTAAATAAAAGATAACTTAGTTAATTTTTATAATATTTTGTATTCTTTAATGATCCTTTTTATTAATATGGAATCCATATCCACTTTAAATCCTATATAATATACCAAACACAATTCCAAATCCTTATAAGGAATCCAATTAGTTACTTTCCATTTCTACAAACCAAATAAATATCCGTATCCTTTAAAAACCTATATTTTTTATGCAACTATAAATTATTATTGCGATAAGATATTAACTCCTAACTGGAAAAGAACAATAACCTTTTTTTACAAAACACTTTCCTATTTTTTAGGAAAACATAGATACACTTGCGACCAATATTCTCGTAAGACGGCGTATAAATACTCAAAACAGCCTTCTTCAAAAAACTATCTCAAAATCACAAACCAAACACCACCGGCAACAAGACAAACCGACCACCCTCCACGGCGGCGCAACCACAAACCCACGGCGGCTCTCAAAAGATGTTTGGAAACGCAACGAAAACTGTAACACCGAGAACTTTATCAGAGAAAACACAGCTCGATTGCTAAACATCTCGAAGAAAAAAACCCTGATGCTGCCAGACGTTGCGGCCCTACCTACAAGTGTAGGGACTGCAACAAGGAGTACAACAGCTTCCAAGCCCTTGGCGGCCATCGTGCCAGCCATAAGAAGCTCAAAATCGTGACTGGGGCGCATGGTGGGCCCCAGTCTCTAGGAGAAACCCCTTCTGCTAAGCTGCATGAATGCAGGATCTGTAAGAAGGGGTTTGCAATCGGTCAGGCGTTGGGAGGACACATGCGAAAGCATAGGGGCAAAAATTCGACAATGTGGAGAAGAATTGTTTACTGAAAACCAATAAAGAGATCGTGAACGAAAAAATCTGGAATGCCACAGTTGTATCATCTTGTCTTGATTCTTCTTCTCCGGTTACGAGTAATTGGCATAATGGTAAGGAAGTTTTCAAATACGATCTAAACTTGTCGCCCCACGAGAATGAATTAATTAACATAAACCGGGGTTCGATCACGAAACCGAAACTTTTGTGATCGGTTTATTTATTTTGAATTTTGTTGATTTAGTTACTTAGCTAGTTTTTCGTTTGTATATATGATTTTTCAAGATATAAATATGTACAGATAGATTTGGATATGAATTAGAGGATATACATGCTTTCATGTTGGATAATATTTATTGTTTTTTGTTTTTAATAAGAGATTTAGCAACAGTATTTATGTCAAAAGTGACGAAAAATTGCAATTTTTATCATATGCTTAATAATGGGCTTGGTTTAATTCTGGGCTAACAATGAGTGGTTAAAAATAGGCCATTAGTATATGGGCTGAACAAAACAACTGGGCTAGTTTTGGTTTTCTTAAAATCTTTCAATATAGGTTATGTTTGTCAAACTAACTGATAAGCTAACGTATGACTGATAAGGTAGCTGATGATTGATAAGCTAGATGATAAATGAGATAAGCTAGCTGATGAATAAGATGTGTTTGATAAAAACTAGCTGATAAGGTAGTTTATGACTGTAAAGTGATAAAAAAAGATATATTTAGAATAAGAATAATAATAAATCTCATAAGTCATCAAAACACTAGTGAGAGTAGTTTTTCACAAAGTTAGTTTATAAGTCAGCTTATGGTTCATCCAAACATATACCTTGACTATAAACTGACTTATAAGCTAGCTTATTTTTACCGAACAATCCCTTTAAGAAAATTTACAAAAAAAAAAATATTTTTTGTCATTTTTGACATAAATAGCAAGTTCCTCAATGTTAATCTGACTACATATATATTTCTTTCTTCCTGAACCTTAATTTTCATTTTTGGTTACTACATAAATCTTTTGCCTATCCAAGCTAATCCATATGTTAATAATGTTTTTAGGAGATATAATGACTATTAGGTTATCTATTACATTGCAAACTTTAACACACTTTTTAAAATGTCAAATCGATTTTCGAAATTACATTGCAAGCATCTTTATTCTATTAGAGCATCTCCAATGGAGGTTCTTATAATAACCTATTTTTGCACTTTTTATTGACAACTCATTTCCACCTCATCAAATTAAAAATTTATGTAAAATGTCACAATGATAGTTCTTATATGAACCTCTTTTGTGGGTCCCATATATTTTTTAAGCTTCTAACAAATATTTATTATAGATATATATTTAATTTAAATACCAATTAGAAAAAGGAAAGGCAATAATATGTCATTTCATCCAAACAACTAGGTAAGAACCAAGGTTCTTATTTAAGAACCTAAAGGAAGTTGAGTTCTTATAAAAACTCTCCACAATGGTAGTTCTTACAAGCCAAAATAGCCCTACAAAGAAATCTACGAGAGATAGATAACTAAGAAAGAAACAAACTAACCCCACAATTAACAAACGACCACAAATATAAAAAGCCCCGAAAAAAACCGACAGGTACAACGAAACCTCAAGAAACAACTAAAAGGGACGTAAACCAAGTCGTTTTAGAGATTGACCATCCTTTGGGAGCAATCCAATCAAAGGATTTAAACAAGATGCACCTAGAATATTACTTAGAGAAAGTCGATCCTTGGAGATGTTACATTCCTTGGTTTTCAAAGAGAGTAAACCGCAATCCAAACTTCAACGAGATGCTTACCACACCACCTTCAATGACCCCTCGATTTACATGCCACCATCGAAAATCAAAATTTTCGAAATGGAAGATGTGATAAAGTAGTTGATACCTTACCATTTAAGAATGCAATTCCGCACTATCAAGGCAACCTTGCAGTCAAGTAAACAATGATCCAATGATCCAACGATTCAACAATCAACATGATCTTTATAGAGTGGATAGATTCAATGTGGATTCCTCTTTAGTGAGCTCATAAAGATTGACAACTTGTTACGAAGCGCCTCCAAACGAAAATTTGACCATCGTTTAAACTTAACCGATTAAGGCTTTTCTCACAAAAATACATAACTGGTTACAAAACATGTCCTTAACCGGATAAAACTAGTAACTGGTTTTTTTTTTTGAAAAAATAGTTGTTTTTTATATTTAAACGATGTATTTTTTTTTATATAATTGATGTAATTAGTTTAAAAGTATAATAAAACGTATTTTTAAAGTAATTTGAATCACCTAAAATTTATTTTTCTAAACGTTTGTAGAATTAATCATTAATTTATTAAAAAATAGTAAAAAAAATGACTTAACCGACCTTAACCGGTTAAAAATACCTTAAGTCGGTTACAACTCCAAACCACCTAACCCGGTTAAGTTAATCGTAACTGGCTAGTAACCAGTTATGACTTAACCGGTTAAACCATAATATTGTTTTTAACCAACCTAGTTATAATCGATTATAACCGACTCAAGCCCGATTTTTTGCCATCACTAAACCAAGCTATCAATTCTTTAGTTGTATTGGGTTCTACTTTTGATGTATCGGGCTGGAAGCTGGATTGGGATTTTTCTAAAATGTGAAACCCAATCCATATACACCTCTAACTACAGTCACATTTTTTATTGAATAGAAATATTCCTCCTATTTTTTTTTGAATTGAAAATCATTAAAATTATGTTTAAAATGATTTCTATAATTCATACCTAATATTATGTTATGTTTTTAACTTATTTATTTATTTATATGTTTTCAGTGTTTGGAATACCAAGTTAATTAAAAAGGCATCTATGTTTATGCTTAGGTTTACCTACTATTTGATAGGGGTGGGAATGAATAAATGATCAAGTGACAAGAAGAATTACAATCGAAATGATTAGCCTCCAAATCCACCAAACTTAAAAAATTCAAACAAAATGATTCTAAACATCATCATCCAACTTTTAGTGAACTTCTTTTGTAAAAATCAAACAAATTAAATTTTAATAACTAGTAACATTGATCATGGAATGGTAATGAATAATATATAAAGTGTTCATAGAAAAAGGGTTAACTACAAACATAACATATTTTAACATTTTAATTATATGTGCTAAATAAAAACAAAGAATTATATATTTGTTAGGGAAGTTAAGGACGTAAAACCTGATTCTAAACGATTTGGTGACAAATTTGCTATAGTTTGAAATAGTAATTGAAAAGGATACTCTTTCAGATATAAAAAACTGAGGTAGTCCCTAAAGAGTGTTGGCGCCGCTTTTGCCTAGTAAACAACGAATCATAATTCCTTTCAAAATGGATGAGTAGCAACATATATCAAGAATGACATTTTATATCCATCGTTGCATTAAACGATGATATTCAACTTTAATACATGTTATCATTTGATTTGCTAAATTAATGCATCTATGTTCTCTTCATTTTAGCCTTTGAGTATCTTGAAGATATGGTGTAGATGTTTGATAACGGAATCCATCCTTCTGTATGCAGAAGAATTAGTAAACGAAGTATGTTACCAATAAAATAGTTTTTTAGAACATACTTTGTCTAACATGCCAATTATGTTCTCTTATCAAACTATATTTAACTTTATTTTGTATCTGCCTTTAACCAGCTTAATGTTAATCCAATCCTCTTTAATGACAATCTTAAATTCAATTAAGCTAGTCTTCAGTTTTGTTGAAGACTTTTTGTTCTTCGACTAATACAAATAATAATAAGATTTTTACAAAGGAGAATTTTCTCTCTAAATTTTCTCTATGAAACATGAGTTATATTTTGAATTTTAGCATGTTCATGATTAATAAATTATGATAAATATGATTCAGTTCCTTCCATATTATAAACTCTCAAATCTGGATAATAATCTTGTTGAGTAAATCTAGATAACAGATATGGGTATCAATCTAGATTAATTCAGCATTAGCAAAATTAATTAATACGCAAGCCTCATCCAATAGTTCATTTTGCTTATCCTGATAATACTTCCCTTAATTCGTCCATGTTTGGATAACCATAAGCTAATTATAAGCTAGTTTAATGAAACACTTATTAATATTAATTATTATATCCCAAGACATCCTTTTTAGTTATTTTACATATTCATAAGCTAATTTTTATCAAACATAATTTATTCATAAGCTAGCTTATTAGTCAACAACTAGCTTGTCATCTATCACCTTGTTTATGAGCTACTAACTAGCTTCTCAGCTAGCTCGCCAAACATACCCTAAGTTATTGAACATTTTTCTTGAACAAATCAATCATTGCAATTAATGAAATCCACAAAATAAATCCTTGTAACTTACTCAAACAAAAAGGATAAAATATGATTTAACCTTTAAATTTTGCATTTAAAAAAGGTTTAACCCCTATTTTTTTAATGAATGTTTTAATCCCTAAAATTGTTAGAGTTAATTTTTTTAGCCAGCTTACCTACAATTTAATGCGTAGATTTCACGGCGAACATCAAATGCGCAACAAATCAAACACATAAATGAAACGTTCTCTAATACGATAGAAAAATGACATAAATGAAAACAAATCAAAATATGTACCAACAAGTTTAGGAAGAGATTATTGGCAAAGAAGAAGAAGATTGATTTGAACGAGTTGCAAGTTGGACTAGACTTGAGACGAACGGATGTAGAGTGTTTTACAATCCTGAATGGATGGTATGGGGTTTAGCTGGTAGAAGGGAGTATTGGATTAGGTTAGGGATAACAATAATTAGCTTAAACAAGTTTAGGTATTTAATCAAATACTATAAAAAGTTCAAGGATTATAACATTAATTAAAAAAGTTTAGGAGTTAAATCATATTTTACCCAAACAAAAACCAAGGTTCAAGTAGCGTAAAGTGTGGTGGTGGTGAGGTGAAGTCTTAAGTCTTACAAGATATGGCAAGGATACGACGTTTCTTAAGGCGTGAACCAAGGCGGCAAATTAATACATCATATATATTATACATGTATAAATACATGTTTTCTTTTTAAAGTCAACAAAAAATGATGTATAAGGCTACAAACAAATATAAAACATACAAACAAAAAGTTACATGCTTTCAGTGACTCTTATTAGTGTTTCACCCTATAGGGAGTGCAAATATAAAAAATTTGCGACGTCTTAAAAAAAGCAGACGCATATCATGATATATCACGCCTCAAGCCGCCATGGCGTGAGCCACCCCTTACACAAACGTTATGGCTTGTTTCCTAATGACAGAGACGAGCCTCACGCCATATCACGATATATCGCACGCCATGACGCAATTTTTCAAGCACTGACGAAAACTCAACATAGTTTCATATTTTAAATGATTTAGTCATTGAACAAGTATATCATTGCACTTATAAAATCAATAAGAATATTTTTTTTCTCTCTTGATATACCAATTGATTAGTTACAAAGTGCAATGAACAATGAACTAACAAAACGAAAATAATATACCATTTCTATCCGCTATGATTTACTTTTTCAATTCAAATAACAATCACAAAAGAAACTATAGAATTTTATTTTCAAATTCAAATGACAATCACAGATGTTTGTTCTGATATGTTGATGCTTCAAATATATTAATGGCGACTAATTGAAATGGTATATTATTGTTTATTTTTTATTGGTTTTTTGTACTTTATTGTCGATCTATTGATACATCGAGAGGAGAAATTGTATATTATTTCGTTCTATTAGTATATGGATTTCTTTGTATAAAACAAATGTTTACAATTTTTTTTTTTGAAAAGCAAGCAACAACTTTATTAAGGCAAACAAAAAACCAACTACAAAGAGGGCTAACATTCTGCAAGAAGCATATGGTGTCGTTTGGTACATTAACAGGATGGGACATGACAAAACAAAACATGTTTGTCCAATGTTTGACATGCACCTATGTGAAACACTGTTAGAACTAAGTAAAACAAGAGTGTAACACACATATTACCTCCTACCCTTAGAACTAAGTAGAACAAAGTTCATTATATTTTTTTCGATTTCGGTAAATTCATTGACTTATTTCTCCGGTTTCACAATGTGCAAGGATATTTTTTGTTCACGAAAGATGTTTAGTCACATTATGGCTCAAAATATGGAAGTTTTTTTTTATATTTTTGTAGATTATTCCTTTAATTTAAACCAATATCCCACTAATTCCACTCAACCAATTTTCTTCCTCTATTTTCTATATAGTCATAAAGCACATGCTGGTCTGATGATAGATGGTGTATTTTCCATTTAAAGAACAAGTTGTCAAATACTGTTAAAAGTATATTTTCCATATAAGGAATTAAATTTCAAGATTTTTTGAAATATAATTTCCACTTGAAGAACAAGTTGTCAAAATTTTCAAGATATATTTTCCATTTATAAAACAAGTTGTCAAGATGTTGTAAATATAATTTCCATTTAAAGAAAAAGTTGTTAAGATACTCTTAATATATGTTGATTTGAAGAGCAAGTTGTCATGATCTTTAAGATAATTTACATTCAATTTAGAGGAAATAAGAATGGTTTAGGTCCAGTTCCACCAACATTAACTATGTTCTTTTCAAAATAATAATCATAACTTAATTTACTGTAGAGCACATTACCTAAAAATAAAACATACTTTAAGTTGTTTTATATTTGAACACATCATGTGTTGAAAATTGTAACTTCTGGAAACATATTATGTGTTTCATAAAATTAAAGAAACAGGTCATAACTTGGTGAATAAAAAATTGGAAAATTAGTTATTTAATTTTAATTAAAAAAAGTATCAAATTCACCTAATAACTAATTTTTCCCTGAAATTACAGAAGTAACCAATTTCTCCGTCACCAGGCCTCCTCGGCTCCAATGGCGGATACCAATTCTTCGATCACCTCCACCAGACCACCACTAAGCATATCCGCCAATGATGATATATGTTTTTAAAAATTTACAGTTTTGGTCTCTACCAAGAATGTATTACGGCCCTTCAACATTCAATATTTACAAAATCAACCACCTCCTCCAATTGTGGAGATAATATTTTCACTTTCAACTTTAACCCACCTCCTCAAATGGAGGAGCTAGATAATATTTTCAATTTTAAAAATCTAATCATTATTATACACATGAAATGACGGAGGTGGATTAAAATTGAAAATATTATCTCATCCATTGAAGGAGTTGGGTTAATTTTGTAAGTATCAAAGGTTGAGGGGCCATAATGCATAGTGGATAAAGACAAAAATTGTGAGTTTTAACACATATCTGCAAACTTGGTGGCGAAGGTGACCGGAGATGAGTTATCTACCATTGGAGGAGGTCTGGTGGCGGAAATTGGTTAGTTCTCCAATTTAGGAAAAAAAATGGTTAGGAGGTGATTTTAGTATTTAAAAATGGTTAGAGCTGCATTTGGAGTGTTTATGAGGCATCCCTTTCTCTTAAGGTTGTGGGTTCAAATCCCATCGTAGACAATGGTGTAGAATTTAAGAGTAGGTTAGTTGGGTATGTGTAATCTAGCCGTTAAATAAATAATAATTAATTTTCCAAAAAAAAATTAGATGTGTTATAACAATTTCTTTGAAATATATTATCATATACATCAAAATAAATTTTGTACATCTAAACTTATTAATAAAATATAATATGTTTTGTTTTGATAGAATTTAGCTGATACAATATAGAAAAGATAACTCAATAAATTGTACCTTTAAAGTTAAATTCATGATATTTTCTAGAGTAAACTACGATTTTCGTCCCTGTGGTTTAGTGTTTATAACGATTTTCGTCCCTGTGGTTTAAAAACTGTTTTTATCGTCTTTGTGGTTTGCATTCATTTCTTTTTTCCTCCCTCAAGATGATGGCGTTAAAAAGAACTGTTAAATATAGGGGTATTATGGTCCTTTGACTTTTTTCTTTTGCTTTTTCATTAAAATTAAAAGTAAAGATATAATTTATATATATATTATATACAATTTATTTATCCTTATCATTATCCCAACTAGGGGGTGTAAGTGAGCCGAGCTGTTCGTGAGCTACTCGGGATCGACTCCTTAAAAGCTCGACTCGAGCTCGAGTTAAACGAGCCCGAGCTCGAGCCTTATTTCGAGCTCGTTTAATAAACGAGCTCGAGCTCGAGCTTTTACAATTAAGCTCACGAGCCTAAACGAGACTCAACTAATATATATATTATATAAATATATATTAAAAAATAACTATTAAATAATTAAATAATAAATAATAAAAATATTAAAAAATAAAAAATACATAATAAATATTGATTTATAGGTAAACGAGCCGAGCTTGAGCCGAGCCCGAGCTTGCTTAATTCTTAACGAGCTCGAGCTCGAGCTTGACACATAAGGCTCGAAACGAGCCGAGCTCGAACTCGAACTTTATACACTTAAACGAGCTGAGCTCGAGCCTAATCGAGCTCGAGCTCGGCTCGGCTCGTTTACACCCTAATCCCAACCCCACTCCATCCCTATGAGGACCCCACCACCAAGCCTCCTACCCTTACATACCTTCTTCTTCAACACCTCACACACACCTGCACATCTTTTATTCATAAAATTTAGATCTAAATTAAAAGAGAGATAAAAGAAGGTAAGTAATGCTTTAAAAGAAAAATCCAAAGATTACTTGACACCATATCATCCCAGCTTTCATACAATTTGCTTTTGTTTCATATTTTTAGTGTTAAAAGATTAACAAATTGATGCTTTTGATTCAATTTGCTTTCATATTTTTACTGTTAAAAAACCTGAGTTAAAATTGATGTTTTTTGTTGAATAACTTGACTAAACCTTAACGCTTTCAAGTTTCAACCTTCTTGATCTTATGAGAAACCAACAAACTTTCATCACTAATCACACATTTTCCTCAAAATTATCAATTGGGTATTTGAAATTATCTTGAAGATCCAACTGGGTATCTCCATAAACACACCTATAAGCTTGTTGTATCAGTTCATCAAAGGTTTGATGAATCTGGTCAAAATAAAATTAAATAAAAAAGTAAAATGATCAAAAACCCCCTTGACTTAACTGACTCTTATAACAGAGTTAGATAGAGGGACGAAAAAGGAAATCAGTTGCAAACCATGAGGACGATAAAAGCAGTTTTTAAACCACAGGGACGAAAATCGTTATAAATACTAAACCACAAGGACGAAAATCGTAGTTTACTCTATTTTCTATTAATTTATTAATGTTACTAGTTAATGACCCATATATTATACCGACATTTGAAACATGTTATTTTAATTTTTAATAAGAATAGACATTTACATGACAATTGTCATTACTATTTAAATACTTATGTAAATTATATGTTATACCACAATTGCCATATAATTGCTTATTACAATAGATATTTTAGTTATCTAATAGCTGTTACAATTTTAAAAATAGAAAATTTATTATTCTTTTGTCAAAAGATTTGAATTTCTTGAATGATTTTAAAACTGGAGGGATTCAGAAATAAAATATGTGTAGTGTTTTGATTTGTAGGATTTTAAATAAAATAAAATATAATTATTTATAAATAATCTACAAAAATAGTTAGATTAAAAAGATGGAATCTTTAAATTTCACGAATATTAGCAATTGAGTTTTAATAAAATAATATTTCATTACTTATAAATAATATATAAAAATAATTAGGTTAAAAAGATGAAATCTTTAAGTTTCAAGAATATGAAGAATAGAATTGTAATAAAATCTAAACAAATTAATTTATATCTATTTTTATAACTGGAGGGATTAAAAATAAAATATGTAGTGTTTTTTATTTGTAGACTTTTAAATAAAAAATTAATTACTTATAAATAATCTATAAAAATAGTTAGATTAAAAAGATATAATCTTTAATCAACAATGAAGTTTTAAATAAAATAAATTTTAATTACTTATAAATAATCTATAAAAATACTTAGGTTAAAAAGATAAAATCTTTAAATTTCAAGAATATCAAGAATAGAATTGTAATAAAATCTAAACAAATTAATTTATATCTAATTTTAATAATGTAATTAAATTAAAAAAATATCCAATATTAAACTTATTTTGAAGGTATTGTCGAGACGATTATAATGGTATAATTTATTAAAAAGATAAAAAAAATTTTTTAATACATTTTAATTAATATATATTATTATCTTAAAATGATAAGGATGTAAAGTGAAAGATGAGAAACTAATGAATAAAAAGTAATTTAATCAATTAATTTTAAGAATAAAAAATGTAAATTATAAAGATAATTATGGTATTAAAATAATAAGAATAATTGATGACATCATCATTTGATGATTCCTTTTTAATTGGCCAATCAAATGGCTTAATTTCATAATCATGACATCAGCAAAAACTTTTTTTTAATATATATATATATATATAGATTTTCCGATTTAATGGTTGAAATCTTGATAAATGAAATATATATTCTCTTCTCATTCTTATGTCCTATTTTTTTAACAGCAAAAAACAAAAAGGCGATAGAAAAGACTTTATAATGAATATTCTTTTGAATAAATATTCTTATTATAAGGTCTTTGAGTGGAGTTTGTACAAAATGAATCTAAGCCATGCCACTAGTGAAAGGTCTTTGAGTGGAGTTTTGCACTCATCACCAAATCTTATAGTGTCAAACAAAAATATGTGACACATTTTATAAGGTATGTGACAATTTTACATTCATATTTACTGTACTATCTAAGGATTAGGTTTAAAAGAAAAATCATAAATTCCGAATGTCCACAAGAGATCAGTTTGAATGTCTGAAATGTCTGATCCCGATTAGAAAACTTGAGTGTTGTTTTCTTTTTAAAAGGTATGAAGTCTGATTTTACATCTAAAAAATAATAGGTGGATCGATGATGTACCTCTTAAAATTTCAGGACGGTTAGAGGTTTTAGATCTTTTTTTAAAAATAAAATAAACATTTTTAAGTCTGTAAATTAACCTCTTAATGTTCAGACTAAAGAGGTATTTAAAAAAAAAAAAAAAAAAAAAAAACAAGCAGCCCCTTAGCATAACAACCCTTCTCATATTGAGTTTAAAAAGTAGACTTGTGAATTGCTTACAAACTTAAAGTTGTGGACACTCTACAACTTCCACCTTAATTTTAAATTAACTAGAACTAATCTAACATGCTTTGCTTGGAGTACTATGTCGAGTATAGAAGTATTTATCCAACTTCTTTTAAAACTCAATGACACTCAATGACACTTTCTTCAACCTTTGGAAGCTTTAAGTATATCTTTGAGATATTTCATATTCAGACACTCGTTCCAATTGTAATGTAAACCACTTGTCTTTTTCAATGATATTGCCTATCTTTAAGTGTTTTATTTTGAGTGTGCCTATTGATCCATCTATTCTAACTCTTGCAAGTGGAAGAGTGCGTACCTGAAATCGTACAATTTGGATGAGCGAATACTTTAAAGTTGTACAATTTGGTCGGCAAGAAAAACAACAACAATATTACCTGTTAAACTCTGATCGACATATACAATTCAAAATCAGTTCGAAAACCATTGTATTGATACCTCATCGGCGGCTTACCTTGACAACTATCAACCATTTTGCCATGGAATCAACAGCCAATTGTTAGTAAGCCATTGCAAGTTTTGTGGAATAAAAACGAAAAACCATGTTTTTTATCGACAAATTGCCATCCGATTGTCAAGGGCAATTTACCAACGGTTTGTCGACATAAAGTTTTACCAATACTAACTCAAGAATTTATCAATAGTTTATCGATTATATTTTTAAAAATAAATTGAAAAAAGAAACTTTAATGTTATGACAATTGACCAACAAAATATTATGTTTTCACATAATCATCGATTTTCATTTCCGCAACCTTGTGTCAAGTTCTAAAAATACGTGATAGTTGCTACTTTCATGATAAACTATCGACAATCGGCTGATTGTCACAACCGTTGCTAATGACCGTTGATAATGATGGTCCGTTTTGTAGTGAACTCCTATACAAATACATGCTTATTTCTCTCTTCCCTGAACTTTTATATTTTTACATTATTAGTTGTATATGTTTTTTTCTTCCGGAAACATTCCCCAAAGTTGCACCATGCAATAAGCATTTTGATCACTTTATTTATGGAACAAATATGTGGGACACACAAATATAAAAAAGTAGTGATGAGCAAGTTGCAAAGTAGGGGAATTACTACACTTTTAAGACATGGATTTAAAAAACATGAAAAATATAACACTTTAAGTTTTGGGTCTATTGAAATTTTGACATATTCATAATAGCATGGGCTCTACAAAATTTTGAATATATTACACATGAGATTCTCATTACCATCATTATAACTTTCAGTTAGTGTAATTTCATTTCCAGATACTCTACCTACACCTACGGATTTGACCCAAGGTTAAGAGAATTTATCACAAGTTTACAATTTAACTCTAGGGATTCTAGAATCAACATCTAGTTTACTTAAAATAAAACTCTAATACCAACTTGCAAAATCCTTAAAATTTGGGACAGATAAAAAATTTCCATAAACATAAATGTGGTATATAGATATCAAGATACGAGCCATCCCAAAAAGGGAAACGAGTATAAACCTGTATATTACAAGTTTCGTAATCAATTGATATAAGATAACAACCGACTAATTTAAACATCTAGAGAAACAATATTACATGCGGGTGTCATCCATCTAAACCACAAAAATAATGTTCTTCAAAGAGGGTGTCCAAAAAATGCTTCCAAAACTCATTTCTAAATCTGACTAGACCTTCTTTGCGACCATGCCGCTAGAACCTGAAATACATGCCAACACCAAACAAATGTTAGGATAAAAGGCTATTGAATTTCTACAAGTTATATAAGCAAAGAATAACACATTGAATCAATTATACAATTATGAAACTCCTTATTGGGAATCAATGGGGGAGACCACAACACCTATCAAGTTTCACCTCAAGAGTTGATATACTTTAGTGTCTACCTCCCCACAAGTAACACCACAAGGCCCGACACATTGAGGTCTACCTCCAAGGCGTTACCTCGAATGGAGGAGATCTAGATACATATCCACACGATGGCACAACAAGATTATATTCTCTTAGAGCCTACTTTATGGTTCATCCATAAATTTCTATATACCTTGGAACAGATTTATTCCAAATAAAATGTACATAACATCAATAAATGCAAGCTTGTAGTCCAACCACTATAATCAACATAAAAGAAGCCTTTAATAATAGTTAAGAACCTTCAAATTGATCAAATATGTATATAACCCTATATAGGATATTCTCAAGTAATAAAGCTACACATTATCTATATAAAAGCACGATCATGAACAAGAAGTGTACATACTAAATGCCTCCTAATAGACCAAAATGTCAAGTTCGGACTAATATCAAAATGTGTATGTTTACATACAAATACAAGACCACCAAAAGGTTTCATAAAACATTTCCAATATCTATATCTATACTATATATAAAAGCAAATAACTCAATATGACAGTTTCTTTTGTTCAACATTTCATTTTACACATTTACACTTTGTACCCCCATAGTTAGTTATGAAATCTTATTTTAGTCCTTTACTTTTTTATTTTCTAATTTAAACCCTTATCATATAATCTAAATAATCATATATTATGAACTAAAATTTATACTAAAATTACGTTTTTTTTAACAAATTATACCATCATAATCGTCTCGTCAATACCTTCGAAATAAGCCCAATATTGAATATTTTTTATTCAATTATATTATATATTCTATTATATAAAGATAATAATTTTATTTCAATTTTCGAGATTGACTATTCAATAAACCATTAGAAGGTTAATTGATTGAACACATGATTAAATTGATGTTTACAATGGTGTATATAAAAATCGGGCAATTGATACATACTTCGCGCTGCAACGCGCGCGGGTACGTTTCTAGTACTTTTAAATGCAAACTCATGTTTATCAATATACCAAATAGGGTTATTTACACCAAGAGTTCCATAACTTCACAATACAAGGAAATATGAACATTTTACCAAATATAAGAGATTTCAATGAGTAAAGCATGAGATGATGATGGAATGGACATCTAGACATGTATCTAGTTTTTACAAAGAATTTTAAAAACCTGCCACTTTAGTTTTAGAAAGAAAACCTAGAAACTTGCAAAATCTTGGAAAAACATAAAGCTTGGAACACTTTAATCTTCAAAATAATGACCCTAAAGACGTTTTAATGCACCATTTCACAAAAACCCTAGGTCAAAAATGTATGAGGGGTGGAATTTGAAGGCTCCAAAATTGCTCCCAAAAGGGTTCTACAAAGGTAACATAATAAGATTTTGTAATAAATTAAATAGACATTAGCTAAAAGGGGTTTCAAACCCAATCTACTATGTTGGTGATTATTCCCGACAATTATGCTAGTGGCATTCTCACCGAAAATGTACTGTAGGTTGGGTAGGTAACACCATTGTGTTTTTAGGGGATGGTATCCTCAGTTGGCCAAGGTTCAAACCTCGCCGGGGGACGACTTGCTGCGGTATTTAGCTCTTGGGCCAGTTCATAGGGCCGGTTCAGGGGCAAGTTCATGGGCCGGTCCATAGGGCCGGTTCATGGGCGCGGGGGATTAGTCGGTGCCTGTTTGGATCCGGATACCCTTGGAACGTGTGTGTGAGTTATCTGCCGTTCAAAAAAACTGTGACATGAAATTGTGCTCGAGGGCACTCTCGCTGTCACTCTCGTACAAAATTCACGAGAGTTGCCTAAGCTTCGTGATTGTGACGTGTGGTTGTGCCCGAGGGCACTATTGTTGCCACTCTCGCACATATGAACTTTTTAGTTGACCAATGATTAGCCAAAAGCAAAGGGTTACCTACACGAGGTTAAAGTTTAGCAATTCAACCCAATACTAAACAAGATCCAAGTCATCCTGAGACTTAACTTATCTAACAAAATTTTGGATGTTGCATAAAGCTAATAAATTTCATACCGAATCAAACCTACATATATTTGCGTCGCATTAGCTACCGAGATTTACAAGAACTATTTTAGTATTTAAGTATCCAATATAGTAATATTCGTGACTAAGTTGACTTAGCCAGTTGAGCTTTATATTTATATATATCATGGCTATTTCGAGTATGTGGTTGTTAGAATCAATGATGCATTTTTCTCTTGAATATCATCATTCGACTCCCTCTTCAGAGAAAAAGCAGTCTTTCTTACGGGTCACTACATACGTAGTTATTTCTACTTTTCGCAGTAAAGTGTCCTCGGATCGAAGTCCTCCTAACAGACTTGTTTTCGACATCCAACTCTTATCCTTTTTGTTAAATCATTTTCTTATTAAGATTTTTCTGATTTCTTTTATTTTATTTTTGTTATCAAAATGGTCCAAAATAAAATTGGAAAAGGACTAGAATTAATTTGACACAAAGGCAACACGTTTACAACAAATGTATTCCTTAAATTTGAAATATGAAAAAAATATTTCACACGGGAGGAACATTCCCGAGTCATTTTCCAGTGCGCCGCCCCACATGTGATTAATATGTTGATGCTGACGTGTCATCATCCATCACCATTCGATTCCAATAAGACGTGTCCCCGGACCCCTCCTACTTTTCCCTTCATGGCAAGACACCGACATTGTAGCATTATTTCCACCACCAAACTTTGACAATAAGTCAAAATCAATTATAAATACAAGATTTTGTTCATATCAATCTCTAAAATCTCATAATTAATAATAAGGATTACTATTTGCACCATATTTTATGACGAAATCAAGTTTGACATTGAAAATGTAGAAAGTAGTTTGTAATAGTATGCGTGTGAGAGAAAAATAATGTATTTAGTAATTTTTCGGATGCAATTAACTCCACCCTTAAGGTGGCGTTTGGTTTGCAGAATGTTTTTGGATGGAATGGAATCTGTCAAAGGAATTTGACTTTGAAGGAATTGGAATGGAATGTTGTTAGGTTTGACCACCTGTTTGGTTGGCAGAATTGGAATGGAATCTGCTAAAGGAATTGGAATGTGCTTGTTTGGTTCATAGAATGTAGCTTTGGAATTGGAATGGAAATTTTGGCAAATGACCGAAATACCCTTTTATGTTTTTTTTTCATTTATGGCCGGTGGTGGTGGTTGCCGGTAGCGATGGTGATCGGAGGTGGTGGTTGCCGATGGGAGTGGTGGTGGTGGCTGGTGGTGGTGGTGTTGGTGGCCGATGGCGGTGGTGGTCGGTGGCGGTGGTCGATGGTGGTGGTAGCCGGAAGCAGTGGTGGTCGGTGGCGATGGCTGAAGGTGGTGTGGCCGGTGGCGGTGGTCGGAGGTGGTGGTGGTGGTGGTCGGAGGTGGTGGAGGCCGGTGGCGATGGCCGGAGGTGGTGGTGGCCAGAGGTGGTGGTGGCCGACGGTGGAGGTGGCCGGTGGTGATGGCCAAAGGTGGTGGAGGCCGGTGGCGATAGTCGAAATTGGTGGTGGCCAGCGGTGGAGGTGGCCGATGGCGATGGCCGGAGGTGGAGGTGGCCGGAGTTGGTGGTAGCCGAAGGTAGAGGTGGTCGGAGGTGGTGGTGCATATTAGGATGAGGGGCAATTTTGTCCAAATTTTTTTTGACATTCCATTCCAACCAAATCCTTACCCTTTGCCATGGAATAACCAATTCATTTAAATGAACCAAACAATGGAAAGGAATTTGGTCAAAGGAATTCATTCCAATTCCATTCCATTTCATCAGAATCCATGAACCAAACGCCATAGTGTTATTATAAATAGGAGAATACCATTCATATTTCTATTAATGTTAAAATCCGATCGCTTTACGTATCGAGAATGTGAAAAGCAAGATATGATATTGGCATATGTAAGAAGAAAAACATTTGATAGAAATGCTTTTAGCAATATATAAGGGTGTCATTAACCTCTTATTTATCATGTCATATCTATATTAATCTAAATTGTATGTTAAAATGTAAAAAAAAAAAAAACCTTGATATAGGTAATATACTTTTAGAGTAAATTACGGACTTACCTTCTAGCTTGATATTATCTAACTAGAGTTTTATTGTATAGCTTGATTTCTCTCTCTCTCTCTTTCTTTCTCTCTCTCTCTCTCTCTCTCTCTCTCTCTATATATATATATATATATATATATATATGGTCTTGATTTACATGAAACCAACCTATTTCCATGAGGTAAACATTGTGAAGGTAAGCCTTTATAGTGTCTTTAATGTAAAGGTTATGTGTTTTGTTATGAATATTTAGTGTTTTTACATGGTCTTGTGAGTCTCACGAGATCAGCCTCTTCTCACATAATTAATAATATCAAAATGAAAACAATATTTTTAGGTTTCTAGTTTGAGAAAATAATTATTTTGCCCCATCTCAATAATTAGTTTCACCTCTTACCCATTTTCTCTATCAATTTCATTAAATACTCCCACCGTCGCCTATCCGGCGAGCCATATTAGCGGTCCATGCCTTTTTTGGCAACCGCCGCTACCGGACCCCACTGCTAATAGCGGTCTTCGGCCAAAACATAGGAGAATTATTGAGATGGGTGTGTGCTTCATATATAAAAGGCACCACTATTAGCGATGGCTTCATAATTTTTTTTTAAGTAAGCTCACATAAATTATGAAGGTACTACTCGCTATGGAGAATCGCTAATAGGGGTGGCCTTCATACATAAAAGGCACCACTATGGGGAGTCGCTAATAGGGGTGGCCTTCATACATAAAAGGCACCATTATGGAGAGT
The DNA here is from genome assembly GCA_030169165.1 of Centaurea solstitialis. NCBI lineage: Eukaryota > Viridiplantae > Streptophyta > Magnoliopsida > Asterales > Asteraceae > Centaurea > Centaurea solstitialis. Next base: position 55,494,324 of record CM058042.1, on the reverse strand, counting down.
CGCTAATAGGGGTGAGCTTCATACATAAAAGGCACCGCTATGGTGCGTCGCTAATAGGGGCCATTTGATAGTGGTCGGTGGGGTATATGGTAAATTTAGGAGAAAAAAGAGGTAGGAAGTGAAACTGATTATTTAAAAAGACAAAATAATTATTTTCATATCTAGTTTTCATATTTTTCATATTAAAAAACTAAAATTCAACTATTTAAATTTTAAGTAAAGCAAAGATTCATATCTACTGTTACATTTGTAACTAGGCAAAAATACTATAACAATTGTATTTAATATAATTAAAATTTTAATTTAAACAAATTAAATTATAAAAAATACTTAAACAATAAAAATTTTGACTTCACTCTTACGGATTTTAAGAGAGATAATTTGACACAAATAGTCAAGACTCTACTCATTAATTCCAATAATATTTTTCTATAAATTCTAAGATGTGTCGAAATAAAGTCCACTCTTTAGTTGAATCAAGATTATGAGTGATATATTACTATTTATTATTTAGCATTACTTTATTAATATGAATATTTGTGTAACTTCGTTGAATCAAGATTATGAGTGATATATATTACTATTTATTATTTAGCATTACTTTTTATTAATATGAATATTTGTGTAACTTCGCAGTTCTTATTGTATTACAAAGTTATAGTAATACAGAAGAGAATTGATAAATGAGAAACGGCTTTGGTCCAACTTCTTAATCTTTCTTTATGGAGTAAAAAGTATTTGATCATTGAAATGAATTCCTTGAGAAAATAGATTATTTAGAATAAAAGTAGATTGAAAAAAGTATTTGTGTATACTCTACTATACCTCCTCTAGTGAAAAAACCAGGTGGCTCTAATAATTATACTTTTAGTTGTTTTAAAAATATGCCAACGAAATATATAAATCAATAAATTAAAATTACATAAAAATGAAAAACTGTAAATTGTTTTTGATTTTTAACATAATATATATATATATATATATTAAGTATGTCTAAATGATCTATAAATAAAGTTACATTTTATAAATTAAACAAATGGAAATAAGGTTTTATAAAAAACCTCCATTATGTAGTTAAGTTAAGATTCCTACTTTGTTGATGTAACAACGATGTGGTAGAAAAAAAAAACGAAAAGTCAAGTTATTGGAGATGGCAGTAGAACCACTAAGGTGTCGTAAGAAGACTGGGTGCCTCTTGGTTTTTAGGCTTTTTTGTAGACAAAAAGTTGATACCGGCAATTCCTAATCGGCCCACAATCATCTGTCAATTCTGTAATATGGGAAGCACACCTGACTCACTTAACCTCTCCTTAAAAATTGTCCCACTTATCACTTTCTACATCTATAATTTTACTTATTGAGAATTCAAGATGACTGCTTCCTCATACAAATTAAAAGTTTCACGATTTCCATTTACCGCTTTCTATGTCTATCCATCTAAGTCTCCCACCTTTCAATGCTAGACACACCTTGCACAGCGGTCATTAGAGCTCCTAGACCAACGACAACCATCGTAACTCTGCCTCTCACGACGATGATCTCTCCCCTTCCCTTTCTCGGCTTTCGAAACCACTCTCATCTCTCAATTCTCATAGGTTAAGGTTTTGATATTCCGTTTATGTTTTGAGTTTTGAAACTTTGATATTGTTATGTGTTTTTAGATTTTGTTTTTGTGTTTTCATCAAGAAATTTGAATCAGTTTTCTAGATGTCATACTAATATAGAGATAATTACTATCAAATAAAACCAAAATATGATGAATTTTGTTATTGACTAAGTGACCCTGTCTCTACGAATTGTGAATCATCAATGACAAAAAAACAGAGTAAGGCAACTTCAATTGTAATTAGTATTTGAAATACACAATGGGTATTTATATTTCAATTGGTGCTTTCTCCCATGTAAATTTTTGGCTTTGCCTCTACTTAAATATTTCTATCATTGTGGATGCTCTAAAATTTGTAATTTATCATATCTATTTTTTTAAGTTTTATAATGACTTCAGACATTATAGATTAATTTGCCCGTGTGGTTTGGTTAAAGACTTGAAGTTATAGATTAGGTTCTTCAAACATATTAATTATATTGTTATTGTTTACATTTGATTACCGAAAAGATTTTTCTTACTAGTTTTGATAAATAAAAAATTGTTGATTAAAAGATATTTTAGTCTTTTTACCTATTACTAAAAAAAGTATAAAAATACCCTTCATTAGTTAATGTGTTTGAAGGACCGAATCCAAAATTTCTTCAAACCATAGAACAAAAAACATAATTAATTTTGAATTTTTTAAAGTTAATTTGGTAAAGAAATAAACTTGAAGTTTATTTTTTAAATGCAGCGTGGTGCATCTCAATTTTAAACGTTTAGAGCTCGAATCCTCATTCTCGATTCATGTGTAAGAATTTAGGGATTGGAGATGAAATGTAGACTCGATAATCACTTGGATCATGAAAGCTCACTTTTCGAATACAATAATTGGTCCCTTATTATTGTTAGGTATCACAAATTTGTATTGGGATAATCCAAATGAAAACTCTAACCGTCGTACCATCGAGTTAGCTTCTTATTAACATATTTATATACACTTAAAACTCTAACTGTCGTACCATCGAGTTAGCTTCTAATTAACATATTTATATACCATCGAGTTAGCTTCTTATTACAATATTTATATGAGAGATCAACTATTTTGAGTGGATAAATAGAATTAAGACATAACTATACAACAATTATAACGACTAACAGATAAGATGAGAAAACAGTTAGAACGAACTAAGACGTTCCAAGTTAGAAGCAAAGGTCCAACTCTTATCAAGGACTTTTTTGTCACTTACGAAATTTAAGCGAAGATTCAGAGCGTCAATAGAAGGCTTTGAGGTTCTGAGTTCATGCCTATAATTATGCTTAGAAATTTTCACCACGAATTTGCATCATTTCAATAAGGGTTCCAACCTTCTAAAATTCGTACAAAACGTCCCGAAATGCAAAATTTCTATGTAGGCCTCTTCTTAAAATTCGTAAAGGCGTAACTCCTTGACCCCACCTTATGACAATCTTAGGTGATAGACGTAACATTTGTAAGTTTACACTATGCACATCCTAACACACTTATGTTTTCCTTATCACTGAATCGGTCTTCGAGTCACTCTCACGTAAATCACAATCACACTAAAATTGATGATACTATATAATAATTTATAAATAAAAGTTATATATATATATATATAAGAAAAGGACAGTGAAGTTTTTACAAGAACCTCTACTGTGGAGTTTTAAGGTTCTTACTTTGTTGTGGTGACAATGATGTAACATTAAAAATATGACAAATGAGGTTTTGGAGGTTCCACCATTATGAATACTCTTAGGTGGCGTTTGGTTTGCTGAGTGTTTTTTAGATGGAATGGAATATGTTCTAAAGAATTTGATATTGAATGAATTGGAATAAATTGTTGTCAAGTTTGACCACCTGTTAAGTTAACAAAATTGAAATGAAATCTGTTAAAAGATTAGAATATGTCTGTTTGGTTCATATAATGCAGTTTTGGAATTAAAATAAAATTTTGATAAATGAACTAAATACCCTTTCTAATATTTTTATTCTTTTTTTCAAAATACTAATAAAATATGCTTTACTTTTTTAACTAAAAATACTTTAATAAACCAATTATTAAATACTTTAACATAATAATTATTAAATATTCTAATAAAATAAATATTACATAATTTAATAAAAAAATTTGATAATTTAATAAAATAACTATTAAATACCTTAATAAAATAATTTACTAGTAATCTACTTATATATAATTTAACAAAATAATAATCAAATAACTTTTTAAAATTTTAATAAAATAAAGAAAAAATTCCGTTATAATGAAATCCCTATTATTTATCTAGAAGTGACAAATTTCTTTATCTATAGAATTGGATGGAAACTAAACATTTTACGATAAAAAAACTTGAACTATGCAAACAAGAAAATAAAATCTGATGAAAAGAATTCAACCCTCACTCCAATTCCATAAGATTCTACAAATCAAACACCTCCTTAGTTTTACGAAGTTCAACTATGAAGCTTTAAATGTATATACTCGCTAATATATCAAAAATAAATTTAAAATGGATATATCTAAGATAATGTATGAAATTAAGATGAAAGTAGATATTTGTGTTTGCGTCAAGGTTTCAAATACCGTAAAGCGTGGCGTGACGGTAAGGCCAAGCATCAAGTCTTAGAAGTCACAACGAGGATATGGTGTTTCCAAGGCGTGACTTATGGCTGCAAATCTCTATATCGTATATTTTACTACAATTACTCAATAAATCAAAGATAATAAACCAATTAAATTAAGTTATATAATAAAAACTATCAAATAATACATTAAAAAACAAGTTAGATCAAATATTAGGTTTCAAAAACCGGTACATTACTCTATGGCGTCCCTCAAGCATAACGTGGCATGAGACACAAGCCTTAAGCCACAACACGCTATGTCGACCGTTGCGACAAGCTTTTTTGCAGATTAATTTACATGCAAAAAGATCAAAAGGATATATATATATATTTACTGCTGGGAACTGTTGCATATATATTTATATATGAATTTATGACACACAAAATGTTGTATGTATTTGTATTTTTGTATGTATAGTGTTTGCAGACATCTCCATCATCTTTCTTGTGGGTTCCTCCCCCACCACTTAAATATCATAAAAACCACAAACCCAAAACCCATTTCATTTCATCTTTTCACTCTCATCGGACCTCCTCTCTTTTTCCGGCCACTCTTTTTCCGGCCACTCTTTTTCCGGCCACACACTTTTTCCGATCAAAACAAGGTACTTAATTTCAATTCTCATCCCATTTTCAAATATTTCTTCTTTAACCATATATATAATCTCTGTTAATTAACTGGGTTGAAAATGGAAAAGAATATTCTGGTTTAATTCTACTGAAACTTTCAGAGTTTCTGAATATTCTTTATTTTTCTGGGTTTTCTTTTTTATTTATAAAAGTTAAAGTGTTTTTTTTTTTTTTGTAAAATTCTTTTGGGTATGCAATAATGGGGTTATCCATATTCCATAGTTGGATTTAGTTTTTTTTTCTTTCTAGATTTGGTATAAAGAAAGTTTGCCTTTTTTTATTTAAGGTTTATAATTATAGGTAGGTTTTAATTCATGTTCATTCTGACATAATAATCAAACAAAAGTAGACCACATGGATTATTGCGATTCCATGTAAGATTAATCAACTTGTATAATATCCTATAGTATATTTTGTTCGACTTGTACTAGATATCATTCATCATTCATTTCATTATTCATTGTGAATCTTGAAATCAAAAGATCAATTTTTTTTGTTTTCTTTTTTGTGAATTTTGAAACAGGATTGAATTATGGGGCGTTTTTCGTCGATGTTCGATGGGTTAGCGAGAACGTTTTCGAGTGTGAAGAGAGGGGAGGGTTCTGGGGAATGTGGTGGAAGAGAAGTGGCGGAAGCCATTGCGAAAGATGCGAAGAAGAACGAGATGATCTTAAGATCTTCGGGCACGATCAACGTGAATGGATCGAATAATTTCGCTTCCGTTTGCTCGAAAAGAGGCGAAAAGGGGGTGAATCAAGATTGTTGCATCGTATGGGAGGTATATTCACATGTGAATATGTGTCCGAATTTCCATATGATGAATCTTATTCATCTGTGAATCAATCTTTAAGTGAATGTGGTTTGTTTGTAGGAATTTGGGTGCCAAGAGGACATGATGTTTTGTGGGGTTTTCGATGGTCATGGTCCATGGGGACATTACGTTGCCAAGAGAGTTTGTGACTCGATGCCATCATCGTTGCTTTGTAATTGGCAAGAGATGCTAGTCGAAGGTTCGTTTGATCCTGATGTAGACTTGCAGTCGGATAAAACGCTCGATAGATTCCATCTATGGCAGCATTCTTTCGAAAAGGCTTGTGCTGATGTCGACCAAGATCTAGAGCAATGTCGCAAATTTGATTCGGTTCATAGTGGAACCACTGCTTTGGCGGCCGTTAGACAGGTAATTCATAATAAATATCTTGACATTCATTGTGAATATTCATGAATATTTGATTTCTTGGTTCTCAAAATATTTATAATTTCCCGTGCAAGACCTTTGAATGCAAGATACCATTTTTGCAGGGTGACCATTTAGTCATAGGGAATGTTGGAGATTCTCGCGCAGTGTTGGCTACGACCACCGATGATGGCTACTTGGTACCCGTACAACTTACTGTTGATTTTAAGCCAAATCTACCTCGTGAGTAGCTACTCGGGTTGTTCATTGCTGTTCGAGTTTCGTGGGTGTTGTTGAGTAAATCGGTTTTTTGTGCAGATGAGGCTGAACGGATAGCTGAGTGTAATGGGCGAGTTTTCAGCTTAGAGGACGAGCCTGGGGTGCATCGAATGTGGTTGCCATATGAGGACTCGCCCGGTCTCGCTATGTCAAGAGCCTTCGGCGATTATTGCATAAAGAATTTTGGGCTCATTTCTCATCCCGAAGTCGTGCAAAGACATATAACCACCAAAGACCAATTTATGGTGCTTGCTTCAGATGGGGTATGTTCAAGAATGCACATATTGATAAGCTAGCTGTTAGCTGACAAACTAGCAAGTCATGTTTGATAAAAACTGTTGATTAGTTAGATGATAACTTAAAATGGCAACCACAAGGGTTGTGGTGTAGTGGTAGAGGATCTTGGGGATGTGGTAGAATATCCCATTTATCCAGAGTTCAATTCCAGGCATCCACAACAATTGTGGCCGCTGAGTTTATCAAGGCATCTTGATGTCTTACAACTATAATTTGCCGGGATTTTTTCAATAAGTTAGCTTATGGTCACTAAACATACGACTTAAGTTAATTTTGTTAGTGATTTTTATCTTTTTGTAGGTATGGGACGTCGTTTCAAACGAAGAAGCCGTGGAGATTGTATCATCGACAGCCAACAAGGCCAAATCGGCTAAACGACTGGTGGACCATGCAATCCGAGCATGGAAACACAAGCGGAGAGGGATTGCAACCGATGATATTTCAGCTATTTGTATCTTCTTTCATAATAACAGTGATCAGCAAATTATTCATGTAGCTACACCAAAATAAAATCCTAACAAAATCTTTTAAAGTTGTTTACATCTTGCTTTTCGGAAATAACTACGTATCTTCCTCGAGATTAGGGAGTTTTCGGGTATATTCCCAACCGTTCTCAAAGAGTCAGAACTTGATATAAGATAGGACTTAAGGATTAAGCCATGTTACAACTCCCATTTTCGACAAACGCAATGAACCTTAGCTAAGGAAGCCATATAATCATCAGCCCTGCAACATTAAACACAACAAACAGATAATGAATCATGGGAACAGCCATCTTAGATTAGAATGTTTGTATTAATTTCTTGAACAGAATAATTGAAGATGAGCTCAGACCTTAGTCCGTAAGGCGATTGACATGAAGCGACCAAGTGTACTTTGGCCTTGTCTGCTTCATTCTGCAGTTAGCAACATTGCAAGCCAGTGAGCTACGAATCGTAATTCTCAAGCAAACTACAAAGTGAAATACGTGGAACCCCATTATAATACTCTCTAAAAGTGTTATAATTTACATGGGTAGTTTAGTAATTTACAAGTCTAGTTTTTGTTCCACTTTATGTGACCGGAAAAGAAACAATGCATCTTTATCCCACTCAGGTCTTGTTCCTTCCCAATCTAATTTCAGGAAAATTGGCCCTCGTGACCAAACCCAACCCCTTTATTGGTCTTCTACCCATTTTCTCCCTCATTTTCTGCAAAATACTCGCTAGCTCTGCTAAATTGGGTCTGTTTTTCACGGAGCCAGCTAAAAGACAAAAAAAAGGACAGATTTGTAAATAAAAAAAGGGTAAATTACATATTTGGTCCCTGTGGTTTACTCTCTGTTGCACTGTTTGTCCCTCTTTCGAAATAAATATGGACTTGGTCACTGTGGTTTACATTTTCTTGCACTATTGGTCCCTGTCCCTAACTTTCAGTATGTTAAGCGTAGGGACCCACGATGCAATATAGTGTAAACCACAGGGACCAAAAAGTGCAAGAAAGTGTAAACCACAGCGACCAAATCCATAATTATTTCGAAAGAGGGACGAACAGTGCAATAAAGAGTAAACCATAGGGACCAAATATGTAATTTACTTTAAAAAAAATTAGTTGACTTGGGTCCATTTTTAGCAGACCTGTGTCCATTTTTTAGCTGACTTGATCATTTGACTCATTTTTTATTGTCTTTTAGCTGACCCTATTTAGCAGAATTTGGTCTCTATTTTGCAAAAGTGGGGAGAAAATGGGTAGGAGACGAATCTGGGGGTTGGGATTGGTCTGCAGGGCCAACTTCCCCTAATTTCATGCGAAACATGGGACCACAAATTTTTGTACTTTCCTAGCTCACCCCGGAAAAAGGGTTCAAGCTTATGCTTAGCCGATGTGGGATTCCAGTAATCAACAATGTAGTTTGAATACAGACCTGAGATTCGTAATAAAGACCGGCATATAGTGAAGCATAAAAATACTCGCTTTCTCGTCCTTGAGAAAATGCAGCAACAAGCTGTCCACAGGAACCAGTTTAAATCCATTAATTCATATGAAACTAAAGCCACAAATCAACACCTTCTAATGATGGCCATCAAACAATTCAAGTCATGAGATCGAGCTAAAAAAGAGGAACGATGCTATGTTTAATTGGGTTGAGGTAAAAAGCAACGCACGTACCTTTTCAGGGTCACCACCATCTTTAAACATGTTATAAGCTTCTCTCATTACAGGTCTAGGATCTCTTCCAACCTAAAAACCATGGCAAAAGAAAAAATCCCTAATATGGGTTAAGTTGTTTATCTGAATAAATTTGTCTATTGGACAATGGACAGGAGACCAACGGGTTTGAGGGAGAAAAAGAGAGAGCATTGGATTATTTTTAGGGTATTTCTGGTGTTAATTTGTTTGAGGTGGTTTAAAGGAGACAAGTGAGGATGGTGACTTATTCCATATAGCCATTTTGACTTAATGGCTTAAGCCATATAGAACACTCATGTAATGGCTAAGCGAATAAGCCGTAAATAGCCCATAAGAGAAGTCAGAATTTATAGAAATAACCGTTTTACTCTTTTCTGAGTTTGGTTTTACCAAGGGGATGTTTGTTTTAAAAATAAATACATCTTAAAACCTCTTAAGTCTGAAAATTAAGAGGTTTGCAGACTTAATTCTCTTTCTTTTGTTTTTTTAACAAAAGGACCGAAAACCTCTTACCATCCTCTGAAATTTTAAAAGGTACACCATGTCATCATCCACCTCTTATCTTTTAGATGTGAAATCAAACTTCAGATTCTTTAAAAAACAAAAAGACACCTAAGAGAAGTTAAAACTTGTACATGAATAGCATCATCTATAGACCTGAAGAAATCGTCTCCTTGCTTCAGTAGCACCATATAGTTGAGCTTCACAAAGGAAACACCAAATCGACTCCTCAGTGTCGTTTGGATTTTGTGCTACATCTATCCGAAACTGTTCTGCCCCTTCTTCAAACCTACCCACATTGGCCACCTCCATTTAATCATGTTGATAATGGTGGTAATACATAATATACAATGAAAATATTCCATAAAGGTGAGATATTTTTTGCATACAAACCTATCAAGGTAATACAATGAAAGCCCTCTCTGCCAAAGATCTATTCAAACAAAACCAATGGTAAATCACAGTAACTTAATTGCTGTAACTAATTGCTTCACAAAGACCATGGTTGTATTTGGCCATCCACAATAAGGCTGTGTTTGGCAAAAATAAACTAGCTGCTAAGCTATCTTATAAGCTAGTACATGTTTGGATGGACCATAAGCTAGCTTATTGAAATGCTAGTTGGAGTAGCGTTTCAGGAGCTTTTTTGTAGCTTTTTCCAATTATACCCTTATTGATATTAATTATTATACCCCAAGATACCCGTTTTGGTCATTTTACATATTCATTAGCTAGTTTTTGCTAAACATAATTTATTCATAAGCTAGCTTATCATCTACTAGCTAGCTTATTAGTCAACAGCTTCTCTACTACCAGCTAGCTTATAAGCAATTTGAATTGAATAATGGATAATCAGATCTCAAATTAGGGCTGGGTTTGACAAAAATAAGCTAGCTTATAAGCTAGTACGTGTTTGGATGGACCATAAGCATACTTATCGAGACACTACTTGGAGTAGCGTTGTGGAAGCGTTTTGTACCTTTTTTCAATTATACCCTTATTAATATTAACTTTTTATGCCTAAAATACCCCTTTTTGGTCATTTTACGTGCCCGTAAGCTTAGTTTTTGCCAAACATAACTTATTCATAAGATAGCTTATCAGCTACCGGCTAGCTTATCAGCTAGTTTGCCAAACACAGCCTAGGTAATGATGGTAGGCAAATTCAGAAGGCAATTAGTAGAGGGACTCACATGCCTTTTGACGAGGATCAAGTTTGATTGCATTATCGAATTCAGCTACAGATCCAGGGACATCACCCTTAATTACAACAACAACAACAATAACCGATTGAATTTATGAACAAAAACAACAGAAATGGAAGCAAGAACCAAATTAGGGAAAAATGTAGAAAAAAACCTGACGAAAGAGAACCATTCCTCGTCGAATAGCTATGAGAGCTTCGCGAGACGAACCTCCACCACCGCCTCCTCCTCCTCCTGTAATGGCGTCCCAAATTCCTGAAACTGGAGTCGGAATTCTGGAATTTCGGGAGATATTGAAATTGAAATTGAAAGTGTAAGCTGTTGAGATGGTTGTGGTGGGAAATAAGTGTGAGAAATAAGGGGGTTTTGGAGGAGTTAAAGAAGAAGTAGTAGAGAAAGAGGAAGAAGAAGAAGAGGAATGGTGAAAATTAATGTTGGAGATGATGAATTTTGGAGATGATGAGACCGCCATTGATGAACAAGGGTAGAGATTAGAGAGAGAAGATAAGAAGGGTGAGGAGTAGAGGGAATAGAGCGCCAAATACAATCAGACCATCACCATTTTTGTTTTTGTTTTTAAAAAATCTTCGACAAACCAGCTGATAAGGTAGTTGATACCTGATAAGGTAACTTATGATTGATAACGTATCTGATGATTGATAAGGTAGCTGGTGACTTGTAAGGTAGCTGATAAATAAGTTATGTTTGACAAAAACTAGCTGATAAGGTAGCTTATAACTGTAAAAGGACAAAAAAAGACATACTTTAAAATTAGTAAAGTAGAAAGTAGAATGGTATATTTGGAATAAAAAAGATAATAAGTGTTATAATTACAATAAGTCACCAAAACGCTACTCAAAGTAGCTTTTCAAAAAGCTAGCTTATAAGTCAGCTTATGGTCCATCCAAACATGTAACTGACTTATAAGGTGACTTATAAGCTAACTTATAAGCTACCTTATTTTTACCAAACGATGCCTTATTTTAAGGTCATGCGTAGCGGTGACCTACTTGGGCGGGCTGGCGAGCTCTGGTTACACCCTCTAGTGGGTTGGCGGCATGATGGCTTTAGCAGTGTGGCTATATCGATCTACCTGATTCTCTTCTTCTGTCACACTCTTTTTTTTCTTTGACTTTCTTTTTTAATTGTATTGGATATTTAATTTGGAAGGGTTCAGGTATTAAGAGGGTGTTGGAGTGCTTATCTAAAACAACTTATGACTTTTGGCAAAGTGATTATTAACTTATGTGGTGTGGAAAATGAGTTTTTTAAAAAGTGTTTGGATTAGCTTATTGTTGTGCCAAGAAGTTATAAGCTGATAAGTTGTTTTTTAATGTTTGGCAAAATCAGCTTATTTGTGCAAAATGACCAAAATTTATAAAAATAATAATAATTTATATTAAAAAATAATTTAAAACATTAAGGTTTATAGAAAAATATTAATAAAACAAATAGGGAAACACAAAAAATTAAGGGTAGAATTGGAATTTGGTTTTAAAAGCTGATAAGAAGTTTTTAGTAAGTCAGGAGGGAGTGACTTCTCAAAATAACTTATTAGCTTTGGGATGAAATAAGCAATTTTTGAAAATAGAAATTCAAACACCTTAAAGTAACTTAATTACTTTTGTGGGATGAAATAAGTTAAAAGTACTCTCAATTAAGCACTTCCAAACACCCACTAACAGAGATGGCTCTAGAAAGCTTATAAAGGGTTTATGGAAAAATTGATGGACAAACTAATTAACTATTAATCAACATTAGTAGGAAAATTATATTTTTTCATAGTTTCATTAACTGATAATAAAGGGTCCACAAATGTATTTACAAAAAGCTTTCAAGTTTATAAAGTCGTGTAAAGAGTTGAGCTTTTGCTCATGATGTAACATTGTCATATCAAATAGAGATGGCCAAAAATCGGTCCCAGGCCGGTTATAACCAGTTAGGGAACGGTTCGGTTAAAAACAGTAGTTGGTCGTAACCGGTTAAGGCGTAACCGGTTGCGGTTCGGTTACGGTTAAAGGATCCCGGGGTCTTAACTGTTTAAGCTTAACAGTTAACTGGTTAACCTCAACCGGCTATAACCGATTACTTAACCGGTTAAGGATCAGTTAAGCCAATTTTTTATTTTTAAACTTTATAAATTATTTAAACATTATAATTTAAAATAGAGGAGAGTTGAGAGAGTAAAACTTGCGAGAAACAAATAAGAGTCAAAACTCGAGAACACGAAATCACAAATTATAGCGAGAATTTTGCGTTTTTCGTAAGTTGGTAACCTGGTATTCAACCCAAACACCACACAACTTATTTATAGGGTATATGGGAGTAAAAAGGCCAAACAAATGTTCAAAAATGAAGCCAAATGACTCCTAACGACTATAATAACGTATATAAAACGGCTATTTTTTTGAATTAAATCGGTCCCGGTTATAACCGGTTCCGGTTCGGTTACGTAACCGGTTCCAGTCCGGTTATAACCGGTTATGGGAAAAATGCCAAAAACCTTAACTGATCAGATTAACCGGTCTCTTAACCGGTTATGAATCGATTCAGTTATAACCGGTTAACGATCGGTTCGGTTATCGGTTAACCGACCGAGCCGGTTATAAACGGTTGGGTTTGACCATCTCTAATATCAATTGTAAAATCCATTTACAAGGTTGGTCGGATGTTCTAGGAGAAAAAGTAAAAACAATTGAGTTTCCATAATTTAATATTGGGCTGGACAATTAGACTAAATTCTAAAGTAATCAGGCTTTATAGGACTTAACAAAAATATACAATATTAGTTCGGCAGTTGGGCTAATGGGATTTTAAGTTTGGGTAAAAAATGAAGGGTTAAAGAAATTTAAAATGACTGTCAAAAGATTAATTAGAATAATAAAAAAATTAACTAGGTAGTGTAAAATGCAAATTTTGAAAAATATTATGGGGTATCATTTGACACCCATCTCATCAATATGAGTCCATTTTTTTATCAAGAGTGACACGTCTGACATTCATTTTAAATAATACATTATGAAATTTGAGTGATATGTTATTAGTTATGAAATACGTAAGAACATTCATCTTAATAATATTGTAATATTTAAACTGAATGCGACACGTGTCACACTCTTAGTTATTCCATATATGAAATAAAAAATTTGTTCACAAGTGAACTTTCATTTAATAAAATATTTGTAAATAATTATTTAGGGCTTTCATTACATTACAATTTACATGATGTGTAATTATTAAGATGCCGTTTGCCTTACAAAATGATATCTATTAGGCCATCCACAGCCGTACAGGTCATACCACCTGTACAGGCTACCACCTCAGCGCCACATCAGCTTTACCACCACCTTACCACTACCTTACCATTTCATCCACAGCCGTACAGGTCATCCCACCTGCATTATTTAAATAATATATATATATATATTGTGTTTGTATATATATATATATGTGTGTGTGTGTGTGTGTGTGTGTGTGTGTGTTGTTGTTGAACGGTGAGCTCTCACCGTTGAGCTCCCTTGCAGATACCTCACCGGTGAGCCTCGTTGGTGTTACCGGCAACGATGGCATAGACAGTTGTGGTGGTTTTGAATTATTTAGTTAAAGATAATGAAGAGACAAACAATTAACAATTAACGAGTTTAAAAAAACCTTCGTTATGGATGCTTTAACTATAGTGATGAAATCAAGTTAACCCTTCAGTCAACATCTAAATGAAGATTAAGATTGTGTTTGGTAAAAATAAGCTAGTACATATTTAGATGAACCATAAGCTAGGTTATAAGTTAGCTTATTGAAACGCTAGTTAGAGTAGCGTTTAAGGAGCTTTTTGTAGTTTTTTCAAATTATACCGTTATCAATATTAATAATTATACCCAAGATACTATTTTTGGTCATTTTACATACTCATAAGCTAGTTTTTGCTAAAAATAATTTATTCATAAGTTAACTTATCAACTACTAGCTAAACTTATTAGTCAACAACTGCTTATCAGCTACCAGCTAACTTATCAACTAGCAGGGTCGTTCTATTCTTTTTGGAGGCCCTGTTACACTCGATCCTAACATTTTGTAGGCCCTGAAGCAAAAATTTTAATATGGATCTATGTTTTTTCGGTTACATAATTTAATAAGTCTTTTTATTCTCAATACAAAAATAAACCCTTTTAGTTTAAAATTTACATGAAATTGGTAAATATTTACAAACAACATTTAAGTTAACATAACTTATTCATAAATTAGCTCATCAACTACTAGTTATCTTATTAGTCAACAACTGCTTATACCAACTAACTTATCAGGTACAACTAGTTCACCAAAGACTAATGTAGTAAAATATTTTTTTGTCTAAAATTCATATCGAATTTAACTCTTCCAATTCTCCGGTCTCCACCATGAAAATTGCATTAGCCCAACGAAAGAGACTGGAATTCTACAATAGGTTGGCCCAATTATATTCCAAGTAATACATAATTACATTATAGTTACAATATTAGTTTTTGAGTTTATTCAGTTTAGTAATATATAGGTTAAACCAAATAATGAAACTAGTATCAACAAAAATCAATATCTATTAACAAACAATATCATAATCTCCTCAAGGTATCATACATCAAACAAAGAGAACACGTTATCAAACAAAAAAACCTTATCAAATTAAAAAAAAACATTATTTAGAAGAAAATTATATAAAACAACAATAGTATAATATGTTTACTCAGTTAATTTAGAAAGTTAAATAAAATAATAGTATAGTGTCTTATTCCAATTATTTTGTTTAACCGAATAAGATAAAAATCTAAGTGTAACCTAACCAAATAAGGTAAGTCAACCATACCTTCAAAGACGAAACTAAATAATCTGAAATATGGCGTTCAATAATAATAATAATAATAATAATAATAATAATAATCTAAAATATATAGTTTAACCCAATCTCATTGCTTTTGAATAAGTTATCATGTTTAAGCTATTTTGATATACCTAAAGATAATAGGTGTCATACTTATTTAATTTGACATAGCTATAGATGTCATAATTATTTGATTTGAAATAATGTTAGCCCGCTTAACAATAATAGGTGTCATAATTATTTGAATTGAAATAATGCTAGCCGGCTTAAGAGTATCTCCAACAGCTTTGCTATATTTTTTTCTAAATTAGAGAATAGGAGATCAAAATCTCTAAAATTTAATTTTTTGATCTCCAACAGCTTTGCTATATTAGAGGTTTTATCATCATTTATATTATTAAAATATACATTATGTTTATTATAAACTTTTTAAAAACTTTTAAAAAATAAATTATGTCATTGGTGGAGTACATTAAAAAAATGTTTCTCTCTCATCATTTAGAAGTTTTCGAGAAATCTCTATATTTAGAGGAAACTCTAAATTTTTCTATTTTAGCAATTCGTTTAGCAATGCTGTTGGAGCAACTTAGGATGAAAAAAACTCATTTTTTTTTTCTATTTTAGCAATGCTGTTGGAGATGCTCTAACCCCTCTATATTACAATCTTGCTTTAGCCTTGTTTACTACATTAGTTTCACGATTATTATAATGAAAGAAAATCGTAGTATTCTAGAGGCTGGTGGATGATGCATGAATCGAACCGGGTACCTCATGTATGGATTTCTCACCTTCTTATCGCTAGTAGAATGCAATAGAAAAGACACATGAATGATTTGTTGTTTGAACAATTACTGGTTTCTATAACCTTTTGTAATATGATGTGAAAGAATGTTTAAACTCATGATGTTTTAATACTTTTTACTGGCAATGAACATATAGAACATTCATAATATAGAAACAAAAACCGTTTAACACATAGACATATACACGTAACATTACTCTATTTGATTGATACAAATGTCACAACTTATATAGAATCATTAGAATAGAAAATTTGTTTATTATTTGGATATATTTTTGCTTTTTCATAATAGTTTTTTTGTCAAAACAATATTTAAAACAACTATAGTATGATGGACAAAACCATAACATTGTTGTGCATTAATATCTTCAAAAACATATATGTTTTTGTTGTTATTTGGACAAAGTCAATATAATAACATGAAACAATAGGTATAGTCCGAACAAAAAATCCAAGAAGGATCAAGATATGTGAATGCAATATAATATATATAAGTACACACTACACAATATTAACAACTACTAATTATACGATAATAAATAAGCGATGCAACTAGATACACTAGTAGCTAGACATGAAATACGATAAACTAAGACATCCCTTTATCGGACTCAAGACCCTGATCAACTAACTGCCATTGTGCTACCTCTATCCCGCTATCTTCTTAAAGTTTTTCTCATGGTATCCATGCTACAAATCCCTACATCTTTTTAAAGCATTTTAAATTTAGTTTTCATAACTATCCCTAGATATTAGAAAAAAAAAAAAAACTAATCAATGTATAGGCTAGATTATTTAAAGAAACTAATCAATGTGGCTAATAGAAGATGTTAATTAACCTTAAGAATGATTAACGTGGTCATGTATGGCGGAATGAGTTGGCATTGACAAAAGATAAGTAGAACATTTTTAATTTTTTTTGGAGGAAAAGGATTTCAATAAAGGGGATAAACAGGGCAGAATAAATTCATTAGTCAACATCATATTTAATTATTTAAAATATGAAGAAAAAGATAGATGACTTTATTATGATTAATTCACATAATATGTCTAGCTATTATCTAAGAAATCATTATACAGGATTTGTTTGACCTTGATTATTAAATTAATACAACCGTCCAAATCCAATTATGCATGAATTAAAATAGTTTCAAATTTGAAGGCCATAAGTGTTTTATATTATTTAGAATGAATTCCTGTGATAAATAATTAAAATTATATGTATTTCCCGATGTACATTTAGGTTGTTCAATTCAATTGTATTGTCAAAACCATTTTGATGACAACACTAGATTTAGTATTTTAGGGGGTGTTCGGAACTCGGAAGTGCTTATTTAAAATAACTTATACTTGTCTGTTTATTTACTTAGTTTTGGTTGGAAAAGTTAAAAGTTTTAACTTCTTTAAAAACTGTTTATTTGCTGGTTGGTTCAAACATTCAAAATTGCTTATTTGTTGTTGCAACCCGCGATAAGCAAATAAGCAGTTTTAATAAGCAATCCCAAGAACCCCCTTAACTTTGTGTTGTTGCTTACATATTTTTAGTAGTAAATCATGCCATGTTTTCATCCATAATTATCCAATATGTTTGTGCATCATAACCATTGAATTTTTATAAATAACAGTTCGAACTTCCCATATATTGGTATATTTTAGTTAATTAAACTTACACATATATACATCGTATCATTAAGCTTTCAAAGAGGCATTGAGATTTGCATCTCATTTCTATTGTTATTTGGCAGGTAGTTTCAATGTGCAAGCCAAATGTTGAATTACTTCCTAAGTTTCATAAATTATGTGAATTTCTAAGCGGCATCATCAAGTTGCATATGAAGTTGTTAGCACTATATCAAGATTTCAGACGTGCGCAAGAGATTGACAAATAGAGATGAAAGTCGGTTGTCCAAGTCATAACATCTGAACGTTGATTTCTTGAATCACAAATTAAAACGGTTTCTCCCAAAAAGAAAACTAAATGTCGGAATTTTGTATTTTATATTAGGGTTTACTTCACGGGAGTGTATCCAACTTGTCACGAAAAGTTATTGTATGTATTGGACTTTGATTTTTTCTATTGTATGTATCATACTTATAAAAACCTACAATTTGATGTATTTGGTAAAAAGTTGGATACAATTTCGTGGTGGGTTTTGATAAAGTTGGATACATTAAATGGTAGTTTTGATATGTTTGATACATACAATGGAAAAAAAATAGAAGTTCAATACATACAATAACTTTTCGTGACACGTTGGATACACTTTTAGGAACTAAACCCTTTATATTATGTCTTTGAACAAATTTTTAGGAGTAACCCTTAAACTTAACCTCCTCAATGTGAAACGATCATTTGATGGCAACACCGACACGTATTTATGTTACTCGAGACAACCGAACTTGGCATGGAGTGGTTGGGATAACAGTCAAAGGGATAGTTTTCTTTGTTAAGATTTTTTTCTGGAAGATCTTGTCATCAATATGGCATTATTCTTAGTATTAACATACAATATAAAATAAGTAAACCCCTTGTTCATCTCATTGACTATGACAAATATGGCTCCAATAAGGCAATAAGTACTGGTGTGCAAGAATTCATTCAACTAAAGTAAAATTGATTGACCATAATTGTATATCTAATTTTAATCAAATCGGATTGGATTACAAAATTAAAAGTCTAAATTGGATTAAAAAATAAAAAATGTAAATTCGATTAATCAATTCATGGATGCTAATACATAATCCAATAAAATTGAACAATCAAATCCAATGACTATCCAATCACCTATCCATGATCCAACACTTATTTGATTAATATATATAATATACTAGTTTTGATCCCGTGTAATACACGGGATAATTTCAAAAAATTAAATCATGCTAAAAACCTTATATTACAAATATGAATTGTTGTGCTATTGATCTTTTAACATCAATATTATTTTCTATCAAATACATTAATTATATTAAAATAAACTACAAACTTTATTTATTTTTAATTTAATTCAATTGATATCAAATTATCAACAAAGAAAATATAACAAAGACATTTTATAGATCAAACTATAAACTATCTTTGACTTTAAAATGACGTTAATATAGTTTCACATCAAATACATTAATTATATTAAAATAAACTACAAACTTTATTTATTTTTAATTTAATTCAATTGATATCAAATTATCAACAAAGAAAATATAACAAAGACATTTTATAGATCAAACTATAAACTATCTTTGACTTTAAAATGACGTTAATATAGTTTCACATATAAAGAGAAAGGTATACATACAAAAGTGTACTTGGACTGAAATATAATAATGGATACGTTTAACAATAATTTGTTATAAAAATATTAATTAACTATTATATTAAAATGATTATCTTGATTATATTTAAAATGAAATATTTATTTTCTATTTGATGACGTTTATCAATTAGTTACATGAATACAAATATAAATTATTATATAATGTGGGGAAGAAAACTTAGTTATGCTTCTACTGATGTAGATCAAAAAACTAAAAAAAATAATAATGAAATATTTATTTTCTATTTGATGACGTTTATCAATTAGTTACATGAATACAAGTATAAATTATTATATAATGTGGAGAAGAAAACTTAGTTATGCTTCTACTAATGTAGATCAAAAAACTAAAAAAAAATAATCAAGCAAAAAGCCATAAATCAGGAGAAAATTAAACCATATGATTTAATAAGAAAACAATGACACAAATTTTCTTACCATTCTTCAAATAATTGCAAAAACAAATAATAAAATAAATTTTACGCATGAATGTTCTTCAAAAAAATGGTTGACGAACTTACCTAAGACGTTTGCAGAAAGAGTATTGGAGGAACTTGAAAAATTAAAATGGAAAAGGTAAGGTTTATAGGGTTTTTGTTGAATCTGCTTAGTATTTAAATATCAATTTAGGGAGAGAGATAGAGATATAGATAACTTCATACCAATAGATAGAGATAAAGTTTGTTATATTTAATAGATAATTTTGGATTAATTTTTAATAATTTTAAATTTTGAATCAGTTGACACATATGCATATGATGGCTCACCAGAGCGCGACACGTGTCAATCAGTTACTCAGAGCGCAACACCTGTCAATCAGTTACTCTTTTATTATATATAGATATATATGAGCGTGTTCAAATGAAAACTTATCTTTTATTGTGAACTTGAGAACAATTGAGAGTGTGACATGTGCTCTATTCAGTCTGAATTACACATGATTGTTCAGACCAAATGTTAATGTATTATTCATGATGCATTATTACGTTTAAGATGAGTTTACAGCCAAACTTTCGTGTGTGTGTATATATATATATATATATATATATATATAGGATTGGGTCCTAATGAAAAGTGAAAGTTAAGATGCGAAATACGAGAACTGGTTATCAACTGTTGGATGAGATGTAGATGCACATTAGGATGAGATCCACATGATCAATTCTCTTCTAAAGCATGATTCATTACAGGACATGAGATGAGACGTGATTAGTAGTTTAGAGACACTTTTTATTCTTCTTACTTTAAACTTAACTTTTTACACAATCCTTCAACTATACATATACATGTATATGTATATACATTAATAAAAAATGTTCAAACATGAAAGTTAACTATTTAAGAAGACAAGAAAAACTTCCCTCATATACAAAATCATGTGTGGTTTTATACTAACGGAAAAAAAACTAGATGCAGGCGACTTGCCTTGCAACTTAAAGTCGTTGCAAAGTTGTGTGAATCAAACATGATTTTGTACATTGACAATGTTTTTCTTTGCTTATCAAATAGTTAGCATTCTTATATGAACCCACTTTTACATTAATAATTATTATATATTATATATATATATACTTATTATGTATACAATATTAGGCCCCATTTACCATATGCTTACTTGGGTAAGTGTTTACCAACAAATTCAACACTATCACTAACTTAGCGGGTAAGATTTTAGTTTTCAAAAAAATGTACAGTATGCAACGATATATCCGGTAACTGCTAACCATGGTAAGAGACAACGGCCCTCACTTACCGGGGTAAGACTCTCATCCTTTCTTTTGCTCTTACTCGGGTAAGATTCTTGGTCCTTGCATTAGCATACGGGTCGAACACGGGGAGGAAACGGACTAAGCACGGGATTACACCCTTAGCGTAACTAGTCGTGCGAAATCATTTTCAAAGTTGTGGTTGAAACTAAGGCATGAAAATGAAATTGACTACCTTAATCTAACTAAAAACAATGAACTAACTAAGAAATAATCCAATTAGCTAATTAAAGTCTAAACAATCAAAGATGTATTAAAACTCTATACTAACCTATTAAGTGATTGAATGGAAACAACTAAAGAATTTAGCCTAAGAAGCAATCAGCAAAAAGGAACTCAACTAACAAAATTGAAAGTGAAAAAGAAGCTAAACTAGAGGGGAAAATGTATGAACTAACTAAACTAAACTAGGCATAAAGGAGTAGTAAGTATTGCATCGTATCTATTCAAGTGGAAAAATTCAAGCATGTGGAACATCCACATTCCCCTTTCGGGGTGAATGGATTATTCTCGAATGGGATTCGGTTATTTCCATACCGAATCTCATCAAAGAACATTTGCTCGAAAAGTACTCCAATTAACAAAACACCCATGGACTCCAATTAACAAAACACCTATTTCCATGGTGTTACATTAACTTTCGGCCAATTTACCTAAGCAACTAATGAATTTCCGTTCAATTAGTTACTAGTATGAAAAACAAATTAAAACGGCCAAAACATGAATCCAATACCATACGGTACTCACTTTTCCCAAACAAAAAGAGGAAATGCTAGATCTAAACTACTCGAAGCGAATACGAAACTTAATTGCAAACCACTTTAAGAACAAACACCAATAAGGAACACTTAGATTCAACAAAAAACCTAAACTAAAAGAAATAGCTAAACTAACAATACTAGATATCTAATCCAAACATGATGCAACAATAGATCAATCAAACTAATCTATCAATGAAAATTAACAAGTAAACAAGGAATTAAGCTACGAAACTAATGAATTGCAGAAAAATAGTAAGATCTACAAAATATTAGATGTAACTGATATGATTTACTCATCTTTTAAATTCAATTGAATTAGTTATACATAGTTAGATAACATCTAATGAATAATTAAATTCAATTGAATCGGGCTAGATCTAACAAAATAGATTTGATTTTAATAATAAGAGAGCCGACATATATGTTCAACAAAATCAATCCAACAACTGTGATTAAATATAAGACATAATGATTAAATAGTTGAAATAATAAATAGCTATATAAAATTATGATCACATAGTTTTTGACCAAATAAATATTTGAATGTTGAAAAACTATGTATGGTAATGGAATAATTGCAACATGCTTCAGTCGTACTAGTTGATCCATCCCTCTTTCACGTGCTAAAAAACAAAAACTGGAACTCTGAAAATTAACCCAATTTGATAAAGCTAATCCATAATATATCTGGTTTTTAATCAAGGTTTTTAGAATTTTTAGGGTTCCGTCAATTTAACTTATATTATTTATATTTTTATTTATAAAAATAAATACATTGAAATTAATATAAAAATATATTTATTTATATGGATAAATTACTATAACATTGATTATATATAAAAAAAATCATAAGTTTAAAGGTATGTATAATAAAAAAGTAAATATTTGGTCATCAAGATATCTATTAAAAAATATGTAAGAAATCGTAAAAAAATCTTAAATTTACCGATATTTAATTTAAATATATAAAATACATAATTAATTTAATATTTTTATAAATATATAATAATTTAAATATGAAAACTTTATATAAAAAATATAACTGATTTGTACAAGACTTTTATAAAGTTTTATAATGTTAAAACATCTTAAATATAAAAAACTTCTGAAAAAGCAAGTCGTACAGTTACAAGCTATGACACAAAACCTCACCAAAAAGCTCAGCTGAAAAACCTTTACACTATGTGAAAAATCTTAAAGTGAGGTTTTTGAGAGCTTTTTGAAAAAGCTCTCAAATATCTTTGAAAGAGCACATTGTGGATGCTCTAAAAACGAGAGAAATTATGTGGCGTTTGGTTTATAGAATGTTTTATGATGAACTAGAATTTGTAAAAAACATTTGATTATGAACAAATTGGAATGGAATATTATTTAGGTTTAAGGAAATTGAAAATATGTTAGTTTGTTTCGTAAAATGTAGCTCTGAAATTAGAATAATATTTTTATGAATAACTAAAATACATGTTTTGATAATTTTAACTTTTTTTACCATAAAATGCTTTAATCAATATATTCATCAAATAGTTTTATTTTTTAACTAAAATAAAGTACTTAGTAAACTCTTTAATATAATTTAATAAAATAATTATTATATAATTTATTAAAATAATTAATAAATAACTTAGTTAAATACTTTAATACTATTCAATAAAATAATCATTTAATAAAATAGTTACTAAATATTTTTAAAAAATAATTACTGAAAACTCAATATAAGATAATTAAATACTCTAATATAATTTAACAAAATGATTATTATAGTTATCTAATAAATTAATTATGAAATAAATTAATTAAATAAGTGTCAAATAAAATAAAAAAACTAGTTATTATTTAAAATCATCTTCATAATCATCGTGACTAATTAAGTTATTAATAATAGTGAATTCATCTGTAAATACTGTCAGGATGCATTTTTATTTGCCAAAATCCACTTTTGCAATCAAATTTTGAAAATATCTTTTTATCAGTAGTCCAATTTATTAAACTTTCTTTATGAGGTAAAAAGTATCCATCAAATACAGTGTTATCATTTAATTTTTTATAATTTATTACCATTCTAGCTTTTCCTCTTGCTATCTCTGAATGTTTTCTTACCATAAATGCAGGTGAACTATGAGGACTATGACTTATCCTTATTAGTTTAAGATCTAATAATTCTTTAGTTTGTATCATGAATTCTTTTTGATCTTCAGGGTTATATCTCATTGGTTTAACCCTGATTTCCTTTTCTTTATCTTTCATTTCTAGTTTGGCTGTAATTTGGTTTTTATCCCAAAATTGTAATGGGTTCTCTGTATAACATTGTTTTAACCTTTGCTTTATTTCTTCGATATCTAAATCAAGTCTTCGTAAATTTACTTGATAATCTAAGAACTTTCGATAAATTTATTTACAGATGAATTCAATATTATTAATAACTTAATTAGTCACGATGATTATGAAGATGATTTTGAAAACTATATCTCTGATGAAGATTTTACATATGATCGATATGAGTTTAGAAATTCTGATCATATAGTAGATGATTCAGATTGGGGATATAATTCATCTTAATGGATAAGTGTAATTTTAAACATTTAAAAGAAGATGACCACCCAGATTTCGACTTAGTTAAATACTTTAATACTATTCAATAAAATAATCATTTAATAAAATAGTTACTAAATATTTTTAAAAAATAATTACTGAAAACTCAATATAAGATAATTAAATACTCTAATATAATTTAACAAAATGATTATTATAGTTATCTAACAAATTAATTATGAAATAAATTAATTAAATAAGTGTCAAATAAAATAAAAAAACTAGTTATTATTTAATTTAATTTAATAAAATAATTATTATATATTTTAATAAAGTAATTCATAATGAACTTAATAAAAATAACTTTTTTATTAGGTTATACTGGATCCAATGTATACATTATGAAAAAATGAATTACATTTTATCAAAATAATTAGTAGTTGCTAAGAAATGTAATTTTTTCATTTGTGGAAGTTGGTAGAAATCATAGAGTCTTTCTACAAAAATTAGTGAACTAAACGGATGAATGAAATTTAGTCAATGAAGTTCAAGATTTCGATTCTATCAGATTACTTTAGAATTTGCAAAACAAAATGCCATCCTATTGTTCAGGGGTAGTTATGTTCCAAATCCCAAATTTAATTAGCACTACATTGAAATTGAGTTTATAGGATGTCTAAAATAAATTAGCGATCTAATAAAGTATTTGTTAGGACCCAAGCTTATGGGACCAAACAATTTTTTTTTATGTAAAGTATTGCATTTTATGACGCTTTTAGGCGTCGTAACAAGTTTTTTAGAACATTTTTCAAACAATTCGTCTTAATAATTATTATATAAAACACTATCTGAAAAAGGTCATATAAACACAAGTCTGTTTAAAAAGATGGGATTATCGGACACTTCTTAAAAACATCCTATAAAATTAACTAATACGACATTTTATTTTGAATCTGTCCTAAAAAACTCTTTATGACGCATAAAATGTCCTAAAAACTTATTGTAACACTTTCAGATAGGACAATTGTTTTTTTGTCTTATAAAATATCTATTAGACCGCTTATTTATTTTTGGCGTCCTTTAAACTCAACTTTGTTGTAGGGTAGGAAGCTGGACTCCGTATGCTCTTCTTTACGATTCTATTTATAATGAATAACACATTCACGACGAATATGAAAGTGTTGTTCCTCATGAATCACACATTCATGGTGAATATGTTAGAATATTCACTATGAATAACATATCCATATTTTGATAAACATATCACGTATAACAACAGTTTCTTATTAGGTTCTTAATCAATTTTAGGTTTATAAGGAAACCTGCCCTTATACTAAAGATAACCAATAGAATGATCGGGACCATTTCAAAGTTTTGAACTTGATACGAGGAGAGATCCATATATATTATGAACCCAATTTGATAAAGCTACAAAATAGAGGAATTATTGTTTAGAGGGTAGTTATGTTATGAATCAAAATTTTAGTTAGGAACCTAAATACCATCTGTTATTCTTAAAAATGATAATAATACATTCAAAATCAATACGAAAGCATCGTTTATTATGAATCATACATTCATGATGAATATGTAAGATTATTCGTAACCAATAACGCATCCATATTTTTGACGAATATACCATGTATAACAGTATTGTGGCCTGTGGGTTGCTTTCAGGTTCCTAATCAATTTTAAGTGCCTAAGAGAACATGCCGGTTATCCACCACACATTTTATCTACATCTTATTATTTTGATCTTTTTATTCAATTCACTTTATAATATGTGGTGTATAAGTAGGGTGCATAGTTTGCAACCCCAAAATGGATTGCATAATATCACTCACTCTCTCTCTCTCTCTCTCTCTCTCTCTCACACACACACACACACACACACACACATACAGAGTCAAGTTCATTTAAAAACCAAAACATTTGTAAAAACCGTAAAAACTCATGGTTTCATTGCTTAAATCAACGAAAACTTTTCATGGAGTTGTTTAATATGATACACATGTTTCATATAATTCATTTTTTGGTGCTCTTTTTTGTAAAATGACACGGTTTCATAGGATTAAAAAAAAATACTTGAAACAATTTCATAAGAATTTAAAAAGTGTATAAAACATTTTCATTTTACATAAAAAACACCGAAATATGACACAATTTCTTAAAAAAAATGAATTATATGAAACATTTGCATCATATTAAACAACTCCACAAAGAGTTTTCGTTGATTTAAGCCAAAAAAACCATGAGTTTTTACGGTTTTTACTAATGTTTTGTTTTTTAAATGAAAACTCATTTTTCATTCTGAATGTGAGGACCACTCAAATCGCGCCACGTGGCAATATTCACTCTGAATATCATGCATTATTTAGAGAAATAAAGTTTAGGCGCCTTTATTCACTCTGAATAATGCATGATATTCAGAGTGAATATGCCACGTGGCGCAACTTTGGTGATTTCTCATATTCACAACGAAAATTGAGTTCACATTTGAACCTAACCCTATGATTTTGAACCTAACCAAAATTGAGTTCAAACGAGAACGCTAACTTTTTATATATTTTTTTACGAAAAACATTTTTCATGTACAAAATCATATATGATTTTATACTGACGGAAAAAGAGGACGTGAGCGACTTCCACGTGAGTCGCGGGCAAGTCGCGTACGGTATTAATCATATATGATTTTGTTTACGAAGCTTATATGATTTTGTACATGAATTTTACTATATAAATCATACATGATTTTGTACATCAAAAAAGTTTTTCTTAAAATTGTTCTCCTCTGAACCCACGTCTCTCTCTCTGTATATATATTTCTTAATGATGTTTTATATATTTAGTTTGGCTCTAAATCATTAATTTTATGATTCAATTGAAAAGAATCAAGCCAACAACTTTCATTTCAATTTTCTTGCATTCACACATCTCTTTAGTTTGTTTGGAATTTGAGGTTCTAATGTTTTTTTCTTCTTATTATAGTTAGAAATATAACTGTTGATTTAATAGAATGTAAAAATCAAATGTAGACTATAAATTTGAATTGTTTTAAGTACAATAGTAAATTTTAACAATCCAGCAGCTTAATGAGCTTTATAGAACAATCCGAACATGCTTAATGAGCTTTATAGAACAATCCAAACAAACTTAATAAGCTAAATGAACAATCCAAACAAGCTTAATGATCTTTATAGAATAATCCAAACAAGCTTAATGAGCTTAATGAACAATCAAAACAAGCTTAATGAACAATCCAAACACGCTTAATGAGCTTAATGAACAATCCAAACAAGCTTAATGAGCTTAATGAACAATCCAAACAAATCCAAGCTTAATGAAAAAATGAAAAAATGAACAAAAAATGGTTTTACTATCACTTTTTCGGTAAGTGGTGAAAAAGTGATAAGTGACATTTAATAGAAACAAAAAACAAACATTCCGAATGCGAAAACCACTTATCCAATAAATAGTTTCCCTCCAAAAAGTGTTCGAAAAAATAATAAGTAGAAAAAGCAAACACCCCCTTATACTCAATGGTTTATAAGTTTTCCAATTGAAAATTAGTAATTTTTAAAGAAAAAACATAAACGTTTTAATATAAATTGTGGATAAGGACAACTATGTAATTCTTCAAACATTAGAAATTTTAACTACATGATAAACAATTTTAAAGTAAAGATTTCATAAATTAAATAATGGAAATTCAATCACCTTCAATCAACATGTACGGCCCGTACTTGAGAATTAAAGTTAATTTGGCAAGTCGACCATGTATATATATATAAAATAAATACTATATAGTATTAATTAGGTTCAAATAAGAAGTGCTAGATAAATGAGAAGTAAAAAAGTGATCATAGCCTTCTATTTTGTAGAATACAGATGGGTATTTTACTAATTATTTGCATAATTCATATATGAACCATTCCGATTATTCATATATGAATCATTGTAGTATGAAGATTCATTGCGAATAATTACCAAAATACCCTTCCGTATTCCACAAAACTTACGGTACTCCTTTAATAATCTACTGCACCACTTAATTTAATAACCATTGATCAAATAAATAGAAGGCTATGATCACTTCTCTACTTCATAGTTTTTTATTACTTCTCATTTGAACCTCCCTCATACTATATAACAGTGACAAATTGTGGACCATATATATATATACTATATAATAGTGATAAACGTTATCTTTAATATTGTGATAAACTACTTGTTATCAGCTCGGGTTATAAATTATGATAGATTTTATCATAAATAGTAAAATCAATTTAGATAAAATGTAAGTTTGTACATATGTTGTCTTGTCATACAAAATGTTATTATGACGAACTACATGTATTGTGTTGGGTATTTACCTATATGTGACTTTGTTAACTTATAAGACTTTTAATATAATATATGGTATGAACTTTTATAGTTTGTTTTTTTAAAGTATTTGTCTATTTATCAGATAATAGCTTTGACATAATTATAAAACTTAACATTTAGCAACTTGGTTGCTAATGTTCTTAAGCACAGTAACACCTTTTTTTTTTAAAATTTTTATATAAGTTACACTTTATACCCTTACACTTATGTAGTTATTTAATTTATACCTTTTACTTTCCTATATTTCATTTTACATTTTTATTATATTAAGACGTATAATCGTATATTGACAAAATAGTATAAAAAATACGTTTTAATTTTAACAAGTTATACCATTATAATCGCGTCTTCGATAACTTCGAAATGAGTCCAATATTGAATAAATTTTTATTTAATTATGATTTTATATATTATATATAATACGTAATTTTTTTTAATATTTACAATAGTGTCTGTTTTGTTTTTTTTCTTTCAATATTACATAAGTTTTTCTTTGTTTGTTTTGTTTGTTTTTTATTGTCTTTTTTCTCTTTTTCTTTCATCCGAAAATAAAGCTTTTGTTTGTTTGTTTTTTTTTCTTTTAATGGTACATGAATGGTGTTTATGTAGGTTCCAAATCAACACACACAAAGATTGAACACACAATGTAACTCTCTCAACAGTTGATTAAGTAAGTGGAAAGTACAAATGAATTACAAGACATCTATTTATACTACTAACATAATGGACTTAGGCTTTGAAAGCATGGGCCTAAACAAATGGGCCAAATTAACAAAATTACAATTAAGGAAAGATACTTTAAGGAAATTACAAATTGACACAACTAACAAATATTTCTAACAATTTCCCCCTTTGTGTCAATTTCTTCGTCGCCGTTGATGCTTGCTCAAAGTCTTCCTCCTTGTATAGTTGGATCTCTTGGAAGGACCCTCATGTCTCCGTGGTGGTGGCGGTATCTCCTCACGCTTTCTAGCTGGACCCTCTATCTTCCTCAACCCATAAAAGGACTCGAGACGTCGTAGAACGTTGCGGTGTTCTAGACGATGCTCGGTGATCCTGAACACCTTGTCAATAAGGAGTGACGGGTTGATCCAATGCCCCGTCTTCTGTACCTCAAGTTCAAGTCTTTTCTTTTCTGTTGCCAATCCCAAGTTGATGTAGTGAAGAGTACCATCGCTGAACTTGTGGACCTCATCGCACCGCATGAATTTCTTTTCACCCTTCTCATTCAGATAGACTACCCCAAAGGATGGTTTCTCAAGAACATCAAAGGGAGAATAGCGATCGATGTTGGGAAGATCCTGATTTGGCGGTGTAAGGTTGATGGTGTTCTGATGACTCTCCAACCCAATCTGAAAGTCTGATATCTCCGAGTTCCTCCGATTTCTCTCGATGAAGCGCTTTACGGCTTCAAGCCCTTTGAAGAAAGCTCGAGGTCGTCTAGTAAGCGTCTTCAGATTAGTATACAGTGACTCAATGTCGTCAATATGTACGTTGTCGAAGTCGGCTTCGGTGAACGTATATGTTCCGGTACTCCTACGAATGACCGTGTAGACAGAGAACCATAACCCATGAAAGCGCACGGAGGAAACTTCTCTAAGAAGAACGATCGGGTTATTGTAGAAAAACACATCTCCTTGAGGTTTGGCTTGAGTCTTCATCCAATGAATGTGCTTGACTTGATCAGATTTTGACAACTTTGTAATCCCAAGGTACTTCTCCACGGGCAAGATAAATACCTTATCAGTAAATATGGATCTGTGAGAGTCCTCAAGGTATCGACCGCGTCTCCTTTCTCTATCCCATCGAACTGGTACCCGTGGTTCCACATACATACGCCGGTTAGAAAGAGCACCCTTCTCATTATGATAGATCACCTTGGGAGGTGATACCGATGGTTGCCTCCATTGACCATGAATCGGTCGCTGAGGGCCATGAGTCACCGGGTTGATTGGTGTACGGCTTCTGACTGTGGAGCGAGGAGGTGGTGACGGAGTGCCAAACGCGGAGAAGTCCGGTACAGTAGGTGATGCTCGAGGAGGAGAGACAGACGGAACCGGCGAAGGCGTGCGAGGTGGAGGTCTGTTCGAAGCATGACAAGTAGGTGACGGCGTAAGTGGAAGAGGAGACATGTAGGGCGGAAGTGTCCCAAAAGATAACAAAGGAGATGTATGGCGAACCATCTCATCAACAGCAACGGTGCTCTGATCAGGCTTTGAGCGACGACGATCATCGGCACCGGTGTCCGTATGAGTACCGGAGGTATGGACAGAAGCGTCGCCGGAAGGTTTGCCTGCCAGAGCTAAAGTAATGCGCCGAGCCCTCTTGGGGTTTTCCCCCTCACGGCGTCCGGGATCCTCACGGTCGTCGTGCCCCCGTTTGGTTGGCTCGGCTGCGGCGCGGCAAGAGGTCGAAAGAGCTCTACGGATAGCTAGCAGGGAGCTCTTGACCTTTCCAATGTCGGACTTGACCTCCTCCCTGAGGTCACTGAACTTCCCTTCGAGCCACTGGGTGGAGGGGCCTACCGCATGAGAGGGTGTGGTAGCCGGCTCGGGACGGATCGCGGGAATGGATGGATCAGAAAACTGCTTCAAGGATCCAAGGAGATGAACCTCTTTGTCATTAAGATCTCCACGAGAAAGCAAGGATGCCATAAGTAGATCCCGCAACTCATCAGTAGAGGGAGCGGGTGTGGTAGATCTCGGAGGTGAGGAAGGAGGAGGAGGTGTAGTAGCACGCGCTGTCGACTTCCCTTTGCCCTTAACTTGGGCCTCAAGGGCGGCAATCTTGCCGGAGAACTCCGCTCGAACACTATCGATCTGAGCCTTTAGGGCGCTCTCGATCATTTCCCTGACAACAGATGCCGGGTAAATAACACTGGGCTCACATAGAGTACCCGTTTGCACTACCGCTGAATCAACGGTGTGGCCTACGCTCACGGTTGGCGTGATGATAGCCATGCTAGGTCTTCCCGCCAGTCCTCGTGAAACACTTGTCGGGGATGCCACTCTCGGGGTTCCGGTCACGTCACTCAGAATCATGAGAGGTAGAGCAGAAACTGTGTCACTCAGACTAGCAGTATGTGTACCTAGATGTGTATCAATCGGCTCTAGACTCACGTGCTCATCAAGGAAGGTTGGGGATCGGGGCAGGGATCCTCCTGTTTCAATATCACTACCCTCCAAGTAAGGGCGCGATAGCCGTTGTGCTATATCCCCGTGAAATGAAACACGCACCTGTTGAGAGGTGAGTGAGTGGCTAAGGGGGGCGTGCAATTGCACCTCTGGGTGGGAGGTGTCTGCTTCAATACCCGCATCTAACGAATGCGTGCGGGTAGCGGATGTGGGTACCTGGCTCCTTCCTAAGGGTAGGGGAGGATCGGTTAAAACCTCTGATCCTGTCACACGCTCATCAATTCTTTTTCGTCCCACACTCAGCTCACTTTCTTCAACTAGAGTGTCTCCCTCAATCTTTATACCTCCCGCACCATCAACGTGGTGGTCATCATCGGAATCATCGGAGTCATCAGACTCTAGACCCAACATAGTAAGAAGAGTGGATCTATCAACATGTGTAGTAGCATCTCCGGAGCGATCAGAGTCACCATTTAGACTACCCCCGTCATGTCCCCCGACACCTCAGCCTCAAGCCCTTGACCATCACCCTCAGGTGAATGACCACGCTCAATACCCTCACTCTCTCATCTAAGGGGTACCTCCTGGGTGCCAGCCTCCGGCTCTGGAGGAACTGGTAGAGGTAGAAGTTCTAAGTAACGTATCACAATGGGTGAACTCTGATCGGCTCTAGCAAGAAGTGATGGAGTAATCACCGTGGGAGCTACGTGGTGGGACTCGGATGCTACATCAAGTAGTCGCGTCATAGGAGTGGCAATGCGCTTGGGCATGTTTGACATTGAAGAAGGACATTCGGCGTCTTTAAGGAAGTGCTCGAAAAGAAGCCCCAAGAATCTGGGGTAAGGAAGAAAGTTCCGGGTGCGCGATCTTATGTCCTTGTCCTTGATGACAGATGAAAATTCTTTCCACAAAAAGAATTTGTAGTCGGTTGTTGGATCATCGAGTGCACATCCAATAAATATCTGTCTAGATTCAGCATTGCTTTTATCAACGCCCCGTGTGCGAGAAGAAAGGCATTTGTTTAAAATGCCGAACAAAGTAGACCATTCACCCGGGAGGTCACGGCGTTTGATGTCGCTTAGTCTGGTGAGGGTCTTTGTGTATCCGAGAGCAATGAAGTGATTAAGTTGTTCGGCGTCGGTAAAGTGATCCTCATGCATGTCACCACCCGGAATTTGAAGGATGCTTGCGAATAAGTCTGGGGTGATTTCCAGACCTTCATCATCAATTGAGCATTTGATGGATTCTTGAGAGATGGTTCGGCCTTCAACAAATTTCATCGAGTGGCAGAATTGTTGTAGATAGATCTCGGGTACTTCGGTGTGTTGAGTGAGGAGTGGGGTAAGAGGATGATGTTTTAGAATCTCAAGTATGATGGGGTGATGGGTGACTATGGTTGCGAAGTCAAGGTAATGGTTGTTTGGTGTGTCTAGAAGATATTTGGAACGAGGAAAAACTTCATCAAGCTCGGCTTGGAAATCACTAGAAAGATCCTCGTATGTAGACGGTTTTTGGGGTTGAGGTTTCGTCTTGGTGGAGGGTTGAGGTCTTGGTTTGGAAGGTTGGTGGGTTGGAGGTCTAGATGAGGATGGTTGAGGTGGTGGTATAGATGGTGGATGTGGGGGTTGTGAAGGTGGGTGAGATGAAGGCCTAGAAGGATTAGGTTGTTGGGATGTATGTGGGGGAGGTGGTTGTGAGGAGGGGTTAAGAGCTTCATGGAATGGACGTGGAGGCCACGTTCTTACCATGGTACCTGGGAAAGAAAAAACATTTAGTATGTAGATAGCGTTGCTAGAAATGAGGTCCCTCACAGCATTGAAATGCATTTGCATGTACCAAGGCCAAGGTGTTGGTATAGAGAAATGCACTCCATTGGGTGAGGGACGATGATCCGATACGAGAGTAACCCAAGGTAACCTTACTAACAAGAAATACCATCCATGAAGTATGATGAGATGCATAGGTGTGGTGTTTAGTGATTGTGATTGTGTAGGTGAAGAAGTGGGTGAAGATGTGGGTGAAGGTGTATAACATGTGGGGAATTATCAGTAACGAAATCGGATATCTCTGAAAGGCGTGTAATACTTTCAGATCGAATCAATTCGGTGGTTCTTTCGAATTATTCAATCGGATACAATCCAGAGATCAAGAATGTTTGAATGTTGTATTTGTTGGGTTTTTCTGTGATCCCCGAGTCTAACTGATACGAGGAACACCAAACAAGCGGAAGCGATTTTGGATAAAAACCCGGAAACCACGATCGTCGTTTTAATTTATTTAGACATTAACTAATAAGCAATTTTACCTGGAATGCTTGAGCTTTAATCCACCGGTGATCAACCACACGAACGTTCCTCTAGCAGAACTCTAAAACCCGAGCAGACTGAAAACCGAACTGGTTTTGGATGGTGGGGCCGGCGCCGATTAGAGAGAGAGAGAGGAGAGAATTTTGTTGGTGGAAACTGATTAAGAATTGTGATTGGAATGAAAATTTCTTAACCCTTGAGGCTTATTTAAATCCAAGAGTTTCCATTAAATCCAGTTTCCATAATTATCTGATTCTTTCTTATTCCTTAAGAAAGAATCTTCTAGATAATTATCTCTTAATTAATTAGATGTCTCTTTTATTTATTTATTTTCACTAATAAATAAATAATTCACTTAATTAATTAACAACCCTCATACTTTGGGATTTCTGACTGAAAATAACCAACTGATTTACAAATGACTATTATAAATCCAATCTCTCCATTTCTGGGTTTTATTTAACTTGTTCGATTTATAGGTTCTCACAGGTGTGACCCTCAAGTGTCTTATAACATTGGGCATGCAATCACTGGTTTGTCAACTTATGCACATAATTACTAACAGACTCCCACTTGTGCAAGTTGGCAATACCGTCTTGATCACATTGACCTAAGGAGGCCCCTAGACAGGCACTTAGGCTAACCAGGTTACAAGAACTCTTATACCCAGATAGGTGATTTAAACTTTTCCGTAAGGAAATAATTTTACGAATCAACTGTTCATAAATTTGGGTATATCTTGGCTTGTCCCTTTGCAACACGATATTTCATCTATGAGTATGAGCCTGGAT
This sequence comes from Centaurea solstitialis, assembly GCA_030169165.1. Lineage (NCBI taxonomy): Eukaryota > Viridiplantae > Streptophyta > Magnoliopsida > Asterales > Asteraceae > Centaurea > Centaurea solstitialis. Next base: position 55,459,190 of record CM058042.1, on the reverse strand, counting down.
TAAGGCAACTCTAAATACTCAAGATTCCGTTTCTCGACTATCCGACCTCTACTGATAGGTAAACGACAAAGAACTAATCAGTTCGTTTGGGCATGGCCATGCACTTCATCAGTATATTCAGTCAGTCAAGGGGCCCAGAAATATCTCTCTTCATAGAAGAGGTGCAAATCCCATCTTGCATATCTGCATTTAACACCACGGCTTCCACTGAATATAGTTACGCCCTTTATAGCCACCCTGTTACGGCGTAGCGGTTGAACGCACTAAGTATCCAGTAGTCCTCATGATATCAAACCAGATACCTCAGGTGATAGGGACAACCACTGTGAGATTCTACTTATGACAAAATCCAAGAAGTAGTCTCAATCGCGGATCATGTCCGATATTTGCTACTCTATCAAATATCTGTGCACCTTTTGGTCTACAACACTTGTAGCTGTTATTCAACGATTGTTCATAACTACCCAAAAGTTCACAATGACTTTAGCACCCTATTGGGTTCCGACCTCAATAAGTTGTCACGGACAATTTTGAATGAAAAACTGAAAAATAGCCTCATTCCTGGATAATAAAACATGCAAAATATAAAAGTGATTTAAGAGACTAATTTTTGTATGGTCCATATTACACTCTGTAATAATACTAAAATTAATAGCATCTCTTAATTACCTTTTACTGTATCTATCCAACGTTTGTTAAATACTGGTCTAAATGAAGTATCACCTAACTTCAGTTTAAACCCTTTGATTAATGTTTACCGTTTAATCAAAGTGATAACCAAAAATATTACAAGTTTTAATACCTACTGATATACTTGTTCAAGCTAACTTTGTTTTGCAAACACTTTAAACAAAAATTAGACTTTTTCTTTACCATATTCCTTGAACTTGGAGATACTGGAATAACTCCTAGTTTCTCTGAATATGTAAAGTTAAACTGCAACTAGGGGTGTGCAAAACCCGAATAATTCGAAATCCGAACCCGAATCCGAACCGAAAATATGAAGTTTAAGCAAAACCCGAACACCCCGAAATCCGAAAAACCGAAATCCAAATTGTGTGCGGATATTTGGGTTCGGGTTGGGTTTGATCATTGGTCACCCGACCCGTCCGAAAACCCAAAATAATATAGATATATATTTTATATACTATATAAATATACTTATTTATCTAATTATCTTTTGAAAATCGTCAAATCTAGTCGGTCAAAATGTTTAAACTTACTTTCGATTTCATCAAACAATTGATTTTATCATCAAAATCAATTAAATTTATATATAGTTTTCCATTATAATAATACCCGAATCCGACCGAAACAAACCCGAAACCCGACCAACCCGAACCCGAAAAAACCGAAATCCGAAAAGCAAAAGTTTGGGTCTTGATTTTCATATCCGAAATCCGATCGGGTTTTTGGTTTTCCCACCCGAACCCGCCCGACCCGCCCGATGCACACCCCTAACTGCAACTTCCCTTAGTTGCTGTGTAGATGAATGATTTCTACCTGAAATCAGATAAAATTTCCATTTACCAAACTGGCAAATTTCAGGAAATTTATTCTAGTGTTTACAACACTTTCTAGTCTAAAAGATAATTACTATCTTTACTAACTATTCCAACACACTTTAATTATTGATTTTTCTCAAAAAGTCAAGTATGACTTTATTTTGTTTCAAAGTCTTTGAAACTTTTATTCTACCCTTTTTGACTAAAAAGTAGATCGTATGAATTTACATCCTACCTGGATCATGAATTCCGAGATATATTAAATCAATAATTTTTATCTTTTATTCTTTATCATAGACTAGATAAAGAGTAAACTGGGTTCCCACTAACCTATATGAAAAAAATAACTATTACTCAAAATTAACTATTGACTTAGTCAAAACTTGATTACTTAGTCAATTCTATTTTAAGTAATGAACACGAGAATTTTAACATTTATAAAACTTAACTGGACTTTATTTAAATCCTAATTCCAAAACTTGGAATTCTTTTCTAGTTTTATAAATACTGATATTATCAACAACAACTGAGATAATATCCTAAATTCCTTAAAACACATGAGTAATAATTCTGATCATAAAATACTTTCATAATCCTTTACTCATAAATGTTTTATTCAAAAACACATTTCTATAATTATAGTACTTGGTGTGTTTTTGACAGTTTTCATATACATTACTTCAAATCATTTTGATTGAAGTAATACTGTTAGTGTAATAAGCAACATCTAGGATCTAATTTTGAATCAAGTCTAACAGATTAAAAAATATCATGCATAAAGATATTTAAATCAAGACAATAATTTTTAAAACCGATCAACATTCAAAAATCCAAATTTTGGAAAAACAGGATTGTTTTAAATCATAATAGTTTAAAATTGTCTTGATAATATCTAAATGTAAACATGCATGCTGATCCTTGCAATCTGGGCACTTCACTTTTAATGACCACCTGCAATTAAACATTTGCTTCTAGGTGTCAACACACTTGTAAACTAACAAGCGAAAGTGATAAACTGAAGCAGTCACGAATACCTGAGGTGTTTATACCTGCTTCGTAACGCTTCGGGCAGTTATGCCTCCAATGACCGACTTCATTTCACTTGAAGTATTGATTCTCGGTCATTACTCTGTTAGGCTTAACTTTCTTGCCCTTGCCCTTGCCTTTGCCATTATCATAAAACTTGGGTGCACTCTGGGTGACCTAAACTGGCTCTTTCCCTTACTGGTGTTCCCATGCCCACGCTTCTTCTTTACTCCACCATCCCTGACCATAAGCACATATTTGGTCTTGGTCCCCATACTCAACTTATGAAGTGCAATTCAGCAATGGTTTGTTTATAACTGATTACAAATTGCTTGCAATCTTCAGACAGTGAGCTGAGTATCGCATCTGTTGCTACCTGCAATGGAACTGGGTGACCGAGCCTCTCTAGGTGATCCAAGTGCCGTTTCATTTTCATGACGTGGTCACTTACTGAAGTCCCCTTGATCATCTTGCACTCGTTAAATGCCTTAGTGGCATCATAACGTTCTGTGCGTGCTTGCGTTTGGAACATGTCCCTCAACTGGCGGATCATGTCATAAGCATCTGTGTTCATGAGCCCTGCTTGGAGATCTGGGCTCATGGTCGCAAGCATAAGATAACCTACATCCAGCAAATCGTCGGAATGCTTCTTGTGAGCGTTCCTGACAGCAGCCGGCGCATTTGCTGGAGGGGCCTCCCCTAGAGGCTTATCAAGGACATACCATTTCCTTTCGTGTCTGAGCACAATCATCATATTGCGCTCCCAGTCAAGGAAATTGGAGTCGGTGAGTTTATCCTTCTCAAGGATGGAACGGAGGGAAAGATTGTTTGTGTTGGTAACTGTGTTTGTCATCTACACTTTAAAAACTTTGGTTTTTAGCAACTGTGAATAGACTAATTTCCAATAAATATCAATAAACCCTTAAATGATCATTTTATTGGTCTAGGATCCTTATTTCATACGCCCTGATGTGCGTAATGTTCTTGCTCCACCAGACCCACGTATTATTTCGGTAGGTAAGGACTTTTACCAATCACATCTAACTGACATGACTCCTAGATCTTTTCGGGACAACGGTAATTATCCGTACATGTTTCAGTCCTTCTAAGTGCATTTTGGCCCGGTACCACCCGGTGAACTTAACAGAACCAAAATAGATCTCACCATTTTGGGACTTGGACACTTTTACTCTGGCCGATACAACACGGAGATAATTCGCAGAGTCGTAGTATCCCCTCTAGCTTGGGGTTTGAACGCGGATGCTCAAGGTGTGTTCTTCTTAGAACACCCGCGTACCTTACGCCTGAGGTGCCCCTAGATGGGTTGCACTACTGATCTACGATTTGTCGGGGTTTTTGATTAATTTCCGAAAAACCTTTTAATGTCCAGTTATTTAGAAAATTGTAACTTTTGGAAAAATTGATTGTTTAAACAGAAAAGAAACTGATGTTTAAACTAACTGTTTCAAACATACGCTGTTTTAAAACTAACTGTTTTTAAAAGGCTCTTGCTAATTAAAACTAACTGTTTTAAAAGCATACTTGCTAATCAAAACTAGCTGTTTTGATAGCATGCTAGTTGACCAAAACTAACTGTCTTATTAACTTGCCTTTAAACAATCTTGCAGGTTTTAAATAAGATCTACCGTTTAAAAGGTTTTGGAAAAGGCTGGTGATTTTAATTTTAAAACCTATTCATTTTGTGATATTATCTAGTTTTAAAACTCTTAACATACAGGATATCACGAATAAATAATCACAACCACGCAGTTAAAATCTATAACTACACAGTTAAGTTAGATTATAGCCTTTGCCAACTTTATTCCTAAGGACCGTTAATGACCTATTTCCTCGCAAGTCTCCCACTGGCTGTGGCATCTCCGATAGAACTCCGAAAGAAACGCTCACTCTTTTTCGTGTGCTCCCACTGGCCTCGAAACCCTCGATGGAAATCCCGAAAGAAATACTAAAAATTAACTATCCTATGGTCATTTTACAAAGGGGTTGTAAATGGCACGCAGGCCTCCCCGGAAACAAGTCAAGGGTCTAAGTTGGCAAATGCTATAATATAACATATACATATACACATACAGGTATATAATTCAAACAACCACGCATTTATATAAAGCATATAATAAGCAATATATATTAAAGCGTAAAGCAAACCTAGATCCGTTATAAATTGTCTCGTCTCATTTATCGCAAAAAGTTGGTTTCAACTGATTTATAAAAGTAACTGTTTTATAAACCGAAACGAATATTTTAATCTGAAATTAATTTTTACTTAATTTATAACATTACCAAGACTTATAGACTATAAATCTATTTTATAAATCAAAACCAATTTTCTAAAATATTAGCCTTTTACCCAAAAATATATCAAACCGGGTCTACCGAACAAACTGGTCGGTTAAATCAACACTGGCCCGTGAACTGTGCCGTGGTTTGACCAACTGGCCAAAACATGACACGATACTTATTTGACCAAAACGAGTCAAAGAACTAGTTTGATAACTTTGCTAGGGATAATATCAAAATCCCTTAAAATACAATTTTACAAGATAAAAAAATATTATCTAAAAAAAAAAAAATTAATTTTGGATAAAATTAGCTAAAACCAAATAAACCCTTTTGGGCCATAACTTGGTCCAAAATACTGGGTTTTGGGTCCGTTCATATCGTGGCCCATTTAGAACGGAAAAACCCGTTTTAGTTGATTACGTCGATCGCCACACTTATCGCCATCGACTACCGCCGCCTGGTGGTAATCGACCGCTGGCGATATCAACCGGTGATGACAGCAGCGTATCGTCGTCACCATTGCCATCGTGTGGACGACGACAGCAGCGGCAAGCCACCGCCATCGCCACCATGTCAACAACCAACTGCCACCGCTCCGATTGACAGCAACGACGACTGTCGCCGTCGCCGTGGGTGGCGTACGACGACAGCAGCATCGAGGATGCCACCACCGCCGCCGCTGGCGGCTTCAGAGATCATTATCACGATCGCTGACGGCGACCTCGGTGTTTCTGCCGGTGACAGCGGCAGTAAATCGCCACCACCATCCCACGGCTGCCGTCGAATCAACAAAACACACCATCGACGTCTCCAACAATCGGTGAAGACAACGCACGGCCGCTGCCGCTGCGATGGTTGCGATAGCAAGCGGCCATCGCTTCCCGCCGTTCGTCGGCGGTTGTTAGACCACCACGCCGGTGCTACCTCTCCCACGTGTGGGTTCGGCCATCGTACGACCACCACCGAACTGGTGGTTTGCCACCGCTTGGCTCATCGTCGACCGACGATTGAGTCGAGGTTGCGGTTTGATCTATCGGTGGTCCAATTACTTGCCGTCGGTTACCGCTAACTCGTGGGTTTCTCGCGATAGGTTTTTTTTTATTAATATTATTATACAAAAACTGATAAGATTAAATTAATGTGAAAAACCTATTTGACTTGTTTTTCAAGAAAGCTAAATCACATAGTATTTAAAAACATTAATTATGATTTTGACTGTTATCTAAAACAAACTGTTTTAAGATAATTCCAATCAATTAATATAAAATCATCAAAATTTTGATTTTATCTGTTATCCAAAACAAAACCCTTTTAGATAACCATAACTAATTAATTCAGTTTTGGTTTATCTGATAAACTTAAATTAGCTGTTTTAATTTATCAAACCAAAAACACAACTGAAAGAAAAACAACCTGTTTCTATTTTCATGTGATTTTGAAAAACATGATAAACAAAAATTAAACAATTTTTATAACGGATCTAATATAAAAATAATAAAATAAAACGAATAAACATGTGGCTCTGATACCACTGTTGGGTTTTTCTGTGATCCCCGAGTCTAACTGATACGAGGAACACCAAACAAGCGGAAGCGATTTTGGATAAAAACCCGGAAACCACGATCGTCGTTTTAATTTATTTAGACATTAACTAATAAGCAATTTTACCTGGAATGCTTGAGCTTTAATCCACCGGTGATCAACCACACGAACGTTCCTCTAGCAGAACTCTAAAACCCGAGCAGACTGAAAACCGAACTGGTTTTGGATGGTGGGGCCGGCGCCGATTAGAGAGAGAGAGGAGAGAATTTTGTTGGTGGAAACTGATTAAGAATTGTGATTGGAATGAAAATTTCTTAACCCTTGAGGCTTATTTAAATCCAAGAGTTTCCATTAAATCCAATTTCCATAATTATCTGATTCTTTCTTATTCCTTAAGAAAGAATCTTCTAGATAATTATCTCTTAATTAATTAGATGTCTCTTTTATTTATTTATTTTTCACTAATAAATAAATAATTCACTTAATTAATTAACAACCCTCATACTTTGGGATTTCTGACTGAAAATACCCAACTGATTTACAAATGACTATTATAAATCCAATCTCTCCATTTCTGGGTTTTATTTAACTTGTTCGATTTATAGGTTCTCACAGGTGTGACCCTCAAGTGTCTTATAACATTGGACATGCAATCACTGGTTTGTCAACTTATGCACATAATTACTAACAGTATTTGAGAGAACTTTGGACCAGACAGAGTGCAAAATTATGACCAAAACCGTATATATCCGGGAAACTGCCAAAACGGCAGTTTATATGGTTAGGAACCGCCAAAGAAAGATTGTTTCGGGTCGGGTTTCAAACGGGTCAAATTAAATCACCAAAACAAAAGCGTTTTTTAAGGGCCGAAGTTAATATGCTTTTAACATCGAAGGCATATTAACTTAACATGCTTTTACATTTCAGTTATGAGTTAATATGCTTTCAACGTCTGAAGCATATTAACTTAACATGAAAACCAAGGTTAATATGCTTTCAACGTCTGAAGCATATTAACTTAACATGCTTTTAACCAAGGTTAATATGCTTTCAACGTCTGAAGCATCTTAACTTAACATGCATACCACACACCGAACAACACTCACCCGAGCTCAAGGGAGAAGGATCATCCCAAGCTCGAGGGTGAGGTACCACACAAAATGTAAGCACACAATATCAACATGCAAGCAATCGATCACACACATGACCTCTATGGATAAATAGACACTTCAAACGGCACACAAAACAGAATGTGAAGACCACAAGATTGTGGAGCAGTTGCTGGACAAGCTTCGCGGCGCGAGGGTTTGTGCTCGCGGCGCGAAGGTGAAGTGCGAGGAGGACAGCAGCGCGGTGCAGAGCAGATGCAATGCGAGACACGGCGCGCGGCGCAAGGGCTTTCGCGGCGCGAGAAGTATGCTCGCGGCGCGAGGTGTGCAGGGCGCGGCGCGTGACGAGGCGCGGTGCAGAGGTGAGACGTGCGGCGCAAGCAGGTGCGGTGCAGAGGACCTTCGCGGCGCGAGGGGTCAAGCTCGCGGCGCGAAGTAGGAGCAGAGTGCAGCGCGAGACGCGGTACAAAAAGTGGTGCAGCGCAAGAGCCTTCGCGGCGCGAGGGGGCATGCTCGCGGCGCGAAGGGCGAACAGAGGGGTGGAGCAGCTTTTAAAAACACACGGTTTTGAGTGACACATTGCGAACGCCGAAATGATTCAAACCATTCGGGCTGAACGGATCAACCACAAGGTCCGAATGGCTCAACCACGAGGGATGAACGGTTCAAACACAAGGGCCAACCGGTTCGAGCCACGAGGGTCGAATAGTTCAACCGAACACAAGTTAATTACCCAAAATTTACCAAAGATAAAGATTTTAGCTTTTAAACACCAACAACTTTTACCATGGGTAAAAAAAAACTTAACTTGACAAAAAAAACAAAAACACTTAATTATGCAAAAACTTTTGTGTTTAAGGATCAAAAAGGTGCTTTTTTTAGAAAAATGAGATGAAAGCTTCAAGTACACCATTAATGGTGGAAACCTATTTGAATGAATTCTAAACTCACAAACTTTAAACTAAATCAAGAAATGTGATAAAAACCCTTATAAGCACCAAAAACTCTATAAAAGATACTTATTGAAGATCAAAAAAGTGGTTTTTATACAAAGTTGAAGAACATTTATGAGTTCTTCAAGGTTTCCAACAATGGTGGAAACAAGTTACATTAAAAAATTCCACCAAATCTCAAACAAAAGAAATGAAAAGAAAGCTCTTATGGAGATAAACAACTTTAAAGAAAGCATGAAGCACAAATAACCAAACCCAAGAACTCAAAATCCAAAAATTTTGAGTTTGGGGTTTTGATAAACCCTTGAAGATGTTCAAGTGGGTTTTCAAAAATAATCACAAAATCACTCAAGAAATATATCCTTAGAAAGCTTTAATCAAGATGAACAACATTAATAAAGACATTGATCTCAAAAATCCATCCCAAGAACTCAAAATCCAAAAATTTTGAGTTTGGGGTTTTTGAAAAACCCTTGAAAATTTTCAAAGAGGGTTTTCAAAAAAACAACTCAAGGATAGAAATAAAAGCAATAAACAAAAACTTTGAATGGTTTTACCTTGTAAAACAAAGAAGATGATGAAGATTTATGAAATAAAATTGGAAGTTTGAAGAAAATGAGTAAAAAAAAATTTGGGGAAAAAGCTTGGGGAAGAAGAAAATGGGAGGAAGAAGATGAAGTGAGAGGGAGAAGAGGACAAAAAAATATATTTAAACCAATTTTTTTTTTAAAACGTTTTTTTTAAAACGTTTTTTTTTCATCATTTTTTTTATGTTTTTTTTTTTCGTTTTATTTTTTTTTTTGTTTATTTTTTGTTTTTTTTATATATATATAATGGGATAGTAGACTTACCTTGTTTTAGGGGTGAGATAACACCTTACCCGGAAGAGTTCCCCCTCGGAACATGCAGTGGTGTGTGGCGTTCCCCCTCGAGATGTGCACAAAAGGGGTGTCTTTCCCCCTCGAGACATTCATCGGCGGGGTGTCATGCCTTCTTGAGATGTGCACCACATGGTGACATGCCTTCTTGAGACATGCACTGCAGGGTGACATGCACCATAGGGTGACATGCACCACTGGGTGACATGCACCACAGGGTGATGTTCCTCCTTACGACATGAATGGGTGGGTGACGTTCCCCCTTGATTTATTACCACTCATAACAACAACTTCTCACAAAGTATAACTCTTGAAAGGAGTGAGAAGGTCCCCTTGCCCGGTCATGTGTTTGGGACAACCTCAATCATAACTTACACATGACCGGCCTGCAAAATCAAGTGCAAACATTTTTAGGTACCCATTTGAGAATGGGTCCTTTCGGGTTAGTACCAGCAGGTTTAGAGTTATGTTTCTTAGCATGCTGAGTGTAATGATGATAAGCATGATTGTAGAATCCATAAAAGTTAGGAGCACAATATCGATCATTCACAAAGGCATTCGCGCAAAAGCCAAAATGAAAACAGTTTCGACATCGATAATCACTCCGATATCCATAAGCAACATGTTCACAGTCATGAAAATTAAAAAGAGTATGAGGTACATGACTATGAGCTCTATGAAATTTATCGTTGGAAAGTCTGTTTTTTGCAAATCTGGGCTTATGTGCATGTGACCTTGGATGACTGCCTTTTTCAGTTCCATTCTCTTTTGAGTTATGCCTACCCTTTCTTGTATTTTGATATGTCACATTTGAAGAAGAATGATTAGCATGAGAGTGAAGATTTGAAGCTTTGTTTCTCGGGTGGAAGTTGTGTGACTGTTCTTTAGGTTTGAACGACTTCTTGTTTTTACGAGAGCGTCGATGTTTCTTAGGAGCAGTCACATTAGGACGAGATGTACTCGCAACTTCAGACTCAGGGGTGACTATTGGATCCTTCCCTTTGTCTTCCCGAGTGGGTTTGACAGGAGTACACGTTCCAGGTTTAGAAGTATCATTTGATCTACCACTCTCATCAGCCATATTGGAACAATCATTCGATACAATCTCAGAGATTTGTACCGTTGATCTTGGTGCCATGTTAGTTAGAGTGTCCATGTATGAGATAGTTGTGCAAATTGGAGACCTTAGTACAATTGATTTTGAGTTTTGAAAATTTGTACTTGAAGGTCTGAAATCGGGTGCATCAACATTCCACGTATGGCGATGATGAGGTGTATTACCATAAGTTCCACATGAGGATTGATTGTCTCTTGGTGGACTTGGATTGGAGGGCAGTTTCAAGTTCATTGATTTTACTCAAGAACAAGTCCTTCTCCCTAAGGCTCATGCGTCTCTCATCCTCGAGTTCCTCCTCAAGCTTGGCAATCCTTTTCTCATAAAACGTTTTGTTATCTTTATAAATCTTTTCAAGAATTGGAACTTCCTGGTTCATCTCATCCTCAGTGTAGCTAGGTGTGTAATCCTTTGATAGAGGGATCTCACGCGTTGCATAACTGTTGTTGAGAGGAGTATAGTTAAAGGGAATTGAGTGTTTGTTTTTTCTATCTTTTTCTTTCTTCTCAATTTCCTTCAATTGCTCAGGATCATCAGACTCTTTCATAAAAACAATCTTATATCCACGACCCATGTACCTCATGTCATACATGGTAGGGGTCTTGGATATGGCACACTTAAAATGACAAGGACTTTTATATCCTATGCCTTCTTTGGGGTTGTAATAATTGAATTCCTTTGGCTGGTTCATGTGGATGGTTTGATCGGTTTGACCTCTTTTCAGAAACTTATCCTCCATGTCTTTGATTTTCGCAAACAAGTTAGTTCTTTGAGCAAAAATGAATTCATACTTCTTTACATTCTCACTGCTCACTCTTTCAGCCTCATGTAGTCTCTTTTGTAAATCATTGATGTTAGCATTTAAGCTTGTGACTTTCTCTTCAAGAGTTTTGTTAGCAAGGGTGAGCATGTTAACTTTGTCTTTTGAGTAGGCCAATTCAATGTTGAATGTCATGACTAAGGCATGTTCACTAGCTAATTTGGATTCAACAATTGTGGTTAAGTTGCTTGCTTGTTTAATTTTCTTGTCATACTTGGAAACTTTAAAAGCTAGACCTTTTACTTGATTTTCAAGTTCAGTGTACGGGTCAGGAAGTATCTCAGAAGAAGATGACCCAGAATGGTTTGAGTCAATGTCGTTGTAATCACGATCTCCGTCTTCTGAGTACATTTCCTCCTCACCATGATTTGCCATCAGGCACAGTTGATCTTCTCTTCCTTCGTCACTTGTTAGATCCTCAGTAAGCATACACATGGTATCTCCCTCCTCATCATCACTTGACATTCTGAGCCAAGCTTCATCATCAGCAAGAAGTGTTGTTCCTGTTGGGGATCTATGCGTACAGACGCGCAGCGGATAACAAAAACTGATCCCCAAGAGCCGGATCCAATCCAAACCGCACAGATACAAACAAGGATGTTTAGGATGTTTACCTTTGCGAGTAATCAACTAGATTGCTGGTAGGGGATACACCGATACTGACACGATCTGAGAACCAGCTGCTAGACCACAGGGATTTATCAGAAAAACAACCTCAAAGGGTTTTGGGGTGTAGCCGTCGATCAAGGGAGAGGGGAGAGAGGAGAGAGTTTTCTGGCTTTCAGGGAAATTATGATTGATACCTTATGAAACTGATAGGTAATGTAATGTCCATATCTAACTAAAAGCCCATTGGACTTAAAGCCCATCTAAAACTCTTTAATTAATTAACCAATTAATTAATTAATTAATCCTTTATCTAATAAATAATAAATCACTTTTATTATTTATTTCTCCCAAATAATTAATTTTATACTAAATTAATTATTCTCATCTCTATGATAAATCCACTGTTCTCTAATTTGTGTGCAGCGGTGTGACCTACTAGTGTCTTATAACATTGGACACGGTAAACTCTGTTACTGTCTCGCACACAATCCTAACAGACTCCTACGTGTGCTAGACATGTAACTGTACTGTTACCATTAGCCTAAGGAGGTCCCTAGCCAGACACTTAGGTTAACCAGGTTATAAGATCTCTTATATCCAGAGATACAATTCACACTTGAATTTGCACACAGGTTCAATCCTTTTGCACGCGATATTTCTAAAGTGAATTTGAGACATGGAGTGGAGGATTCATTTCTCTAATTCAAGTATTTATTGACTCTGATTTTGATTGCCTGCAGTAACGGATATTACTAAATAACACCTGTTATTCTATCCGAGCGTGGCCACGCGTTTTCTGCCAATCTTAATCGTCAAGGGGCCCGGAAATATCTCTCTTTTAATAAAGAGGTGCAAATCCCTTCTTGACTACTTGCATTTGGATCCACGTCTTCCGCTGCATCTAGTCACGTCCCGTATGGCCGCCTTGTTACGGTGCATCGTTAGGACGTGCTAAGAGTACAGTAGTCCTCATGTTTCCAAACCAAGTATCTTAGGTCTAAGGACAACCTATCAAGTCGATGCTTATGACTGGTGCTCCATGAAGCAGACTTGATACTGGTCACTTCCAATACCCAAGCACTCTGATGAGTATCTATAAATACTTGGTCACATCACTTGTGCTTTTATTCTCTACTTCGAACAAATCATCAAGTATTTATAATAGCGTTAAACTCCCTATTGAAATTCCCATTTCAATAAGTGGCTATGGAAATTTAGATTTCATACAAAACTTTGTAAAATCATGGATATGTTAAATATGCGAAAAATAGTTAATCTAAAACAATCATGAATTAAAACCTCTATTACATTAAGAACTTTACATGATTGAATTGTTCTAAATTAAACTATAGTAATAATTAATAAACTAAAACTAGCTACTGGCGTCCAGGTACTGCATCCCAATGGAATTTGCATGTGCCTCATGCTTCACCCTTGCTAGTGGCTTTGTTAGCGGATCTGCGACGTTTTCTTCTGTTGGAATTTTGCATATTCTCACATCTCCTCTTCCAATGATCTCTCGGATAAGGTGATATTTTCTGAGCACGTGTCTTGACTTGTGATGCTCTCTAGGTTCCTTTGCTTGCGCTACGGCTCCCGAGTTATCACAGAATATATCGATCGGTCTAGAGACACTGGCAACCACTCTGAGATCCGACAGAAAATTCCTTAGCCAGACAGCTTCTTTTGCAGCATCAGATGCTGCAATGTACTCCGCTTCTGTAGTTGAGTCTGCAATCGTGTCCTGCTTCGAGCTCTTCCATGAGATTGCGCCTCCGTTTAGGGTGAAAACGTACCCTGACTGTGATCTAAAATCATCTCTATCGGTCTGGAAACTAGCGTCAGAATAGCCGTTGACACTAATTTCATCCTCAGAACCTCCAAAGACCAAGAACATATCTTTTGTTCTTCTCAGGTACTTGAGAATGTTCTTGACAGCCACCCAGTGAGGTTCTCCTGGATTCTGTTGATATCTGCTCGTAACACTTACTGAGTAAGCAACATCGGGCCTAGTACATAACATGACATACATAATCGATCCAATTGCTGATGCATATGGAACCGATTTCATCTTGTCCTGATCTTGACTAGAAACAGGACACTGTGTTTTACTTAACACTATGCCATGTTGCATCGGGATAAATCCTTTCTTGGATTCATCCATCCTGAATTTCTTCAGGATTTTATCAATGTACGTACTTTGGCTAAGTCCGATAAGCCGCTTAGATCTGTTTCTGTAGATCTTTATGCCAAGTATATAAGCGGCTTCTCCAAGGTCTTTCATCTGGAAACATTTGCTTAACCAACTCTTTACACTCTGTAAAGTTGGTACATCGTTTCCTATGAGTAGAATGTCATCTACGTACAAGACCAAGAAGGTTACTATGCTCCCACTGAACTTAGTGTAGACACACGGCTCGAACTCACTTTTGGCGAAACCAAATTCTTTGATTCGCTCATCAAAGTGTAAGTTCCAGCTTCGAGATGCTTGCTTTAATCCATAAATGGATTTCAGCAGTTTACACACTTTATTAGGATTCTTAGGATCTTCAAACCCCTCTGGTTGTTCCATATAGACGTCTTCTGTTAACTTTCCGTTCAGAAAGGCTGTCTTGACGTCCATTTGCCAGATCTCGTAATTAAAATACGCTGAAATGGCCATTAGAATCCTAATCGACTTTAGCATGGTTGTGTACATTTCCAGAAAGGCTGTGTACATTTCCATCCATGTCGGTTTTCTTCTTGAAAACCCATTTACGTCCAACAGCTCTACAGTGCTGGGGTAAATCAGTCAACTCCCATACTTGGTTGTCGTACATGGACTGCATCTCGGCCTTCATGGCTTCTTGCCATTGTTCAGACTCACTGCCTGATACAGCTTCTCCATAGGATGTTGGTTCATTCAAGTCTCCGCTGTCTTGAGAGACTAGAAACCCAAGATACCTATCTGGTTCTTGTCTTACCCTACTGGATCTGCGAAGGTCATGTGTTTGCACTTCCTCAATTGGTTCTGATTGAGGTTCAACATTTTCATGTTGAATTTCTGGCTCAACAATTGGTGTAGTGTTTTCTTCGTCTACTACCTGTAGATCTACATCCTTTCTGGTGTTCCCTGAACTGAGAAACTTTTCTTCCAGAAATTTTCCATTTCGAGCAACAAAAACTTTGTTCTCTTCAGGGTTGTAGAAATAATATCCCACGGTGGTCCTGGGATATCCAACGAAGAAACACTTGTCGGATTTGGGCTTGAGTTTTTCTTAGGTGGGTCGTTTGACGTAAACCTCACAACCCCAAATTCTTAGAAAAGATATATTGGGTTTCTTACCCTTCCATAATTCGTATGGAGTCTTTTCTACCGACTTTGTTGGCGCCTCTATTCAGTATATGTGCTGCTGTTTCGAGCGCATGTCCCCAGAATGACATTGGTAGCGTAGAGTGACACATCATCGATCGTACCATGTCAAGTAAAGTACGATTTCTCCTTTCTGACACACCATTCATCTGAGGTGTATACGGAGGTGTGAGTTGGGATACAATCCCACATTCCATCAGATGATTGTCAAACTCATCATTAAGATATTCGCCTCCGCGATCCGACCGTAAAAACTTGATCTTTCTGCCAAGTTGATTCTGTACTTCATTTTAAAATTCTCTGAATCTTTCAAAGCTTTCAGATTTATGTCTCATAAGGTAGACATAACCATACCTACTGAAATCGTCAGTAATGGTAATGAAGTACCGGTATCCTCCTCTTGCCACATGACTAAATGGTCCACACACATCTGTGTGAATTATTTCTAACAACTCAGTAGCCCTTTCATTTTCTTTGTTGAAAGGTTGCTTTGTCATTTTGCCAGATAAACAAGACTCGCAATTATCAAAAGGTTTATAATCGAAAGTGCCAAGAAAACCTCCTTTTAGGAGTAGTTCAACGCGTTTCTTGTTTATGTGGCCCAAACGACAATGCCAGAGGTAAGTCTGATCCTTAATGTCTTTGGATCGTTTACTTATATGATAGATTTCACCATTATTGTCTTGTAGATTTACTGTATATAGACCATTCACAGGTGTTGCTTTAAAATAGAAAATATTATTTTTAAAGACAGAAATCATTTTATAATCATATTTCTAATAAAAACCTTGGTCTACTAACAAATCGAAAGACAAAACATTCTTAATCATGTTTGGAATATAATAACAATTATCCAGTTCCAAAACTAGACCCGAGGGTAAACTAAGACTATAAGATCCTACAGCTTCAGCTAACTCGTAGGTTCGAACGGTCCTTCCTCAAAGTCTTTCTTCTAGTGAATCCCTGTAAATGATTACAAATGTGGTTACCACTTGTAACACTGCTCTTTTTTTTTTTTTTTTTTTTTTTTTTTTTTTTTTTTATACCGGCGGAAGCGTTGATAACAAAACACATCAATATTATACAAAATAAAATACATACGGTTTTAAAACCAAAGTATATCAAACACCCAGTGTTACATAGTTTACAAAACGGCTCATCAAATCAAAATATCAGAGTGCACATCAAATATTCCATAAACAACCAAAACCCCAGTCACAAGCCATCTATGCCAGTACCTACAAAAGGAGTTTAAGAGGGGGAATTAGCACAAAGCTAAGTGAATGAATATTTAACCAGCGAATAATATCAACTGTAACAATTAATAATCTCAACAAGATCCAAACAAACAGATAAACATCCAGAGGATCGGCGGTCCTGCAGAACCTACAACCCTTGTCGGCCAAACAAAGGTTTACCGATGGCCCTTTGCTACTTGTCCCTTAATAAAATCCCTTCGGTTGCAACACATGCTTCCGAAGATCTAGTACCAATTAGACAATAGCAAACGATGCCCAGCCCATCTCGACTGACCTCCCTCAAAGAGTGTGCACATATCATATGACTCAAAGATTAATTAACACATAACCAGTTAACCAATCATCAGGCTCAACAAGTCTTTCAATCATCAATTAAATTTAACCCGTTGTAACCATAACCGTTACAACCCAATACCACTCGTGGGTTAAAATCCACTCACCTTGTTCTACAGTTCTAACTCAGTTGTATTATCTCATTGAGTCTTCTCCTTGCCACCCAACCCGGAATACTTCCAGGCCACTAACGAGGATGTTACAAATCCTTCCCCCTCAAAGAGATTCCGTCCCCGGAATCTCATCACGTTCGAAAAGATGTGGATAACGAGACTTTATGTCTGCTTCTGTTTCCCAAGTCAAATTGGAACCCAAACTGTGTTTCCATTTAACTAACACCATTGGAATCTGCTTCTTACGAAGTTTCGTCACTTTTCGATCTAATAACTCAACGGGTTCTTCCACTAATCTCTTTCTTGAATCAACTTTCAACTCTTGAATCGGGAGAATTTGACTTTCGTCATCGACCTTGCATTTTCGCAGATAACAAACATTGAAAGTGTCATGTATACCCGATAATTCAGGAGGAAGATCGAGAGTAACTGTCTGATCATTCACAATGTGTCTGATACGAAAAGGACCAATGTATCGAGGAGCTAATTTCCACGCTTCCCAAACCGAATAACTCCTTTCCACGGTGACACTTTTAAATACACTAATTCACCCTCCACAAATGAAACAGGCCGACGGCGCGGATCTGCATACATCTTTTGTCTATCCCTCGCAGCTTTCAATTTCTCCCGTGCAATTGCAACTTTCTCAGCCGTTACTTGTACAATATCGGGACCCGCAAACTGTTTTTCACCAGCCTCTAACCAACACGTAGGAGTCCGACAGCGACGACCGTATAGCATCTCGTAAGGTGGCATGCCGATACTTGAATGATAAGAATTATTATATGCAAATTCAATCAACGGCAAATGTGAATCCCAAGACCCACCGTATTCAATTACACACGCACGTAACATATCCTCAAGCGTTTGAATAGTTCGTTCAGTCTGACCGTCTGTTTGAGGATGATAGGCTGTACTCAAGTTGACTCGAGTCCCCAATTCCCGCTGCAAACTTTTCCAAAAGTTAGAAACAAATCTGGAATCTCTGTCAGAAACTATAGATAGCGGAATACCGTGTCTCGATACTATTTCATTAATATACAGCTGTGCCAGTCTGCTGAGTGAAGCTGTCTCACTGGTGGCAAGAAAATGAGCACTCTTCGTCAAACGATCAACAATAACCCAAATCATATCATTACCCCTTTGAGTACGTGGAAGTTTAGTTACAAAATCCATCGTGACATGTTCCCACTTCCACTCAGGAATCTCCAACTGTCTCAGTGATCCATACGGTTTCTGGTGCTCTACTTTTACCTGTGCACAAATATGACAAGATTCCACAAATTGTGCTATATCTTTCTTCATAGTGGGCCACCAATATAGCACTTTTAGATCGTTATACATTTTAGTACTACCTGGATGAACAGACAATCTGGATTTGTGAGCCTCTGTTAAAATCAAGTCTCGAAGACCTCCAAGTAAGGGCACCCAAACACGGGACTGATAAGTCTTCAATCCACGAGAATCATCAGTTAAATCATCTTTTCTCTTCACCATAATCTCTGATATCAAATGTTCATCTGTCAAAGCTTCCAACTGAGCAACTTTCAATTTATCCACCAAATCAGAAACGATCTCAACTCGCATAAATCTAATATTGTCAGTAGTACCCTTGCGACTCAAAGCATCTGCAACAACATTAGCTTTCCCCGGATGATAGCGAATTTCACAATCGTAATCTTTAATAAGTTCTAACCACCGTCTCTGACGCATGTTAAGCTCTTTTTGTGAAAACACATATTGTAAAGTTTTGTGATCTGTATAAATAACGCATTTAGTACCATACAGATAGTGTCTCCACAGTTTCAAGGCAAGGACCACAGCTGCAAGTTCTAAGTCATGTATTGGATAATTCTTCTCATGAGGTTTCAACTGACGTGAAGCGTACGCGATAACCCGGTCTCGCTGCATTAAAACACAACCCAAACCTGCATAAGAAGCATCACAATATACAATGAAATCATCAGATCCATCGGGTAGTGCAAGGATAGGAGCCTGACACAAAAGTTGTTTCAGAGTTTGGAAAGCTGCTTCCTGTTCATCATTCCACCGAAATTGAATATCTTTACGGGTTAGCTTTGTTAACGGACTCGCAATCTTTGAAAAGTCTTTAATAAACCTGCGATAATAACCTGCTAACCCCAAGAAACTTTTAATCTCAGATGGCGTTTTAGGAGCTTTCCAGTTCATAACCTCTTCAACTTTAGCTGGATCAACTTGCACTCCATCTTTACAAATAACATGCCCCAGAAAATGAACCTCCCGTAGCCAGAATTCACATTTCGAAAATTTAGCGTACAGCTTTTCACGTTTCAATGTTTCCAAAACTTGTCTCAAATGAATTTCATGATCAGATTCAGTTTTAGAATAAACCAGGATATCATCTATAAAAACAATCACAAATTTATCCAAAAATGGTCGACACACCCGGTTCATTAAATCCATAAACACAGCTGGAGCATTGGTTAAACCAAACGGCATAACAAGAAATTCATAATGACCATGCCTGGTACGGAAAGCAGTTTTAGGTATATCCTTATCAGAAACACGTACCTGGTGATAACCTGATCGCAAATCAATTTTAGAGAAACAAGAAGCACCTTGTAGTTGATCAAACAGATCATCAATTCTAGGCAAAGGGTATTTGTTTTTAACCGTCCTCTTATTTAATTCTCGATAATCAATGCACATCCGTAGAGTTCCATCTTTCTTCTTAACAAATAAAACTGGTGCACCCCACGGAGAAGAACTGGGACGAATAAAACCCTTATCTAGCAAATCCTGAATCTGAGACATCATCTCCCTGATTTCAGAAGGAGCTAACCTGTAAGGAGATTTAGCAACTGGATTTGCACCGGGAATTAACTCAATTTTGTATTCCACTTCTCGAACCGGAGGCAACCCAGGTAATTCATCAGGAAACACTTCCGGGTATTCCGAAACCACCCGAATATCAGAAACTGTCTGCTTTTCCTTTTTAACATCAATTACATAAGCAAGAAAAGATTCACACCCACTGGCTAGAGATTTTCTAGCCTTCAGGTACGAGATAAGAGGACATGAAAAACCCACTCTCTCCCCTCGAGCCACTACATATGACCCATCAGACAGGGGAAAAGAAATAAACTTTTCGTGACAATTAATAATAGCCTTTTGTTGACTCAACCAATTCATGCCTAAGACCGCATCAAATCCAGGAATAGGCATTAACAGAAAAGAGACTGGAAAATATTTACCATCAATATCGATTTGAGCTCCTGTCACAGATGTTGTGACTGGAACTGTTTTACCATCAGCTACTTCAACTACAGTTGGATGAGAAAGCACAAAAGTAGGCAATTTCAATTTGTCACAAAAAGTCACAGAAATAAATGAGCGATTGGCTCCAGTATCAAATAACACGCGTGCGGGTACAGAGTTTATTAAAAACATACCCGTGATAACATCATCTGTGGTCATAGCATCATCCACTGTCATACGGAAAGCCCTACCCTCAGCTGGAGGAGGGTTCTTTCTCTTTTGACCCACTGCTGATGATGATCCACCAACCGCCACTGCCCCTGACCCTAACCCTGTACCTGTTTTCTTAGCATAAGTACATTCACCAGCCCGGTGTCCCTCCTGTTGGCAGTTCCAACATACGTTACGAGGAAATTTGCAGTCTTTCACCTCGTGTCCAAACTGTCCACATCGAATGCAACGTCTGGTTTGAGGAGTACATGGCCCGGTGTGAGAAGACTTACATTTATGGCACCATGGAGGCCTCTGACTAGAACCACTAACTAACAATCTGCGGTTTTGATTTCCCTGCCATTTCTTTTTCTGTTGAGAGCCTGACTGATCCAATTTCTGCTTTTGAGAAGTTACCTTGTCTTTGTTCATCTTCTCCCGAGCTTTAACATCATCCTCAGCAGATTTAGCCAAGGTAAAAGTCTGAGATAAGGTACCTGCTAATCTGGCAACGCTTCTGTACTCAGGCAACAAAGCTCCGATAAAGTGTTGAATCTGTGAAGGCTCATCGGGTACCCACTGTTTCACAAACCTCAGCTTCTCGTTAAATTGTTTGATCAAATCATCAACAGACATCCCCTCAGTCATTTTTAAATCCATAAACTCTCTTCTAATCCGCCTCATCTCGAATTCATTGCAATATTGTTCACAGAGTTTACCTTGGAATTGATCCCAGGTAATAGAATCCATCTGCTCCTTAGTAAAGTGTGCGGTAAGAGAATCCCACCATACCATTGCATCACCTTTTAACATCCGAGTAGCAAATCTAACCCTCAGTTCCTCCTCACAGTTACAAGCATCCAAGACTTTAGCAGTTTCCCTCAACCAGTTTAAAGTAACATTGGGTTCCGGACTACCATGATACTCTGGGGGTTTACAATCCATGAATTGCTTATAAGTACACCTCTTCTTCTGCTCTACAAATGGTGGAAACAAAGGATAAGGATATGGATACGGCCCCTGAGTTGAAAATGGATAATAAAATTGTTGCTGCTGTGATGACTGAGGCATAGCCGAAAACGGAACTGATATCGGAGGCGGCATAGATTGAGTTGTAATGACAGGAGCTATCGGTGGTGAACTCACTTGTGTCTGTTGTTGCTGCAATTCCTGAACTGTCCTCCTGAGTTCTTGTAACTGATCTTCCAACTGAAGAATATATTCTTCCCTTTCTGTTTCTGCATTAATAGCAGTGGATGTACCAGCCTGATTAACATTATCATGTTGATCTGACGATGAAGCATTATTTCCTCCGAGGGTCAAGGGAGCGGTGGTCCGATTCTCATTATCAGCCATACCTGTCTCAATCACAATATCTCACCACTTATTAGATAAATAATCCGTTAGTACATACCATACTAACCATCTACGCAATCTATTAAACATTCATTCAAGCTAATCCCCACCCTTAAGGAATATTTGATATAACTTGAGCCAAGATTTGGGAATTGAACACCCAACAGTGCGCACATCCCCAAACCTAAAGCTCTGATACCAAATTGTAACACTGCTCTTTTTTTTTTATACCGGCGGAAGCGTTGATAACAAAACACATCAATATTATACAAAATAAAATACATACGGTTTTAAAACCAAAGTATATCAAACACCCAGTGTTACATAGTTTACAAAACGGCTCATCAAATCAAAATATCAGAGTGCACATCAAATATTCCATAAACAACCAAAACCCCAGTCACAAGCCATCTATGCCAGTACCTACAAAAGGAGTTTAAGAGGGGGAATTAGCACAAAGCTAAGTGAATGAATATTTAACCAGCGAATAATATCAACTGTAACAATTAATAATCTCAACAAGATCCAAACAAACAGATAAACATCCAGAGGATCGGCGGTCCTGCAGAACCTACAACCCTTGTCGGCCAAACAAAGGTTTACCGATGGCCCTTTGCTACTTGTCCCTTAATAAAATCCCTTCGGTTGCAACACATGCTTCCGAAGATCTAGTACCAATTAGACAATAGCAAACGATGCCCAGCCCATCTCGACTGACCTCCCTCAAAGAGTGTGCACATATCATATGACTCAAAGATTAATTAACACATAACCAGTTAACCAATCATCAGGCTCAACAAGTCTTTCAATCATCAATTAAATTTAACCCGTTGTAACCATAACCGTTACAACCCAATACCACTCGTGGGTTAAAATCCACTCACCTTGTTCTACAGTTCTAACTCAGTTGTATTATCTCATTGAGTCTTCTCCTTGCCACCCAACCCGGAATACTTCCAGGCCACTAACGAGGATGTTACACCACTGCCTGTATCAATTACCCATGATTCATAAGAAGTGATTAAGCAATCTATCATAAAGATACCTGGAGCATCGGGTAAACTGATCTCTATCTGGTCGATATTCATCGAGTGCTCGCAAATATCCTTGCTACCGCATTCTGGGCAACTCAGATCCCCTAGCTCATCAATCCAATCAGTATCTATGAGATCAGCAGGTGCTGGCTTCGGTTCTAGACTGGCCAGAATGTTCTCATGTAGTGTTGCCACGTCAGTCTTTAGTTCTTTCATGTAAGCACTAGCTGTGTCACATATCTCCTTCGGGAGCGAGTACCACATGAGATACACTAACTCTTCCTGAGTCATCTTGTACCCCAAACGTTTCAAGCATTTAAAGAGCCTTCTCATTTCCATACGATGGTCTTTAACTGACTGGTCCTTTTTCAGCTTTAGTGAAAGTATCTCTTTCATGATCAGAAGCTTGCCTGCATGTCTATAGAAACCTAACTGGCTTTCTATATCTTTCACGACCTCGTGGCAGGATTTATCTCTTAATCTATCCGCGAACTCGGATGATATAGAGAAAATCAGAATTGACATGACATCTGATTCATCCGCCATGTACTTAAAGTACTGAGTAAATTCCTCTTCAGGAGAATTACTCTTAGGTCGTGATACAGGTTTTTCTAAAACGTAAAACTTACCCTGTGCACGCAAGATATTATCAATGTGCATTTTCCAAAATGGAAAATTTTGTCCTGTAAGTTTCCATTTTCTATTGATGAGTCGTAGTGATTCCTCAGGGGTATAAAACGGGATTACAGAAAAAGAAATCTACAATAAAGAATAAAATTCCAAGCTTAGTTTATAATTATAAAAACTTCTAATAAATTATTACCCTCGAAATAAATTTATTAGACTAGAACCCATATCTCACATGTGTCGGGAAGCATGTGATCATGTCAAACCGACTCATGTGATTTTTGGTAGGTAAAAACTATACCAATCACATTTTAATTCGAAAACACGATTTCTAGATCGTCGGGACAACGGATATTTAATCCGTGCATATTTAGTCCCTCTAGTGCATTTTGGCCCGGTACCACCCGGTGAATAAATAATTACCAAAATAGACTGCACCACCCGGGACCTGGACAAACCCTGGCCGGTACCACCCGGAGATAATTCGCAGAGTTTTATCACCCTCCAGTTTCGGTTTGAACACAGGCGTTCATGGTGTGTTTACTTACAACGCCCTATGTACCTTACACCGGAGGTGCCCCTAAAGTGGGTTGCACTCACTAATCTATGATTTCAGTAAGGGTTAAAATTGCCAGTTTTCAAAAGCTTGGATCCAAACACAAACTGTATTTGTATCCAATTTTTCTTTTAAAACATTTAATTTTAAAAACGTTTATATTTAATTTTAAGAAAATTACGCAACTAAACAACCACGCAATTCATATAACTATTAAATATAAACAACCACACAATTAAAACAGGTCATAGTAAAAAACCCTTAACTATTGTCGTTTCGTGAGCCAACACAAAACGACGGTCTTATTCCTAAGGGACAAAACTTCTCGGCGCTCCCACTGGCTCCAAGCTCCATGGCTATCTCCTTGGCTCCGTCTTCGGGTCTCGATTTTATTTATTATTTTAAAAGCATTACAATTTAATAGCGGGTTGTAAATGGCACGCAGGCCTCCCGTAACCAATACTAAAAATAAAATAAACATACAAAATCGTAACCATGGGTCAAAGGGTTGACTATGACAATAACAATTTATTAAACTATATTAATTAAATTTTATTTAATAATAACAAAAAATTGATCTCTAGGGTTTTTAAACGTATCTTGTTTAGGAAAAACCCTTATCAGCTATCGCTTAACCGTACTGGTTTCGATCCGAAAACAACTACGTTGCCACCAATCCAACCAACAATGGCAGCGGCTTGGTGCCACCACCACCACCGTGGTACACAAAAACAACAGTACCACCATCGTCGCGACGTCGGCGGCCTATCGGCCACCTTCGCCGGCTGTCCGGCTACGATCACCACCCGCGGCGAGGTCGTAAGGCAGCCCGGTGGTTTGATTGATCACCACCGCCATCATCGACGACAACGGTAGCCAAAACCACCGCTGCCGCCGCTCTTAGCAAAGAAACCACCATCGCCGCGCCGGTGGGTGTGATATTAATCACCGCCGACTGCCACCACCGGTCCGCCTTACGGTCGTCGATCGGTGGTTGGTAGTCTCCGGTGACAGCGGCAGTACGAACACCGCCACCATCACCGTCCAGCGATCGTAGAAACAAACACCCACCGCCGCCGCAAACACACCGGCGACAGCGGCAGCTTAATGCCACCACCGCCGCCGTCCTTCTTTCTCGATCAGCAACACGATCGCCGCCACCACCACAAACGGTGGTGTGGCGGTGGATTTGGAGTACGACGGCAGTAGTGGCAATCGCCACCACCAACGCCGCCTCCGGTGGTCTCAATCAACGGGAATGCTATCGCCGCCACCACCACAATCGGTGGTGTGGCGGTTCAATTGAGAGTACGCCGGCAGCAGCAGTGTTCACCACCACCACCGACGCCTCCCGGCGCAAGCAACAAAGCCACCACCGTCGTCTGCAACTGCCATCGATCGCCACCACAATCGGTGGTGTGGCGATCGGTTTCGATTACGGGCCGACGATAAACACGATAAACAAACACACATACCACCACCGATCCGGCTGCCATCATCGTCGATCGCCACCGCCACCACAGTCGGTGGCGCGGTGGTTTCAGTCGACCACAGCCGCGACCACCATCTGTGGTGCGGCGTGGTGGTTTGCCTCGATCAACAGCCGCCGGCCACCACAAACTGTGGTTTTGCCGGCGGTGGCTCACGGTGGTTGCGGTGGTTCGGTCGGCTAACTGCCACCGTTCCACTTTCGATCAAAAATCCAATTTAACAAAACTCTAATGCGTAAAAATCGAATTTTTAATCAAAACAATACGCAGATAAACCTGATCTGCGAGTTTTGGAAAGTGGCTCTGATACCACTGTTGGGGATCTATGCGTACAGACGCGCAACGGATAACAAAAATTGATCCCCAAGAGCCGGATCCAATCCAAACCGCACAGATACAAACAAGGATGTTTAGGATGTTTACCTTTGCGAGTAATCAACTAGATTGCTGGTAGGGGATACACTGCTACTGACACGATCTGAGAACCAGCTGCTAGACCACCAGGGATTTATCAGAAAAACAACCTCAAAGGGTTTTGGGGTGTAGCCGTCGATCAAGGGAGAGGGGAGAGAGGAGAGAGTTTTCTGGCTTTCAGGGAAATTATGATTGATACCTTATGAAACTGATAGGCTTTACCATATTTATATACATAAATATGGTAATGTCCATATCTAACTAAAAGCCCATTGGACTTAAAGCCCATCTAAAACTCTTTAATTAATTAACCAATTAATTAATTAATTAATCCTTTATCTAATAAATAATAAATCACTTTTATTATTTGTTTCTCCCAAATAATTAATTTTATACTAAATTAATTATTCTCATCTCTATGATAAATCCACTGTTCTCTATTGTGTGCAGCGGTGTGACCTACTAGTGTCTTATAACATTGGACACGGTAAACTCTGTTACTGTCTCGCACACAATCCTAACAGTTCCCTCATCTTGCATCCTGAAACATGTTTTCTTTGGTTCTTTGCTCTTGTCATAAGGCTTGGTGTTATCCTCTACGATACAAGACAATGTTGAGCTTGTCTTGGGCTATTTAATAATTCTCAAGGACCATAAGTAAATAAATAAAAAAACATTATAGACATAGTTTCTTAAACCTATTAATAAGAATAAATATATCTTAATTATAATTGCATTGGGATAGATCCAACAAATGTTAGACTAACTTTTAAGGGTCTATTTGACATTTGTTGAATAATTTTATACAAAAGAATTAAGAGACTCTTGTAATATATTGTAAAATAAAATATGATTATTTGATAATTGTTTGGCATGAAATTAGGAGAATGAATAGTTAAGAGAAGTTCAAGACACAAAATCATATATAAAGTTTTGGAACTATTAAGAAATAAACAAACAATGATGGACGGCATCCTTCCAAAAACTTGGACCGAGCATGTAATCAAAACTTAAGAGACCGATCCTTTCAAAACGGGGTACACATTGATCCTATAACCAATCATAGGGTAGTCCAAATTGTTGCATACAAGCAAAACATGAGTTATACTTTTGATTATTATTTTTAGTTTAATTATAAATCAAATTAGTTTTTTATCAACTAAATATTGCAATCAAGATTTGTATTTAGCATATAAACAAGTGGATTTGAAAGGGGTCCGCAAGACCCATGTGGATATATGTATGATATTCTTTGTTCTCTAATCTCTCCTTATCGATTTGGACTTATATTATTATCTATTTTCAAGAAACTAACATATATCTATATCAATAATTATCATAATTATAGCCTTATAAATAAAACCAAACTAGAACGACTTAAACAATTTTTTTTGTTAAAAGTTAAGGTGTATACAAAATTAGAAAGCAAAAAACAAATAACGAATACAATGAACAGTAAACACAATAGAGGAATATGTGAAGAAAACATTATAACCACACAAATACTATTGGCTATCAATAATATAATGCAAGGCCGTTCTAATTTTTTTAGAGGCTTTGTTATAAACTAGGTTTTTTTACCCCGTATTGCAAGGGAGATGCGAGGTTATAAAAATATAACGACCTAAATCAACAAAAAGTAATTGAAATGTATCATAAATCGATAGGACCACAATGACGCAAGCGGTAATTCATTATTAACCTAGAAAAGAAAATCTCTCATGAGGAAATATAAAATTGAAATCGGGTGAATGTAGCTTTTGTTATGATCAATGTCTCTGGTTAACTATACCAATTAAAATTAGAATGATTACTTTTAAACTTTAAAAAGTCTACACCCAAAATAAGTAGCTTTTATATACTTCGAAACATATGTTTATTTGTATTACATCATTTGACTTATTTCGTAAAACATATATCATGACAACATCAAACATATTTTATTTAAAATTTTATCAAACATGTAGTTAACATTAATTAACAATAATAAGTGAAACATAAGATAAATAATAAACTGTTAGAAATATTTGTTAGTTGTGTCAATTTGTAATTTCCTTAAAGTATCTTTCCTTAATTGTAATTTTGTTAATTTGGCCCATTTGTTTAGGCTCATGCTTTTAAAGCCTAAGTCCATTATGTTAGTAGTATAAATAGATGTCTTGTAATTCATTTGTACTTTCCACTTACTTAATCAACTATTGAGAGAGTTACATTGTGTGTTCAATCTTTGTGTGTGTTGATTTGGAACCTACAATTGGTATCAGAGCCTACCACTCCTCTTGATCCATTGTGTGGTCACCATACGCGTGTTGACATCATACGCGTCTTGACATCATACGCGTGTTGACATCATACGCGTCTTGACACCCTACGCGTCTAGTCATCATACGCGCCTTGACACCATACCCGCATAGTCTCTACATTTGATACTACACCACACTTGTGGAGTCATTTGATAGTACACCTCACCTGTGGTGTCATCTACCTCAACACCTCACCTGTGGTGTCATTTGATACTAAGCCACACACCAGTGGTGTCATTTGATACTACACCACACTAGTGGTGTCATTTGATATTGCACCTCACCTGTGGTGTCATTTGCTTCAACACTACACATGTGGTGTCATCTACCTCAACACCTCACCTGTGGTGTCATTTGTCATAACACCACACATGCGGTGTCATCAACTTGGATCATACTTGTGGTTTAAGATCCACAATCAACAACATGATGAACACACGTGATGCGCTTGCCAAAGGGTCCGATACCCGACCATCGGTTCTCCATGTACATGAAGAGGAATCTGATGAAGAGATGAATGCCATAAAGAAGGCCCTGGAGTTGATCACCAAGTCTATGTCCAAGAGAAATACAAGAAAGCTCATGTCTTCTAACAACCATCCATACTCAAGTGGAAGGAAGCATGAAAGACAACCTGAGCTGAAAAGTGAACAGGGTGCAAGATGAGAATAATTAATTTAGTATAAGATACTGAAGGCGAAGGTTTATCAATTTTCAACTCTGCAACAGTGCGGGGCCGAGCTAGGCAAGCCTCCAAATCATGCCCAAAAAGTTTACAAAAGCTACATCTTTTAGGCTTCCAAAGAAACTCCGTACGGAACTTTCTTAGTTTGCCCAAAATAAGAGCATCAATCTCCGTGGGCAATTCAAAGTCCGCAAATGCATTAACTAAAACTCTAGCAAAGTTGGCTCTGCCAGCTTTAGTTTCACACATCTCATCAGTGTATCTATCCACAGAAATGGGTTCTCCGACCACACTAGCAATATAGCTAATGATCTCATAGTCCCACACATCAAGAGGCAAACCATAGATATTAACCCATAGGGGAATCTTTTTAGGTTCAGGCTTGTCAAAACAAATCCCCGGTTGCCACTTTTGAATGAAGATGGGCATACCATTAAATAACCAAGGGCCATTTTCAAACACAAAGTTCAATCCTTGTTCAGAACTAAACTTAAAGAAGAAATAGCCTTGATCATTCAATATAACATCAGAGAGGCCATAAGTTTTCCACATTCGTTTAGCATGAAACTAAACGAACAGGAAAGCTGGCCTTTTGCCAATAAAGTAACCAGCAAGAGTCAAAGCCCATTCACTAGCTTGCTTTTGTATCAAATCATCAGGGATCACCGCACGTCTAGTACCTAGCTCAGAAACAACCAGGAGGTAATAAGTAAGTTTACCGTTACCACGAAGAAGATTAACACTCTTTCTGAGAAGATCTGCAAACGAGACCGGTTTGTGCTCCACCTTTTCCTTATCCTCAACATGCACATGCACAACATCATTCTCGTCCACAAAGTTTCCCGCATTAGGCTTAGGATTCTCCGTAGTCTCATGCACGTCCAAAGTGGTGGTAGTTTGCATGGAATCATACAAACTAGGGTTTCCACCATCACAGTCATGTGTAGCATCCGTAGTCTCATGTACGTCCAAAGTAGTGGTAGTTTGCATGGAATCATGCAAACTAGGGTCTCCACCCTTGTCCATGTTCAATGTAGCACCTGTAGACTTAGGACTAGGGTTTGGCGGTTTTGATACGTCAAAGAACCCCGTAGATTTTCCGGACGGCTTTGGGATGGAGGCATCACCTGCCACCGTCGGAGTAGTGGTCGTATACCCCACAATCGATGGATTGGTATGCTCCGGAGACCCGAAGAGGCCAGGCTGCCTCGTTACGGGGCTTTGCGAGGGTTTCCACCCTTGTATCCACAAATCCACACCCATCGGCGACGACTTTAGCGGCAGAGTCCACCTAAACAAACCAACCGAGGCCGACTGTGATGAGCACCACCACCAGGCACCACCACAGGGAACGGCGACCCTAGTGGTGGGACGGCAGCAGCAGCCGCCGTCAACGACGGCTGGACAGAAGGCACCGGCGACGGACTCGGCTCAGACGAGGAGAAGGAGGCGGCAACAGTGATGTTGGTTTGGCAAATCGACGTCACCATTTTGTGGCCCTCGGCTGGGCGACCACCATCTGCACCACCACACGCCGGCACGGCGGCTGTGGTGGCTGGAATCGAAGTAGAAAGGGCCGGCGAAGCCGAACCCTTTTTCTGCCCGTACGGCCATCATACGGGCGTAGAGAGGATCAAGGCGACCCCCACCCGGTTTGGCGGCGTACAGCCGGCGACGGTGACCGGAAAAAGGAGATCGGCGGCTGGAACCCTACCCCACCTGAATATTGTGTGAAATTATGACTATCACCTCATTCCAAAACCTTTAATCTAAATCAACTAAAAAAAATACTAAATATTTTGGCAGGTTTAGGTTTGCTATGGTTATGTCCATCGCAACCTAAAGCAACACAAACAAACATGTTCTACTCTTAACCTACACTTGTTGGTAAAAGAAGTTTTGTTTGGAAGCTCATTTGCTGTTGTTTGCGAAGAAACCTTTTTGGAGAAAACTTGAATGGTATGCTACATGATGGGTATACAATTGATGAAGGGAGTGAAGTCAAAAATCTTCATATTCTCTCTCTCACTCCCTCTCCCTCCTTTGCTTTGTGTTATAATGATGATTCACAATGATCCCTCGCTTGCTCGTTATAACGATGAAGATGATGAAGCAACAAACAAGGTTAAGATTTTGATTTGACTTTGGCTTTAGTTTTGGTTTTAAACTTTGTCTTTTTCTGTTCATATGAAAAAGAAGAGAAAAAGGCGAAAAGTCAGGCTCTTTTGTTACAAAGCTGTGAGCCACCCTTTCTTGAGTCCACAACAATATTTTACACTTCTCAAAGCAAAAGTAATTAAATAAAAAGTTCAATGACTGAGTTAAAATGATAAACAATATCCCTCATGGTAGCATACCGTTTATAACGTTTTCATTTCAAAGAACTGGGTAGTATCACTATTTCCATGGTTTTATAAACCTACCAAGTGTTTTACAAAGAATCGGGTAATATTATACCACTATTTCCATGTTTTTATAAAACTACGTGGTGCTTTACAAAAGCGGGGTAGTATTTGAAAAGTTGGTTATATGCCACTATTTCCATGTATTTGAAATAAATTTTTAATGCATTTCCATCAAAAGTTGGTAAAAAAATATATTTGAAATACTAATTTACTTTCTTATAAATAGCAAAGTTGTTGAAGATGAAACAAAATATTTTTAGAATTTTTTCTCATCAATCTCTATTATAGAAAGAGTTTAGCAAACCTTTTGGACATGCTTTTATCATGTTTAAGCTATTTTGATATACCTAACAATATTAGGTGTCCTACTTATTTGATCTGACATAGCTAACAATGATAGATGTCATAACTATTTGATTTGAAATAATGCTAGTCTGCTTAACAATAACCGTGTCATAATTATTTGAATTGAAATAATGTTAGCTGGCTTAACCCCCTATATTACAATCTTGCTTCCGTCGTGTCTACTATGTCAGTTTCATAGCTATCAAAATGAAAGAAAATCGTAGTATTCTAGAGGCTGGTGGATGGTGCCAGAATCGAACTGGGTACCTCACTTATGGATTTCTCACCTTCTTATCGCTAGTAGAATGCAATAGAAAAGAACATGAATGGTGTGTTGTTTGAACAATCAGTGGTTTCTATTTAATCTTTTGTAATATTATGTAAAAGAATGTTTAAAGTCATGATGTTTTAATACTTTTTACTCGCAATGAACATATAGAACATTCATAATAAGAAAATCTAACGAAAACCATTTAACACATACACATAAACATGTAACATTACTCTATACGATTGACACAAAGGTTACCACTTGTACAGAATCATTAGAATGGAAAATTTGTTTATTATCTTTTCATAATAGTTTTTTGTCAAACAATATTTAAAACCATAATATCTTCAAAAACATATATGTTTTTGTTGTTATTTGGACAAAGTCAATATAATAACAAGAAACAATAGGTATAGTCTGAACAAAAAATTGAAGAAGGATCGACATACGTGAATGAAATATAATATATAAGTGCATACAATACACAAATAAATAACACAATACGATTATGTTAGGACTTATTCTGTTGCATTACCACTGCTGAAAGTATTTTGGTTAACACTGCTGGTTTTGGAGTTCTTACCACTGCTAGTTCATCTGAAGGTTACCACTGCCAGTATGTGTGGTTTCACTGAAGATAAGATTACCACTGCTCTTAGAGAATTACCACTACCTGTACAAAGTTACCACTGCTGGTTGAAGGTTAACACTTCTTTTGTTATTACCACTGCTGACAAGATAATGATAAGGAAAGGATTGTGATGACTGAAGATATGGACAAGATACGATCTTCTTGGAGAGATTTTAGAGATTATCTTGTAAATCTAATTTCCTTATTGTAATCTTGTAATTCGTATATATAGCTAATAGGTTTGTCTTTGTTAGATACGAGTTTTGATTAGCTTTTGATTTAGAATTAGAGCCTCAAGATTATTCTTGTAATCCCTGCAATTGAGAAGATTTGCACGTTTGTTTGAGCCTGTTCAAACAGATTGGGGCTTGTGTTTGTAATCATTAAGCTATTGAAATCAATACACATACAGTTTGTTATAAATCCATTGTTTTGTTCATATAATCAAAGTGTTATTCCGCAAACTTCTTTGATTAAGTTTTCTGATCTTGATATTTAGATCCTGTCAAGTGGTATCAGAGCTAGTTCTAAAAACCAGAAAACTTATCTACAATGGATATTCAGGAAACAGTCTTAGTCTCAAAAGTTCCCATGCTCAAACCCAATGAGTTTGACATGTGGAAGATCAGGATCCGACAATACATGCTTCTCACTGACTATGGTATGTGGGAAGTTGTTGAAAACGGACCTGGTGTTGATGAAGCTGCTGCTGAAGGAGGTGCAAGACCCCCACCCAGATCTGATGCTGACAGAAAAAGAAGGCAAACTGAGATGAAGGCATTGAGTACCTTGATGTTGGCTATTCCTAATGAATACCAACATCAATTCAGTACTTATACTGATGCCAAATCTCTCTGGACTGCACTTGAAAAGAGGTTCTCAGGAACCAAAAGCACAAAGAGGAACCAAAAAGCCATTCTGAAGCAGCAATATGAAAACTTCACATCCTTGAAGAATGAATCAATGACTCAGACTTTTGATAGATTCAACAAGCTGATTGGAGAGCTAGCAACTGTGGATGTGAAGATGGACAAAGATGATGTGAATAGAAAGTTCCTCAGATCTCTTGGAGAGGAATGGACTATTTACACTGTCTCATTCAGGCAGGGAGATGACTTGGAGGATAAGGAACTTGAAGATCTATACAATGATCTAAGGATCTTTGAAGCAGAAGTGGAGAAGAAGAAAAGACCCATTGGATACACTCATAATACTGCTCTTCTTTCTGAAAACCCTAGTTCTTTCAATACCACTGCTTTTAATAATACCACTGCTGCTTTAATACTACTGCTAATGAAACTGTTTCTAATGTAAATTCTTGTGCATCACAGGAAATCAATGAGGATACAGTTCTGGAAGCTTTCTTAGCAAGTCATGTCAAGTCATCATTGATCAATGATGATTTGGATCAGATCAATGCAGATGACCTTGAAGAGATGGATATCAAGTGGCAGATGGCCATGCTTACCCTGAGGATGAAGAGGTTTATCAGAAGAACTGGAAGGAACAACTTTGATCTCAAGAGAGGAGACAGAGCTGGTTTTGATAAATCAAAGGTGAGATGCTACAAGTGCAATGAACCAGGGCACTTTGCCAGAGAATGCAAAGGTGTAGCCACCAACAATCAGAATAATGGAGGTGGATCTGCACAAGCTTCTAGATTCAACAACAGGGGAAGCAACTCAAATCCTAGTTCTTCTCAAGCATTGGTATCTCAAGAGGGACAAGGATTTGATTGGAGTGATCATGCTGAAGAAGCAGTTCAAAATCAAGCCCTCATGGCTGAAATTAAGGAGACTGAAGTTCCCACTGAGGTATCTTCTAAACTCTGTTCTGATTCTTGTTTAGAAACTGTGAAAAAGTATAGGGATCATAATCAGACCATGAGTGATAGTATCAAGAAGATGGAAAGAGAGAGGAGAGAGTATGTTAAGATCATAGACAATCTGGAGGATCAAATAAAGGCCTACAAAGCCAATGAACTTCAGTTTGAATATGACCATAACTACTGGAAGTGGGAAAAGAAAGAACTTGAGAGAAAACTGTCAAAAGAAAAGGAGGAAGTAGAGAGTGCTAGGAAAGAATTGTCCAAAGCCAAAGAAGACCTAGAAAAATTTTCAAAGTCCTCTAAAGCTTTAGAATCAATCATTAGAGCACAAGTGACTGATGATCTGAAAAGGGGTATAGGATACAATAGTACCCCTCCTCCTTACAATCAAAATTACATTCCTCCAACAACTGATCTTCTTGAGAGTATAGACAGAAGTGAGATGAAAGAAGGTTTAGATAGTGTAGATCCAGTTGACTCAGAGGAGGAACCTGATAGGAAAAGCACTGCTGAGACCATTCCTGATGAAAACCACCTTCTCACCAATGAGAAAGGTGGTATGCCATTTGTTCCTAGCAAAAAGGTAGAGACCACTAGGAAAGATGAAGGGAAATCTATCATGCCATCAGAAAATAAAGGGAAAAAGACTGAGACAACTAGGAAAGAGAATAGGAAGGACCACTACACTCAGAGGACTGTAGTTGAACCTGGTACTTCCTCACAGTCTCAAAACAAAAATCATCCTAGAGGGAATAAAAGGAACTGGAACAACCATTGGGCTCAATGTTATGATGTTGATCTGAACAAAATTAACAGATCAAAACCATGCTTTATCTGTTGTAAGACAAATCATCTAGCAAGAGACTGTTATTTCAATCCATTTAATCAAAGAAACAGATATCAAGCTAGAAGATTTGTCCCTACACACAAAAAGGTTGTTCCTAAACAAAACAGATCTAGTCAACCTAAAAGAAAAGTTCAAAAGAAAAAGGTTGAAAAGAATTCTGTTAAATTGGTTACTAAATGGGTACCTAAAGCCTCACTTTGCAATACTACTGCTTCAACAAGCAGTGGTAACAACAGTGTTGCTTCTGAAAGCAGTGGTAACAGCATTACTAGTGTGGAGGTTAACACTGCTGCTAGCAATAACAGCAGTGATAACTCAAACACTGTTACAACTCATGTTAACACTGCTGTTAGAAATAACAGCAGTGGAAACTCAAAACATGTTACTGTGAGGTCCAAAGAATCAAACAACGAGATCAAAAGAAGAGAAATCAAAAGATGAAAATGCAAAGTTCTTGAATTTATTAATGAAAGCTTTCAAAACACCAAGAACACACACTAAAACACCTAGTCGACTCTCATAGGAAAATGATTCACACCTTCCTCTCTACCCTAATCCCCTTTATATATGGGGCCTAAATACACAAGCCCAAGCCCAAGCCCAATAATATAACTAGTTAATTAAAAACTAATTAATCACTCTTAAAGCATCCTTTATAAAACTTTCTAATTAGGACAATTTGGTCCTAACAATCTCCCCTAAAGTTTTGTAAAGGAGGCATCTCTGATCTTCTCCCCCTAGCTTTCGTGAGAAAACTCTAGTGGCGTTCGGCTACATTTTGATCTCCAAGCTCCCCCTCGATTGTAGCTCTTCATCTTCGGTTCCAACTGAAAGACCAGATCCGATTTGCAATAACCGCGACTGATTGCACAAACTACAGCTCAACCTGTAAATAACTCGACACGTCTAATAACCGCAGAATACAACAGCTTGAACCAGAGCATGTTGATTCATCCAACTATGTTGATCTCCCGCCCAGAAAAACAAAGGGATAGATGCATGTGTGAGTTACCGTGCAAATCAGTAAGAAAAATAAAGGTTCTGTCTTTGACTCCTTGTTGAACAGGAATTCAGCATAAGAGCTTTAAATTTGATAAGCTCACAACTGGGTAAATACCGAAGCTTGGATCACCGAAACACCGTATGGAATGAGAGACTGGGAGTAGATACTGAACGAGATGCTCTGCTTTGATCTCTCTACTGCTCAGAAGGTAGTCGATTTCCTGAAATCTTCCAAAGTGTCAAGTAATCAGATCTAGATCTAGTCTTCTTAGTCAGATGGATGACGACCGTCACTCAGTATTCTAGATCGCAACCGAACCTCCACAACGGTGAAATGGATAGGAATTAAGCACGTTACAACAGTACCATTCACCGAAGCTGGCATCCAGAGGAAAAACTCAACTCGCACTCCATCGAGGAATAATTCCATCTAATAAAAACTCTAGAATAATGGTTGCAGAGCGTCAGGCTTCTGAGTAGTCTAACCAAATGCAGAATCCGATCACCATCGTTCTGAAATCGTTACAAATCTGACATGTCTTCAAAGAATCTGGAGCAGCGGGGAAAATGAGAGAAATTCAATTTTCAAGGTTGAAAACTGAATATGGGCTAAAAACGGGGCTGGTGTGATCTTTGCGCATCAATTGGGAAAGGAAGGTGGCTATTTAAGCGCAGGGGTTTTGAAACACAAAAGTATTTGAATTTGGGTGGGTCTAGATCGCAGCGGAATATGATCTTGAAGGCTTATCTGAAGATGATACTCGAGTCGGGAAATGCATTCTCCCGAGTCGGAAATGGTGTTGGGAAAGTTTTAACAAAAATTGAACATAACCTTGACTCAAAGGCGAGTCGAGAAACTCGAAGACCCGAAAGGGTATTTCATGTTTCCCGAGTCGGAAAATAAGGACAGCAAGGTAGTTCAAGACTTAAACAAAATTTGAGCATACCCTCGTCTCAAGAGCGAGTCGGGAAAACTAGAAAACCCGAAAGGGTATTTCATGTTTCCCGAGTCGGAAAATGAGAACAAAAAGGCACTCAAATTTTTTTTTTTTTTTTGTTTTTTTTTTACTATTCATCCGGTTCGGAAATAGTGTTTTCCGGTTCGGAAAAACACTATTCATCCGGTTCGGATTTTTTTTTTTTTTTTTTTTTACTATTCCGATTCGGAAAACGATGTTTTCCGATTCGGAAAAGCACTATTCATTCGGAATTTTTTTTTTTTTTTTACTATTTCGATTCGGAAAACGATGTTTTCCGATTCGGAAAAGCACTATTCATTCGGAATTTTTTTTTTTTTTTTTTTTTGGATTCGGAAAATATGAGTTTTCCAACTCGGAAAACTTGAATATTCAAGTTTTCCAACTCGAAAAACATGAATTTTTAGCCCAAAACTTCATTCCAGATCCAAAAAATGAAGCAACTTGAAAAATAGATCATTTCAAGCTCAAAGATGCTTCAAAACACAACCCAAACATCCATCTTCATCATCTTCAACAAGATCTAAACCCCCAAAACCCCAAAAACTCAAAAATATGAAACTTTTTCAAAAAATAAAGATTCAAAACCCAATAAAAATCATCTCAAATTGTTTGATTCAAAAGGAACAAACAAATCTACTGATTTGTTTGGCTCTGATACCATTTGATAGGTCCAAACAATCAAACAACGAGATGAAAAGAGAAGAAATCAAGTGAAGAAAAGAAATGTTCTTGTTTTATTAATGAAAGCTTTCAAAGAACACAAGAACACACACACAAACTTCACTAATCGACTCTCATGAGAATATGATTTTTCACACCCTTCCTTTCCAAACCCTAGACCTTATATATAGGTCCATTACACTAAAGCCCAAGCCCAAGCCCAATAAACTAATTAACTAATTAAACACTAATTAATTCTTCTTAAAGCATCCTTTATAAAACTTTCTAATTAGGACAATTTGGTCCTAACAGTTACCACTGACAAGTCTTCATTGAGAAAACCCATTATAACCAAATATTCCAGTCATGAGATTCCTAATAAAGATTATCTTTTAAAACTTAACAGATTGACAGAGGTCAATTATGTTAATGAAAAGGGAGAACCCAAGACCATATTGGCTTGGGTTCCCTCAAGACACTAATTGTTTCATTCTATGTGTAGAGCAACCAAGGAAGAAGGAGCAGTCTTTGGCATGTGGATAGTGGTTGCTCTAGGCACATGACAGGTATCATGTCATTACTTGAAGACTTTAAAAGGTTTGAAGGTGGACATGTTGCCTTTGGGGATAATCCAAATGGAGGTAAGATTAGTGGCAAAGGTAAGGTATCAAAAGGTAAGATGACTTTTGATGATGTCTATTTTGTAGAGCAATTAAAGTATAATTTACTTAGTGTTTCTCAAGTTTGTGACAAGAAGTTTGGTGTATTTTTCACTGATACTGAATGTCTCATTCTTGCTCCTGGCTACAAGATAGATGAGAGCAAAGTGATGTTAAGAACACCTAGGAAGGATAATGTTTACTGTTTGGACATTGAAGATGCTTCTTCTTTATCATCCTTAAACTGTTTATTTTCAAAAGCATCTGTGAGTGAATCATCACTGTGGCATAGGAGGATGTGCCACATGAATTTCAAAAACATGAACTTACTTGTCAAAAACAACCTTGTAAGAGGTTTGCCTGCCAAGGAATTTTCAAGTGATGATCACTGTGTAGCTTGTCTCAAAGGCAAGCAACACAAAAACTCACACAAGTCCAAAGAAGTAAACACTATCTCATCACCTTTACAGTTATTGCATATGGATCTCTTTGGTCCTACCAATGTGATGAGTATAGGCAAGAAATCCTATTGTCTGGTGATAGTTGATGATTACTCTAGGTTTACTTGGGTTTACTTTCTGAGAACAAAGGATGAGACAAGTGGACTGATCAAACCCTTTGTGACCAGAGTGGAAAACAAGACAAACCTTAGGGTAAAAGTCATTAGATCAGACAATGGCACTGAATTTAAGAATGCTGATTTAAATAGCTTTTGTGAGGAAAAAGGTATTGAGAGACAATACAGTGCTCCTAGAACTCCTCAACAGAATGGTGTTGCTGAGAGGAGAAATAGGACACTAATTGAGGCTGCAAGAACTATGTTGGCTGATTCTAAACTTCCAATCACTTTCTGGGCAGAAGCAGTTAACACTGCTTGTTATGTCCAAAACAGAGTTCTTATAGTCAAATCAAAAGGCAAGACACCCTATGAACTTTTTGAGAAAAAGAAACCCTATATAGGATTTTTACAACCATTTGGGTGTCCTTGCACAATTCTTGATACCAAAACTCACTTAGGCAAATTTGAGAGCAAATCTGATGATGGATTTTTTGTTGGATACTCTTCTCAGAGCAAAGCTCTTAGAGTTTTCAATAGTTCTACAAGGATCATAGAAGAAAGTGACAATGTCAAATGCAATGTGAACACTCCTAACATACCTGGAAGTGGTCCCAATTGGCTATTTGATATTGATTCACTAACTAACTCTTTGAACATGAGCTATACAGTGAATACAGGTTCAGGTACAAAGCAAGCACAAGAAACAAGTCCAACATTTGTCATGTTTCCCATGCCTCTTGTTGATTCAAATGATGCCTGTACCACTGATGAGTCACATGTTAATGATCAAACAGACTCTGGGTCTGCTGAGAAGAGTGATGATCAACCAATTGAGGAATCCTCACCTCTCAGAATCTAGAAGGCATACCTGCTTTAGAAGAGGGACCTCAATGGGATCAAGAACCAGAAGTGAATGATTCAAATCTAGGGGTGGATCTGACTGAAGAACCCCTGCATCTTACTAGAACACAAAAGAATCATCCACCTACACTGGTAATAGGGGACATTTAGTCTCCTATGATTACAAGGAAGCAGAGTAAATCCCTTCTCAATCCACACTTGAGCATGATTTCTGTTTTCCTCTCACAAACAGAACCCAAGAAGGCCCATGAGGCAATGAAGGACCCAAGTTGGATAGAGGCCATGCAAGAGGAATTGCTGCAGTTTGTCCTACAACATGTTTGGGATCTGGTGGATTTACCAAAAGGACACAGAGTCATAGGCACCAAGTGGATTTTCAGAAACAAGACTGATGAAAGAGGCATTGTTATCAAGAACAAGGCCAGATTGGTAGCACAGGGGTATACTCAAGAAGAAGGGATAGACTATGATGATGTATTTGCACCTGTTGCCAGAATTGAAGCCATCAGGCTATTCTTGGCATTTGCATCTTACAAAGGATTCAAAGTCTATCAGATGGATGTTAAGAGTGCCTTTCTTTATGGCACTATAGATGAAGAAGTTTATGTCAGTCAACCACCAGGGTTTGAAGATCCCAAATACCCTGATAAAGTTTACAAGTTAAGGAAAGCTTTGTATGGTCTTCATCAAGCACCTAGGGCTTGGTATGATACCTTGTCCTCATATTTGTTGGAAAACAAATTTGAGAGAGGTGTCATTGATTAGACCTTGTTCATCAAGAGAACTAAGACTGATATGCTTCTAGTGCAGATTTATGTAGATGATATCATCTTTGGATCTACAAAGGATGATATGTGCAAGGAATTTGAGGAACTGATGCACAAGAAATTTAAAATGAGTTCTATGGGAGAACTAACTTTCTTTCTTGGTTTGCAGGTCAAGCAGAAGCCTGAAGGGATATTCATCAATCAGTCCAAATATGTTGTATCCATGCTTCAAAAATTTGGAATGAATGATGCAAAGCCAGCAAGCACCCCAATGGAAACTCATAAACATCTTACTGCTGATGTTGAGGGGGAGGAAGTTGATGTTCACCATTATAGATCCATGATTGGATCATTAATGTATCTTACAGCCTCTAGACCTGATATTATGTTTGCTGTTTGTGTTTGTGCCAGGTATCAAGTCAGGCCAAAGGAGTCACACTTGCATGCAGTCAAGAGGATATTCAAGTATCTCAAGGGTCAACCCAGATTGGGACTTTGGTATCCAAATGATTCATCTTTTGACTTGGTGGCTTATACAGATAGTGATTATGGAGGAGCAAACTTGGATAGAAAGTCTACATCAGGAGGATGTCAATTCTTGGGAGGAAGATTGGTTTCATGGCAATGCAAGAAACAGACCACTGTTTCACAATCCACAACAGAGGCTGAATACATAGCTGCTTCACAATGCTGTTCACAAGTGCTATGGATTCAAAATCAGATGCAGGACTATGGTCTTTCATTCTTGCAGACACCAATCTACATTGACAATAACAGTGCCATTAGCATTGTTAACAATCCAGTCAAGCACTCCAAGACCAAACATATAGAGATCAAGTACCACTTTATTAGAGACTGTAATGAAAAGAAGCTAATTCAAGTTCTGAAAGTCCACACTGATGATCAATCTGCAGACCTGTTCACAAAAGCATTTGATGTTGGCAGGTTTACATTTTTGGTTACAAGTGTTGGAATGATGAACTCTGAATAACACTTCTCTTTATTACACTTTTGTTTGTACTTTCTCTGTATACTTTCTTCCTTTTTGTTTTTATATTCTTATTAGTATTTTAATGAGTTTGTGAATGTTGCAGATACATGGTGAAGTTCATGGTATTGAGTGCCCAACGCTTGAGGATGTTGCCACTGCTTAGTTGGAATTACTTCTACTAGCAGTGTCAATATCACTATATATGATTTTCATGTCTAAGTCTTTACCACTGCTAGTGTCGCACATTACCCCTGCTCGCACTCTCGCACATTACCCCTGCTCGCACACTCGCACATTACCCCTGCTCGCACACTCGCACATTAACTCTGCTTGCACACTCGCACATTACCACTGCTCGTGCATTCGCTTTTTACCTCTGCTCTTACAATCGCATGTTACCACTGTGCTTGATTTTTACCACCGCTGGTGTTATATGTATCTTTTTACTACTGAGCGTGTAATTACCACTGCTTTTAAACTTACACGAGTTTTTACCACTGCTTTTAATTTGGCACATGTAATGCTTCAGTAAGTTACCCCTGCTTTTGAATAGACACGCGTAATTACCACTGCACATGTATTTTACCACAGCTTTTGTTTATGCTTAACGAATACCACTGCTAGTGTTGCTTATCCCTGATTGAGATTTTTACCACTGCTTGTGTTCGTTACCACTGTTGGTGGTAGTTACCCCTGCTCATCAGTTCACTATAAAAGCCCTAATTTGACCGCCTTTTTCACAAACGGCTATTCTGAACTTTTTCTCTAAAAACGTTTGCGATTCTGCATCTCTTCTCCATCTGTATTCTTGAACTATCAATCGAGTACTGATTTTCGTTCTGATTCTAGGGTTTTATTTGCGAAATCGATCATGGATTCTCTGTGTTTCATCAAGGATCACAATAAGGTGGGATATTTCACAAAAGATGCCAATTCCGAAGGGTTTGAAGACATTCTTGATTTCTTCGCATCATCCCATATTGCCTATGCCGCGACCATCAATCCCACGATCTACATTCAACATATGCACGATTTCTGGTCGAATGCAGTCATTCAAGAAGACGAAGGGGTCAAAATCATTCAGACCACCATCTGTGGTCATTCCCTAACCCTAACCCCTACAAAGATCAGATTTCATCTTCAACTACACGACGAAGGAGGTATTTCTATGCTTACACCCTCAGTCATCATGGAATCTTTTGAAAGAATGGGGTATACAGGCTCTCGCACTTCTTTAAAATACCTTAAGGGTAAATTTTGCCCTCAGTGGAGGTTTTTTGTGCATACCCTGTTACATTGTTTTTCAAAGAAAACCACTAGCAGCACTATTGCCTCTGCAATGGTCTGCTTGGCCACTAATCAAGTGTTTAACTTTTCACAAATGCTTTTTGATGATCTTGTGTACAATCTTGAGAACATTAACAATTCTAAAGTCAAAACATTTTATATGTTCCCAAGATTTGTCCAAGAAGTTATAACTAAAAAATTGACGGCTGTACCAATGCATGGTGACATCTATAAGAGCTCTGCTCTTGGTCATAAGGTGTTTGCCAATATGCAGAGACCTGTAGAGGGCTCTAATGACCAATTCACTCCATTGTTCTCTACAATGATGAGAGTGCACCACCCACAAGGTGAGGCATCAGGCTTGCAGCCCACACAACCAAGCATTCCCACTGATGACCTACCCACACCAATCACTGATACAATCCCTCAGTCCCTTGATACAACCCCCACCCCTACACTCAAAAAGTATCAAAGAAAGAACAGGGGAGCTCCTTCCTTCTCTGGTTCTAAACCCCTTGAGCCTTTAAACCAACAGTTGGAGCACTCTCCTTCTGATAATATCCAAAGGGAAACCCATGGAGTGATGCCCCACTCAAGTATAAAGAAGGTGCCCTCTAAGGAGATGGATGGGTATGTGGTTGGTGAGGCTCAAACTACTGGTGTTGCACAAGGTGTGCATCAGGACAGTTTGAACATAGCTAAGACCCCCACCATGGCAACTCCTATTGAGAAATCAAAGGGAGGTCCCAGGTGCCAAGAAACCAAGGGGGCATCTAGTGCTTCAGCAAGGCTGAAGACTAATGTCAAAAAGCTCAAAGATCCAGTAATGGAGGTCAAAACTCCTAAATCTGGTGAGGGTAGTTTTTCACAAAAGGAATTGATGGCCAACTTCACTGCTATTGCCAAGGATTTGAAGGCATTTGAGAAGAATTTTAATGTACATGATGAGAAGCATGGTTCTCATGAGGCAAGGCTGGATACTTTGGAGGAGCTAGTTACTGCACAACATGATCTGCTCAAGGTGCATGATGCAAGGATTGTTAAGCAAGCAAACATTATTCAAGCTCAAGGTGCTGCTATAGCTTCAATGAAGGGCACTATCAGAGCTCTTAGGAAGAAGTACTCCACTTTGGTTACATTCACAAAGGGGGAGAAGAAATCTAAGGTGAAGGGGGAGCCAGAGAAAGAAAAAGTTGTTGTGAATGAACCTGCTGAAGTTAATGAGGATGAAGTTAATGCTGACTTGCCTGAAAGTATGGAGGAAGCAGGTGCTAAGGGGGAGACTGAAAAATAAGTTAGGGATAAGGAGATGAATGAAGAGACAAAGGTTGCAAATGAACCTTTAGTTGATACTGTTGGTACAGAGGCTGAACCAGAAGTGACAATTAATGAGGATGAGCTTAAAATTGCTGAATTACTTGTGAAAATGCCTGAGGTAATTCAACCAACCAAGGGTTTGGTGATCAAAGAGCCTGAAGCAATAAAGAAGATTGAAATCCCTGTTGATCCAAAAGACAAGGGAAATGTTGTCCCAAAAACAATGAAATGAATGAAGAAATGGATGGAAATCCTTGAATTTGATTGAAATCAATATGAGCTTTAACAAAGGTTCATCAATGGTGGAGTTTGCCCAAAAATGGTAATAATGATTTCATTAGAAAAACCCTAACATCTCTTACCTTATATAGGTAAGATCAAGTTACACAAATGTACGATAAAGGCCCCCGAGGATACATACCTCTA
This sequence comes from Centaurea solstitialis, assembly GCA_030169165.1. NCBI lineage: Eukaryota > Viridiplantae > Streptophyta > Magnoliopsida > Asterales > Asteraceae > Centaurea > Centaurea solstitialis. The sequence goes on along the minus strand of CM058042.1, from coordinate 55,414,525 downwards.
AACAAGGGCAAAGAAACAGTTAAACTAATAACAGGAAAGATCAAACTAACTAATGAAAGCAAGTAAAGATAGTGGATTCTGACTCTTCACAACAAAGAGGTCCTACAATCTCCCCCTTTGTGAAGAAGTCAGAATGGTGGTGGAAGCTCCAGTGCTGGCTCCCACTTGGACATCTGCAGGTACTCTTCCCATTCGCCGATTATCCGCGCTCTCATCTGCATTGCAGCCTCTGCCCGTCTGTACATCAACCGTTCCTTAAGCTTCTTCTCGATCAACCTCATAGCCTCCAGCAGCTTTCCTTTTCCGTCTATGATTCTCCGACTTGGTACCTGATCCGCCAGCAGTCTGCTCTGCATGCCATTGTAGACATAGAGAAGGGTCCCGTCGCAGAACTTGGAGAGCTCTCCAAACCTCATGAACCTGCGCTCCTTCTTCTTCCGAGTCATATAAAGGACCCCATGCTCAGGTATCCTGGTTGACATGTACGGAATGTAGGCATCGATACCAGGAACGAGCAGGTTTGGTCTAAGCAGGTTGACCTTCGGCTGGCGGCTTTCGATGGCAAGCTGGTAGTCCGTCACTCTCGCGAGAGAGATTGCGTGACGGACGTATTTCTTTAGTATCTCTGTGCCATCTCTGTAGTGCTCTGGTCGGAGGATCGGGCCTTGGAGGTACTTGATGATCGTGAGAAGGTCTTCCAGATGCACCCGATCTAAATCAGCTTCCGTGAAGGTCCAGTTCTGCAGTTCACCTCGAGGGACACCGGTGCCGTACATGCGGACATCATACTCAAGGAATAACTGATGGCCATGTCTGTAGGGGCGCATAGCAGTTACCTTGATAAAGCGACGTCTGATCCTCTGGCGTCCATGAGTGGCCCAGTTGCACATCCGTTGGTGAACGTAGGCTGTCCTTCTTCTCTTGTTCTTGATGTGCGAGATCCCGAAGTAGACCTTTCGAGACCAAGCATGCAGCTTTTCCTGCTGGTAGATGCGGGTGAACGTTTCTTCTAGGAACGGGCGGAAGATGATGGAGTGGTTCCAGTTGAGTTGGATGACAGTAGGAGCAGCGGTTTCTGGATCAGTAGAGTGGACGGTCCGTGGGGCTTCTGGAGTTGGAAACTTGAGCGCTGAGAGGAGGTTGGCGTAGTCAGGATCCTTGATGATGTCGTCTCCCTTCTGATAGACCCTTAGGCTCTGTGCAAGCGACCTCAAGATCTTCCGGGCTGCTTCCGGAATTTGGAACTCTGAAGGATCCGTCGGTGCTGCTTCTGGGAGAACGGCATCAATCTGAGCCGTGTCCGTCATTTGGGGAAACTGTACTGACTCCCCTTCCGGGATCCGCTCATATCGCCAACTCCCCATGTCCGGAATGTCTTCTGTCTCAGAGTCGACATAGGGAGCTTCGGCGGCATCGGAGTCTGTGGGAGCACTCGAAGGGGCGGCTGAGGAACCTGGAGCTGTTGAACCGGAGCCGGAACCAGGTTGGAGGTCGGTGCGAAGCCGTTTTGCAACTTGTACCTCCCCCTCATGAGGACCTGGTGCGGAGTCATCAGCGTCATCATGCCTCCTCTTCGAAGGCTGAGCCTGGGACCGACACACGGCCTCCAGTTCTCGAATCCTTTGTTGTAGTAGCTCGATCTGGGCCGCTTGATCTCTGACTTGGGCGGACAGGCGGTCGTTCTGAGTGGTGTAGGAAGTGATCAGCATCATGTGTTCCACCTCAGTGACGTAGCCTGGGATCGGAGGAAGGTCGCCCGAAGTCGGAGGGGCAAGCCTGAGGACGTCTTCTGATGGCCTGGGAATGGGAGCTTCAGTAGACGGGGCAGCCTCAGAGTGTTTGCCCTTGATCTTCCGTTTGAGCTCGTAGAGCTCCGCATCCCGGTCTTCTTGAAGCTTGCGCGACGCCTCAAGATCAGCTAGTCTCTTCCTCTCCGTCTCGGCCAAGGCTTTCTCAAGTGCCTCAACCCGCGCATCACGAGCCTGGTTTGCTTGCTCCACAGCTAGTAACCTGCTTTGGACGACTTTTAGGATGTCGTCCGAATCCGTCGGACCTAAAAGTCCCGTTGGTGCAGGGGCGGTTTTAAGGATTCCGCCCGAATCCGTCAGGCCTAAAAGCCCCGGTGTTGCGTGAGCATCTTTAGAGACTTTGCTCGAGTCTGTCGGACCCTGTCCCGGAAGAACTAAACCCGGTGCCACTTGGGCTCCAGTTGACGAGAAGAGTCCTAAAGAGGTACTCTCTCGGCCCGATGTCACCGCTGGTATGATGCTGACGGTGTCGGGGCTTCCGGTGGATCCTCGAAGGGCGTCCGTTGACGCACCGACTCTCCCCGTTCCGGCCTCGCCACTCGGGCGGACAGATAATGCATCCAACAGTGTCCTATCCAAATGAACGACCCTAAAGGTCTCAGTAACGGGCTCTAGGACTACTGGTGCACGAAAAGAAGTCGAGAGGCGGGGCGGTTCCTCTCTCATTTCAACACCAACAGACTCCAAACGAGTGGTTGGTGGAAGTTGAGCTAAGTCCCCGTGAGAATATGAAACGACCATCTGTTGAGAGATGGTCGAGTGGTCGGTTTGGGCGTGCAAATGCGCTGGTTGGCTGCCAGCGACTTGACCCGACGTCAGCGAGTGACCGGTCTGTGTGAGGGTTGCCTCTGTGGGGATTGGACTCAGGGTTAAGGAATCATCCGTTGCTAACCTGTGCGGCTCTACTTCTACGTCCGCCTCCTCTAATTGAGCCCAAGGCTCGCTTAACTGGACCTCAACGTCTTCGGTCTCTTTTCCTCTGCTCTCTCTCTCCTTTTCTCCCCTCTCTCTCTCTTCTTCTTCTTCGCTGTCTTCTCGTCCCCAGCCGGTAGCAACCTCGGCCTCACCTTCTTCCTCCTGACCGATAGTTCGGTCATCAGACGCCAGATCCGCAATAAGAGTGGGATCACCTGAAATCCGGTCGTCGTTGAAGGAGGAGGTGGCTTCATCCAAATCTATCACTTGGGCCTTCCCGCCCTTTGGTGGTTCTGAAAGCTGGAACTCCGAGTCGGAGCCGTAGTCCACTTGTTCTGAATCAGTTGCCTCGTCATCGGGCTCACGACGGTCCGAAGGAGTGTGCTCGGAGGACTCGTGACCGTCGGAGTCATTGCCGGAAGGATCGCCGGATGGTTCTGCTGCTTGAGTGGTGACGGCCGCCGAAAGTGATGGTGGAGAGACGTGTGCTTGTTCTTGTGGGGAAGCTTCCACGTCCTCCCCAATAGATTGTTGCGGCGGTGTCGGCGATCTACGCTCTTCCGATGACGAGTGGATCGGGGACTGCTGAAGGACGCCCATGTACTGCTTTACCCGGAAATGACTCGTGTACTCGCGTTCGCGGATGACATCAGATGATTCCTCCACAACAGTAGGAGTGCGAGCACGAGTGGCACGGTTCTGAATCATCGTCTGGTATGCACCGGCTCGAGAAGTATGCGGAGTCGCAGACGTACCGACAATTCTACCCTCTCCTCCCCTAACGTCAACTCTCATCACTCCCGAGCCAGAAGCTCCCCCACTGGAGCTCTGGCCCGCCGTACCAGAGGCACGACTTCTAGGTAGGACGGGTTGCACGTCTTGGGCAGGGCTCCCCGGCTCTGAGGAGTCCGTAGACGTGTCTTCTAAGCCTATGGAGATACGGTACATCCTAACACTCATGGACCTACGGTCTGCCATGTTGAGCACGTTTGCCGGAATGTGCATCTCTACCTGACCAGGCCTTAGATTCTTCTTGTTGGCTCGGCCGATCTGCTGGCTTTCGAAGCGGAGATGGCTTGATCTGCGTCGGACAGCACGGTTCTGGTTCATGTGATCTCGAATGACCAGACTGAAGAAGCGCATCCAAGGGATGGATGTGTGTTTCGCACGTCCTGGCCCAGCTCTGACGTCACTGATGATGTCTGCCCAAAGTTGTTGAGCAAAGTCGATCCGCCTCCCGTAGGCGACCGCATGGAAAATGTGCCAGAACTGGGTGGATGCCTTGTCCACGCCGTGGGTCTTGGAAGAGAGCGTGCGGTTGAGGATACTAAAGAATGAGTACCAGATCGGGGGCAGCATTCCCTGAGTGATCTGGGAGATTCCTTTCGGCCTGTTGTTTTCGGTGTAGTGGACTCCGAGAGCGAGCACTTCGCTGAAGAGCTCAGGTCCAGATACGAGAGGGTCAAACGGGGCCTCTGGAGTTTCAGCTGGCAGACGAAGGATTCTTCGAAGATCCTCCACAGTGAAGACCAGATCAGTCTGGTCCACTCGGCCGATGATGGTTGGCACTCCGTCCCGGTTCTCGACACGGGAAGTGTTCCAGAACTGCTGCAGATATATCATCGGGATGTCAGCAGTGGCTTGCATCGCGTATGCAAGGGGATGAGCTCGGAGAATCTCGAGAACAACGTCATCTTGGACAGTGAAGTTCGCCAAGTCAACGAACTGGTTGTTCTGGTGGATCTCGCGGATTTCAGCCGGGTTGATCAGTGCGAGATCAGCAGCACTGGCGACGGGTGAAGTAGGAGCAATTGGTTGTTGATCAGCCATTTCTGCAAGACATTAAGTGTTAGAAATAATACAACGTGAAAAGACTATACCCTCGACTAGGCGCGAGTCAGAAAACCTCGAAAACCCAATAAAGAGTGTTTCGTATTTTCCGAGTCGAAAAACGAGCAAACTATACGAGGGGAGTTTTCCGATTCGGAAAAGGATGTTTTCCGATTCGGAAAACTCAACACTTAGGAAAGATAGAATAAATTTAAACAGACAAGTTTTCCGATTCGGAAAAGGGTGTTTTCCGATTCGGAAAACTCCTACACTTGAAAAATAAGAGAACAAAAACTTGTAGGTTTTCCGAGTCGGAAAACATTGTTTTCCGATTCGGAAAATGTCACGATACTTAGAAAAATTTTGGTAAAACTTGGTCTCTCAAACGAGTCGGAAAACCTTGGAAACCCATAAGGGTAGTTCCACGTTTTCCGAGTCGGAAAAGATACAATGGAAAACTGAGACCAAGTCCGATTCGGAAAACATAGTTTTCCGAATCGGAAAACAAACATAACTGATCATCGTTTTAAGGAAGCGGAAAACTTGAACATTCAAGTTTTCCGATTCGGAAAACTTGAATGTTCAAGTTTTCCGAGTCGGAAAACGAAGACTGTTCGTATTTCCAACTAAAAAACCGCTCAAAAATCATCGATCTAAAGCCCTAAACTATCAACATGCATCCTAAATCAGTTCATAACAAGTTTTTAAGCAATAAAGGATCGTTTTAACGTCCCAAAATCCCATTCCAAGAAGTTTGGGTTTCGGGTAAGTTTAAAACTTTTAGGCTTCGATCCAGGCCTTAAAACAGAAGATATAGATGTTAAAACTATACAAGGGTTGATCGTTTACTTACCAGGAATCCGAATATGTAAAAAGATCGACGATCGGAGCAAAAACGAGCGAAAACCGAAATCGAGCGCGAAGTGGGTTCGGGTGAGAATCCAGAGAGAAAAAGATGAAAATTTGAAATTTGTGAAAAGTTAATCTTGAAACTTGGTATTTATATTTTTACCAAATTACACTGTGTTTGGGTCAAAAACACTGTGTTTGGCTCTCCTTTAGGCTCTCTTAACCCGATTTTCACCATTTGGCAAAAACCACCCTTGGACTTGAAGTTTGAGGAAACTTACAAACAAGTCCCTGAACTTGTATTTTCAGAAAGTTTCAAAACAGACCCTGGACTACTAGTTTCACAAGATTGCAAAACGAGTCCCTGAACTTTTAGAAACAGAAAGTGGTAAAGTTAGTCCCCGAACTTGTAAGTTCAAGACATGTACTCTACCGTCCCCTGAACTTTCAAGTTCATAAAAAGTTACAAGTTCAGCCCTCGATTTCTGAGAAAGGAGACTTACCTGGTACGTCTCACTGGGTTTAGTGCGAGTTCTGATCTGAAGTAACCAGAAGTCGTAGTGAGGATCCACACCTACAAAATAAAGCACAATATGGTATCCAAGATGTTGTGGATCCGAGAACGTTAGTGAGCACACCAAACAGTAAATACAGGACTTAGTACTCCCCCTCGATTCATGCAATATCTACAGAGTTCCTACAGACTCCCCCTACACACATGCATATAATATTAGAACTCCCGACTCCCCCAAGACCTCAGGCAGGGAGGTCTAGCATTCCTAACTTGCTTAGGAGGAAAAAGTGACGCTTCTCGTCAAACGGCTTGGTGAACAAATCAGCAAGCTGATAATCACTCTCAACAAAGTAAAGTTCAACGTTACCTTTCTCGACGTGATCCTTGATGAAATGATAGCGAATGTCGATATGCTTCGTCCGAGAATGTTGAACTGGATTCGCGGTGATTTGAATTGCACTCTTGGAGTCGCAGTAGATGGGAATCCGATGCATGTTGTATCCGAAGTCAGCGAGTTGAGTTTTCATCCACAGAACTTGCGAGCAGCAACAGGCGGCAGCAATATATTCTGCCTCCGCGGTAGATAAGGAAACGCAATTCTGTTTGCGGGATGACCAACTCACCAACTTATCTCCAAGGAACTGACAAGCACCAGATGTGCTTTTCCTATTTAGCTTACAACCTGCATGGTCTGAATCTGTATATGCAATTAGTTCGAAACCAGAATCCTTTGGGTACCAGAGGCCAAAGTCCGGTGTGCCCTTCAGATACCTAAGGATTCTTTTGGCAGCAGACAGGTGAGACTCACGCGGATCGCACTGATAACGAGCGCAGACACCCGTGGAAAAAACGATATCTGGTCTACTGGCCGTGAGATATAAAAGGGAACCAATGATTGCCCGATAGGTTTTCTGGTCAACCGGTTTACCAGAAGTATCTGCAGAGAGTTGAAAATTTCTGGGCATTGGTGTGGCCGCAGAGTTTGAACCACCGAAATCAAATCGTTTTAAAAGATCTTGAACATATTTGGCTTGATTTATAAAAATGCCATCAGGGCGTTGTCGAACTTGAAGTCCTAAAAAGAACGTCAACTCGCCCATCATGCTCATTTTGAATTGGGATTTCATGGTGTTCTCAAACTCTTGGCACATCTCAGGCTTTGTAGACGCAAAGATAATGTCATCCACGTATATCTGAACGATAATTAAATCTTTACCTGACCTCTTGAGAAACAGAGTGGGATCGATAGTACCTTTCTTGTAGCCAACTCCGAGTAAGTAGTCAGTGAGAGTTTCGTACAATGCCCTCGGAGCTTGCTTGAGACCATAAAGCGCCTTGTCCAAAATGTAGACGTGATTCGGGAATCGAGAATCGACGAACCCTTCCGGTTGTTCCACGTACACTTCTTCTTGAAGAACTCCATTCAAGAAGGCACATTTGACGTCCATCTGATAGACTGTCATGTTTTTGTGTGTAGCATACGCAAGGAAGATTCGGATCGCTTCGATTCGGGCGACTGGCGCGTACGTCTCATCATAGTCGATACCCTCTTGTTGGCGATAACCCTTGGCAACCAGGCGAGCTTTGTTCCGGATGATGAGATTATTCTCGTCGGTTTTGTTCCGGAGTATCCACTTGAGGCCGATGATTGTCTTTCCCCATGGTCGTTCTACCAAGCGCCAAACCTTGTTTCTCTCGAATTCGGCCAGCTCATCTTGCATGGCGATCACCCAGTCGGGATCGGTGAGAGCTTGCCAAACATCCGATGGTTCGAAATCGCTCAAGAATCCACCGAATAGGATCAGATTTTCGGTGTGCTTTGCAGATCGCGTGGTGACTGGTTGTGAAGGACTCCCGATGATCTGGGAGGGAGGATGATCTTTTGTCCACTTCCGAGTATGAGGGTGAGTGACATAAGCTTGTTGATTATTAGATGAGTCGTTCTCGTCCTGGACTGCAAGGATCTCTTCTAGGTTCCCACTTGATGAGCCTTCAGCCTGATTGATCCGCGGTGCAGCCTCTAACCGGGGCTCTCTGACTACCTGAGCATATGATCGTTGGGCTGTGCTCGGGGAAGGTAGTGGAGCTTCTTCTGGAATTGGAGTAAGAACAGGGTGCGGAGTCTGTTCTTGATCAGGTGCCGGTGAAGCTGCGGATGAAACTTCAGATGGGGGAGCCGCGGACTCAGGTGTCACGGAGTGAGTTGAAGTGCTGGAGGAGGGCTCCGTGACGAAGGCATCGGATGTCACTGTGGTTGTGGTCGAACCTGTTGGAGCGGGAACTACGATTGGACTCGTTAGAGTGTGCAGATCGTATTCCGCGAGATCTAAAAAGTCTAAAGCAGAAAAGTTAGAAGACGGATCTGTGCTCGGTGGTGAAGGGAACAGTTCAGGGAAAGATGCAGACACATTACTAGAACTAGCATTCAGATAGGTTTCAGATTCAGAGAAATCGACATTTGAGCTTTCCAGGATAGTTCGGGTCCGTTTGTTGAAAACCCTGTAAGCCTTAGAGTTATGTGAGTATCCGATGAAGATAGACCCATCAGACTTAGGGTCAAACTTACCCAAATTCTCCCGGTCATTAAGAACATAGCATTTACAACCAAAAACTCTAAAGAAGTCAATGTTTGGCTTACGCTGTTCGACCATCTCGTAAGCGGTTTTACCAGTCCGCTTTACGATCAGAGTCCGGTTTTGCGTGTAGCATGCTGTGGAAACGGCTTCAGCCCAAAACTGTTGAGGAACTCCAGAATGAGCCATCATGGATCTTGCTGCTTCGACCAACGTCCGGTTCTTCCTTTCTACGACCCCATTCTGTTGAGGTGTGCGAACTGCCGAGAAGTTGTGAGTGATCCCCACTTCTTCGAGAAAGGATTGCAGCTTTGCGTTGCGGAACTCAGTACCGTTGTCGCTACGTATTTTCCTCACCCGACGACCCAAGAGAACTTGTGTGCGTTTGATGAAGGCTATGATTCGTTCAGCAGCTTCTGATTTGACTCGAAGAAATTCAAGCCAAGTGAACCTAGAGAATTCGTCTACGAGAACCAGCATATACTTCTTTCTGGCAAGACTTTCTACTCTCATAGGTCCACAAAGATCCACGTGTATCATGTCGAGGGGACTTTGGCAATTCGTATCCATTCTCGGTGGATGAGAGCTTCTGGTCATCTTTCCTTGTTCGCACGCAGGACAAAGAGTGTCCTTGGAAAGGCGAAGCTCAGGTAGTCCCCTGACTAAACCCTTAGAAACCAGCTTGTTCATATCTTTGAAGTTCTGATGACATAGTCTGCGGTGCCATAACCAACTGTCCCCTTTTGATGCTTTTGTGAGCAGACAGATTGCATTCTTCGGTTTAGCTTCAAACAGGGGTGTGTTTGAGGGATTGAACGGAAGACGGTTGTGTAGAGATTGCCATTTCGCCTGGCGGAGAGAATAGCATTGTTGTCTTCATCGTTCACGTCACTTCCGTACTGAAAGGTCTTCACCCAGTATCCGTTATCACAGAACTGGCTGGAGCTAAACATGTTGTACCCCAATCCCTCCACATAACGTACACCCTTGATGATGTACTTTCCATTGGTGATTTTTCCCGACCCTAATATCGGCAACGGCGTTCTATCGGCAGTCTTTATGTATCCCTCAAACTTCTCAACGTAGTCGAAGATGAAGGACCGCTGCCCAGTCATGTGTGTGTGTGAGCCCCCGAGTCAAAGTACCACACATGACTGATCTGCAAAACAATTAGGCTTGTTTAGGGACCCATTGCCAAATGGGTTCCTTAGGGTCAGAAACAGTTGAGTTGGTCGATGCAGTCTCCTTTTCGGATTTCTCCTTAGGCTCAGGGGACTGCACTGACGAGGAAGGTTTTCCCTTTCCTCTTTTTCTCCCTCTTCTCTTTCGAGATTTGATTTTAGGCACATCAGCATCAAAAGAATTATAAACACCATAGCGCAGAAAATTGTCAAACATAAAGCAAATGTCATTACGCAAAGAGTCAAAAGCATGAGTTAAATGTTGATTACGTTTTACAGACATGTTTGAATTAATTCCTACGCTAGGTGGAGCATAGCCAAGACCCGCACGGTTAGGACTATGCTGCTTAGGGAAAGCTTGAAAAGAGTTGGGTCTTCCTCGGTGATCCTTCCTTGGTGGCTTCACTTCCTGTCCACCATCCTTCTTCCTCCCATCTGCATTAAGAGCATGGTGTGAGTTAGATGACGGTTTAATAGGAGAAGAGTTGCCACCCTTTCCAGAAGATGTTTTTGAAAATTTAGGTTTTGTGGAAGAGAAAGATTGCTTTGGTTTTAACTGAGAGGTCTCACCCACTTCAAAGCTGCTTGAATTAAGGTCAAGACTTTTAATGGGTTTAGCTGAGTTACGAGCATCGTTAGACTTTGAATGCTTTTTCTGGAGTCCTTTGGGTGCGTGAGGCTTAACTGACTTTCCCTTGTCAGTACCAACACATTTTTCACCCTTAGGGTTACTGTTCTCAGAAACAGGAGCTCGTGACTCAACAGACTTTTCAGGTTTTACAAAAACAGATTTTGGCCTTTTTGGAATAAAGCCTGAAGGATCATCACCTTCATCTAAGAACACCTTCAGATCGTATTCAACATTAGGATCATGGATAGTCTTTGGTTTAGCTATCCTGTGGTGTGAGTTCTGGGGTTCATCATCATCTGACAGTAGGGTGTAATAGTCCTCTAGATCCGTAACAGATTTGGTTTGGGAATTAACTATCGGATGGTTGAGGAGTGGAGTAGTCCTATCATCAACTGAGTCTGAAAGGTTTTCAAAGTACATGACTTTTCTTTTCAAAATGGAATTTGACACACGTTGGTTGGTTAAGGCCACACGATAATTGATCTTTTCATCATGATCAAGTTCTCTTGTAATTTGTGAATGAACATTTAGGAGAACATATCGTGCCTTAAGATCCGCAACCTTAAGTTGAAAATCAGTAAAGGTTGAGGCTGCGGTCTCACACTCTGAAGACATTCTAATTCTCTCGGCATTTGCCTCGATCAAGTCTTTCTTCAAAGTGTGAACCAAGTTGTCTTTTTCTGAAATAAGCACTTTCAGATTCAGTATCTGATGTTGACATGCGTCCAGATCCATGGCTTTTAGTCTAAGTCCAAACACTTCCTTCTCTAGTTCGACTAGGTCGGGACCCTTAGTTGCGGAAACATCCTCTGGTGGGATAACTAAGGTCTCCTCTGAATAATCCATCTTCCTAGTGTCATAACTAGTGTTAAGGTCTGAGTAGTTGATGGGAGGCATAGCTACCCTAGGGGTCCTAGCTTTGATGCCTTCCCATGTGGACTTAGTGTTTGTTGGATCACTGGCTGGGACAAATATAGGTTTGTTAGGAGCGGGACTTGAGGGTGGACTACTCGAAGAACTATTGGGCGGACTTGTGGTTCTGGTAATGGTTTCACCATTAATTACTTCCGTGTAAGTGATCGTCTGCCTAACAAATTCTTCGGTGACGTGTCCTCCTACAAAGGCAGGTTTGGGTTTGGAGGCGGCCATGTCCTCAAAATTGTATAGATAAGAAGGTGCCTTTTCTAAAACATGGTTTTCAGACAGTCCAAGTCCGGGTCTGGCTTTATAGAAAGGATTTTTATTGGCATGCTGCGTAAGAATGCTCAAGGTCTGTTCAGATTGTCCTCTTTTAAAGTTGTTATCTTCAAGCTCTTGAATTTTGGAAAACAGTCTAGTTCTTTCTTCTGAAAGCAACTGGAATTTTATTTGGAGCTCTCCATGGTCACTGTTAAGTTCCTCATGGGTTTTCTGAAGACAACTGAGTTTGTTGGACAAATTGGACTCTCTGACGCTAGACTCAAGAGTCTCACGGTTGTACACTATGGTCAAGTCCTCAAGAGAGCTTTTGTATATGGCACTGTCGATTCTAAATTTCGTGACGAGAGATCGTTCCGATTGGAGACATCTCTCAAGTTCACAAATTCTAGATTCTAACATTGTCACATCATCAGTTAAGTCAGGAATAGTGGATACCTCAGAAGCGTCGAGGTCTCGATATGTGCTGGGGCCAACAGCTTCAGGTCCTTCGAAGTCTGCCATCAAACACGGACCCCCCACTAGGTGATCTTCCTCGTCTGAGCTTTCTTCCTCACACACCCAGTTTTCCTCATCGACTAGCAGAGCAACTCCCTTCTCTTTCTTCCTCATCAATGCTGCCTTCTTCTCAAAGTATGCAGCATCCTTGTATCTGACAGGGCAGTTGTTCGCATAGTGACCCAGCTTGCCACATTTGAAGCAGGATGTAGTGGCACTAGCGGTCTTTTGAGGAGCTGGGGTAGGAGCACCACTATTCACTGGAGCTGGAGGAGCATTCAACCTTTGATCACCAATTTCAACTGGACCTTGTTGATGTCCTTCTCTCGGAGCTTGTCTAGAAGAACTACTCTGATGGTTGCCTTCTGGATAGTTTCTGTTCCCGTGATCTGTTTGTCCTTCAAATCCACGGTAGTTCCTTTCTTGTTCTTGTCCATATCCCGGACCACCTTGACCGCCTTCAAATCTTCCATATCTTCCATCTTCACGTCTTCCATCTTGGCCACCTTCATACCCGCTGCTGTATCCCTGACGATCAATGTATCCTGATTCAGGAGTGTAGTTTCTCTGGTTTTGGCGATAGTTGATATTAGAGACCTGTCCTCTCCAATCTCCCTGATCTACAGGGCCTCCTTGATAGTCCAGGTCGGTGTTATCTCTGTAACTTCCTCTCACTTCCCTATGCCGGCCTTGATCACCCCGGTATCTTCCTGAATGCTGACTCGGAAATCTGTCCCCTTGCTGGTATCCTCCTCTTCCTTGATTCCCAAACTGAACTCGTTCCTGCTGATAGTGTCCACCTCGGCCTTGCCCCATCCTTCCTCCACTGGGGTATCCAGATCCCCTAGGTCTGCTGTATCCACGGTTGGAATTCAGCTTCTGTACGCTATGAGTGATGAGGGCAAGAGACTCATTCACATGGAAGAGTTCATCATCAGAGATTGAGATGATTAGCGGATCATCTGGATGTTGATAGCTTGGACCATAGTTCGAGTTGAACTCTTGGTAGTTTGGACCATAGTTCCCGTTGAACTCCTGGTTGTAGTTCTCCTGATAGAGCTGAGGTGGTGAGTGGTTGTACTGCTGAGGAGATGAGTTGTTGTACTGCTGATGCTGGAAGGGAGCTGAGTTTGATCCTGCACATGGCACTGCCGCGAGTGCCAGAGGGTCAACAATATTTTTGAACTTGCCGCCAGTGATGAATTCCTCATGCTGAACCATCATGCTAAAAAGGTCATGTAGACCCATAATCCCCAGATTTCGACTCAACTGTAAGTTGATCGCCAGATTTTGCCATGCCGGCGTTAGGTTCTTCAGGAACTTAACATTTACCTCGTATTTTGACTTCTCTACCCCGAGTCTTCGTAGGTCATTCACAAAGGCGTTCAGTCTTTGATAAGACTCGCTGAGGGATTCGGTTTCCCTGGCTTTGAAGCCTTCGTAAGCATTTAGGGCACTCTCCTTTTGACTCTCGAGGGCGGTGTCACCTCCCTGCATCTGCTGCTCTATTTCTAACCAAACGTCTCGTGCGTTTGTCAAACTATCCACTCTCGCGTACATATCATTCGGGAGAGCCATAATCAGAAGGGTCAGTGCGCGCTTGTCAACGAGGTGCCGGGCTCTTTGCTCTGGATTATACATGTCGATGGGCTTTTCGACAGAGTAAGCTGGCAGTTCTGGGCATGCGTCTGTTCGGGGAACTGCGGCAACCGTGACGGTCGGTCGGATTGGGCCCTCACGGATTGACTTCATGAGGTTTTCATCGAGTAAGTCCAAGAAGTGGATCATCCGGCGCTTCCACTGCTGGTACTCGCCCATCACCAGGACGGGAGGGCGAGTCTCGGAACCAATCCCTAGGATTTCCTTCGACATCTCTAAAAAGGAATGAGACCTCCTTGTACTATTCACTTGGCTTTAAAAACAGATAAGGTTTTGAAAAAACTGGTATTTCGAGCGCCTCTGGACACAAAAGGCTTGGAAAAAATAAAATGTTTTGAAAGCAAGCTCAGTGTCGGATTTGAGAAACAAAACTGCAAGAGTTTTGGCTCAAAGAGGCGAAATCCGACTTGGAAACAGATGTTTTCCGATTCGGATTAGGCTCAAAACAACAGGATGCGGAAAACAGACTTTTCCGACTCGGAAAATGCAATTTTCCGATTCGGAAAAGTTGGGTGCGGAAAAAGGGATTTTTCAAAAGAGACTTCTCAAGAGCAAGACCCCAAGTCAGAGACTCGTTTTCCGATTCGGAAAACAGAGTTTTCCGATTCGGAAAAGGAGAGTTCTCCGATTCGGAGAATATGCAATTTCCGACTCGGAAAATTTGAGCTGATATTTCAGCTCTCGTTTTCCGATGCGGAAAACCTGCACAGAAAGCTCCGAAAAATTTCTTAAAAACGCTTAAAACCTCTTAAAAATCAGTGTTTAGACCCCCAAAATGTAGAAAAAAGCTAAGAAACCATTGGGGAATCACTTAACACTTAATTTAAGCCCTTTAAAAACACCTTTTGGATTGAAAACCCAAAAGTTTTGAAAAACTCAAAACTTAAAAACCCTTAAAACTTTTCAAGAATCAAAACAAAAGCCAAGGAATCAACAAGTTTGGGTCTGATACCAATTGTTGTCCCAAAAACAATGAAATGAATGAAGAAATGGATGGAAATCCTTGAATTTGATTGAAATCAATATGAGCTTTAACAAAGGTTCATCAATGGTGGAGTTTGCCCAAAAATGGTAATAATGATTTCATTAGAAAAACCCTAACATCTCTTACCTTATATAGGTAAGATCAAGTTACACAAATGTACGATAAAGGCCCCCGAGGATACATACCTCTAAACAAGGGCAAAGAAACAGTTAAACTAATAACAGGAAAGATCAAACTAACTAATGAAAGCAAGTAAAGATAGTGGATTCTGACTCTTCACAACAAAGAGGTCCTACAGGAAAAGAGAAAGTAGTAGAAGAAGCTGAGCCTGAGACTGATGATGAAGCTGTTGAGGCTCAAAGGAAAGTGTTGGAATTTGAAGCTTCAGAGGCTCTTGCTAAGAAACTGAGTATGGAGAATCAGGAGAGATTGAACAAAGAAGAGAAGGAAAGAAAGAAGAAACAAGCTCAGCAAGACAAAGCTGGAAAGACTGCAGCTAAGAAATTACAAGACAGGTTCAACAAGGAAGTTGAAAAAGAAAAGATCAAAAAGAAGATTATCAAGCCATTGACCAGAACTGAAGAAAGAAGAAGAATGGTGAGAAGTCTGGCTGGAATTGTTGGAAGACCTGTCCAATACTTCTCAAAGTGGTCTTTTGAGAAAGTCAAAGAGCACTATGAAGAAGCTAGAAAAGAAACTGATGTTGTAAAGGAAGCTGATGAGGAAAAAGAAGTCCATGTGCAAAGAAGAAGTAAGAGAAAGCATGATGTAGTTACCACTGATGAAGGTACTACCACTGCTGAAGAGAAGGTTCCCATTGCTAGTGAAATAGAGAAGAAGAAGGTTGATAAAGAACCAACTCAGATAGAGAAAGAAACTGCTAAATTGGCTAAGCAAATCAGTCAAGCAAAGAAGAAGAGGAAGAAGTCCATTGCTCATAAAAAGCCAACCAAGAAGAGGAAAATATTCATTGAAGCTTCTAAAGTGATAGATTGGTATTGCTTTGAAGACAATAAAGTTGTGTTCTTCAGGATTGTAAGAGAGGATTAGACAAGTGAAGTGTTCTCTAATGTCAACAAAATGTTTACAAAGCTCTCAGCTTCAGATCTGAAGAAGTTATATGAGGTTGGATGTATTAAAGGGATGACTGAGTTTGCAAATGCCATTTTTTTCCAAGAAAAACTTCAAACTATGTTTGCATTCGAGAAAGCCAAGGAGGAAAAGCAGAAGAAGAACATGAGACTGGAAAAAGGTGAAGTGAAAGAAGGAGAGGTAGTTGCCTGGAATTGTTTTAAGGCAAATAGAGTATTCACTGTCACTTATGATAATGGTGTCAAAAGCTACTTCTTAGTGGATAAGAGGTATGACTTTGAAAGAAAGATGATAGAAGGAGTTTGAAAAGAAAGAAGTCTGTTATGACTGAACTGGAGAAAAAAGTCATTGGGAATCTGACAAATCAGTTAGCAGACTTGAAAGAAGAAGAAACAGCAGAAGAAGAAAAAGTAGTGCTATGGGGAGTAAGAGGAATCTTCAAGAAGTATTACTTTGTACAGTGGAACAATGGAAAACAAAGGAGCAATGCAGAGTTTGATGGGATTCTGAACTTGGTTACTGCTGATGATAGAGTAACTATGCATGAGTATGGGTTGGAGAAGTTTCAAGAATTTTTGAAAGACTCAAATAGTTCAGACCATGCTAAGATGATTAAGAAGGCCATGCAACAATTGAAGAACTTAATTTCTGATTAAAATCAGAAGTTAAGTTAGGGGGAGATTGTTAGGACTTATTCTGTTGCATTACCACTGCTGAAAGTATTTTGGTTAACACTGCTGGTTTTGGAGTTCTTACCACTGCTAGTTCATCTGAAGGTTACCACTGCCAGTATGTGTGGTTTCACTGAAGATAAGATTACCACTGCTCTTAGAGAATTACCACTGCCTGTACAAAGTTACCACTGCTGGTTGAAGGTTAACACTGCTTTTGTTATTCCGTCGTGTCTACTATGTCAGTTTCATAGCTATCAAAATGAAAGAAAATCGTAGTATTCTAGAGGCTGGTGGATGGTGCCAGAATCGAACTGGGTACCTCACTTATGGATTTCTCACCTTCTTATCGCTAGTAGAATGCAATAGAAAAGAACATGAATGGTGTGTTGTTTGAACAATCAGTGGTTTCTATTTAATCTTTTGTAATATTATGTAAAAGAATGTTTAAAGTCATGATGTTTTAATACTTTTTACTCGCAATGAACATATAGAACATTCATAATAAGAAAATCTAACGAAAACCATTTAACACATAGACATAAACATGTAACATTACTCTATACGATTGACACAAAGGTTACCACTTGTACAGAATCATTAGAATGGAAAATTTGTTTATTATCTTTTCATAATAGTTTTTTTGTCAAACAATATTTAAAACCATAATATCTTCAAAAACATATATGTTTTTGTTGTTATTTGGACAAAGTCAATATAATAACAAGAAACAATAGGTATAGTCTGAACAAAAAATTGAAGAAGGATCGACATACGTGAATGAAATATAATATATAAGTGTATACAATACACAAATAAATAACACAATACGATTATGTTAGGACTTATTCTGTTGCATTACCACTGCTGAAAGTATTTTGGTTAACACTGCTGGTTTTGGAGTTCTTACCACTGCTAGTTCATCTGAAGGTTACCACATGCCAGTATGTGTGGTTTCACTGAAGATAAGATTACCACTGCTCTTAGAGAATTACCACTGCCTGTACAAAGTTACCACTGATGGTTGAAGGTTAACACTGCTTTTGTTATTACCACTGCTGACAAGATAATGATAAGGAAAGGATTGTGATGACTGAAGATATGGACAAGATACGATCTGCTTGGAGAGATTTTAGAGATTATCTTGTAAATCTAATTTCCTTATTGTAATCTTGTAATTCGTATATATAGCCGATAGGTTTGTCTTTGTTAGATACGAGTTTTGATTAACTTTTGATTTAGAATTAGAGCCTCAAGATTATTCTTGTAATCCCTGCAATTGAGAAGATTTGCACGTCTGTTTGAGCCTGTTCAAACAGATTGGGGCTTGTGTTTGTAATCATTAAGCTATTGAAATCAATACACATACAGTTTGTTATAAATCCATTGTTTTGTTCATATAATCAAAGTGTTATTCCGCAAACTTCTTTGATTAAGTTTTCTGATCTTGATATTTAGATCCTGTCAGATTATAAATAAGTCATGCAACTAGATACACTAGTTGCTAGCCACAAAATATGATAAACTAAAACAACCCTTTATCGAACCCAAGATCCTGATCAACTAACTATCGTTGTGCTACCTCTATCCCGCTATCTTCTTAAAATTCTTCTCATGGTATCCATGCTACAAATCCCTACATATTTTTATAGCATTTTAAATTTAGTTTTCATAACTATCCCTAGAGATTATTATATAAGAACTAATCAAAGTAGGCTAGATTATTTAAAAAAACTAATCAATGTGGCTAATACAAGATGTTAATTAAGCTTAAGAATGATCAACGTGGTCATGTATGGCGGAATGATCGAGTTCGCATTGACAAAAGATAAGTAGAACATTTTAAAAAGTTTTGGAGGAAAAGGATTTTAATAAAGGGGACAAAGAGGGCAGAATTAATTCATTAGTCAACTTCATATTTAATTATTCAAAATATGAAGAAAAAGATGGATGGCTTTATTATGATTCATGTAATTTGTCTAGCTAGTATATAAGAAATCATTATACTTAGTTTGTTTGACCTTGATTATTAAACTAAAACAGAAATCCAATTATGCTTGAATTAAAATAGTTTTAAATTTGAAGGCCATAATAGTGTTTTAATTTATTTAGAACGAATTTATGTGACAAATATTTAAAACTAAAGTATGTATTTCCTAATGTCCAATTATGCCGTTTAGTTCAATTGTATTGAAATCATTTTTCAGATTTAGTTTTGTATTGTTGCTTGCATATTTTTAGTAGTAAATCATGCCATTTTTTCATCCATTACATTTGTCTATCATGACCGGTGAATTTTAAAAAGAACAGTTAGAACTCCTCATATATTGGTATATTTATGTTAATTAAACTTACACGTACATGGTATCATTATTCTGTTCACTCGATATTTTGTCGCACATACAACTCCTACCCTCAAGTGGATAAGTTGAACTAAATACAAGGGAAAGAGGCATTGAGAGTTGCATCTCATTTCTATTGATATTTGGTAGGTAGTTTAAATGTACAAGCCAAATGTTGAATGACTTCCTAAGTTTCATAAATTGTGTGAATCTCTAAGCGACATCATCAAGTGGCATATGAAGTTGTTTGCACTATATCAAGATTTTAAATGTGCGCAAGTGATTGGCGAATGGAGATGAAAGTCGCTTGTCCGAGTCATAACATCTAAACCCTGATTTCTTGAATCACAGATTAAAACAGATTCTTCCAAAAACAAAAATAAATGCCGGAATTTTGTATTTTATGTTATGTCTTCGAACAAATTTTTAGGAGTAACCCTTAAACTTAACCTCCTCAATGTGAAAAGATCATTTGATGGCAATACCGACATGTATTTATGTTACCCGAGGCAACCAAACTTGACATGGAGTGGTTGGGATAACAGTCAAAGCCATAGTTTTCTTTGTTAAGAATTTTTTTTTCTTGAAGATCTTGTCATCAATATGGCGTTATTCTTAGTATTAACGGACAATGTAAAGAAATAAACCACTTGTTCATCTCATTGACTATGACAAATATGGCTCCAAAACGTAGTGGTGTGCAAAAATTCATTAATTATAGTAGAATTGACTGATCATAATTAGATATCTAATTGTAATTAAATTGGATTGGATTCAGAATCAAAATTGGATTAATCGATCCATGGATGCTAATTCATAATCCAATAATCTAATTAACCACAAAGTTGTGGCATACTGTGTTGGGTTATTTTGGTGGTTAATGTTGCTGAGAAACTGTTAATGCTGCAGCAGTAGTATCGGGATTGATCGAGAAGACAAAGTATGGTTACTGCTGCTGATACAAGTTAATGTTGCCGGTGAAGACTTAGAAGCAGTAATGGTTACTGCTGCTAAGAAGTTATTGCTGCTACTGTTATTGCTGCTAGTTATTACTGCTAGTTAGTTTTACCAGCTTCAGTTAATGCTTCTCTTTGTTAATGCTGCTTCTAAGAATGCGATAAGGAAACAATTCTGTTTGGAGCGATAAGGCAAAGATTTCGAAGATCATGGAGTTGATATAGAAGATTTGTTTTCCTTATTCCTATCTTGTAATCTGTATAAATAGATGATAGTTGTTTTCGTTTTTGATTATGAGTGATTTTAGATTTGTTTGAGAGATAGAAAATAGAGCCTCAATAATTTCCTAGCAATAGAGAAGTATTGCTCGTCTGTGAGATTCTTGTTCTTGCAGATTGAGGCTTTGGTTAGTAATCTTTTGGCAATCTGTGATCAATAAAAAGTGATAGTTTGAATTCATTTGTTTTCTAATTAAAGTGTTTTTTTCGCAACTTCTTTAATTTAGTTTCTGAGTAGTTTATAATTCTTGTTACGAATTCGATCATGACAAGTGGTATCAGAGCCATAAACTCAGAATCTGAAGTCTTAACAGTGGATTGTCAGGAAGGAGTGTTCGTAAACAAGGTTCCATGCTCAAACCTAATGAGTTTGACATGTGGAAGATCAGAATCAAGCAACATATCTTGCTAACTGATTATCCATTGGGACATCATTGAGAATGGTCCTGCAGAGAAGAAGGCTGGTGAAGATGGAGTTGTTCCCCCACCCAGGACTGATGTTGAGAGAAAAGCTAAGCAAACATAGATGAAGGCCCTCAGTACCTTGCTTTTTGCAATTCCCAATGAATATCAACATCAATTCATAAATTGTGAGAATGCAAAAGTACTTTGGCAAGCACTGGAGAAAAGATTTCCAGGGTCTAAGAGCACCAAAAGAAATCAGAAGGCAATCCTCAGACAACAATATGAGAACTTTGTATCTTCAAAGAATGAGACAATGACTTAAACTTTTGATAGATACAATAAACTCACGGGAGAATTGGCCACAGTTGGAGTACAGATGGACAATGATGATATCAACAGGAAGTTTCTTAGATCTCTTGGAGAAGAGTGGACCATGTACACGTACTCCTTAAGACAGAGTGATGATCTGGAGGACAAGGATCTTGATGATCTCTACAATGATCTCAGGGTGTTTGAAGCTGAAGTGGAGGCAAAGAGAAAACCAATTGGTTATTCTCATAATACGACCCTTCTGTCAAGTGAATCTTCTCAATACAATGGTCCTAGTTCTGGATTTGTGAGTACTACTGCTGGTGACTCTCATACTGTTGCTAAACCTGTTTCTGAAGTGGATCAAATTCTGGAAGCTTTTTCTAGCAAGTCATGTGAAGTCTTCATTAATCAATGAAGATCTTGAGCAGATCAGTGCAGATGACTTGGAGGAGATGGACATCAAGTGGCAGATGGCTATACTGACTATGAAGAACAAGAGATTCATCAAAAGGACTGGGAGGAATAACTTTGGGATGAAGAGAGATGATGGTGCAGGGTTTGACAAGTGAAATGTGAGATGCTACAAGTGCAATGATCTTGGACACTTTGCAAGAGAGTTCAAAGGAAATTCTCAACAACATAATAATCAATCCAAGTTCAACAAGAGTACCAGTTGAAGTACCTCTCAAGCATTGGTGTCTCAAGAAGGGTTTGGATTTGATTGGAGTGACCAAGAAGAAGAGGCTGCACAGAATCAAGCACTGATGGCAGAAATCTCAGAAACATCATCATCTGACATTCTAGCAGAGGTAACTTCTAAACTTTGTTCTAAGGCTTGTATTGATAGTGTTAAGAAGTACAGGGATCACAATCAGAATATGTGTGGTAGTATTAAAAAGTTAGAACAATTTAGGAGAGAGTCCGGTGAGGTAATAGTCAGTTTGGATGATCAAATCAAAGCTTACCAAGCTAATGAACTCAAATTTGAATATGACCAAAATTAGTGGAAGTGGGAAAAGAATGAGTTTGAACTCCAGTTGGCCAAGTATAGATCTCAGTTGGAAAAGGTCAGAACTGAGCTAGAAGAGTCCAAAGCTAACATTGAGAAATTCTCCAAAACCTCAAAGGCAATTGATGAAATTCTCAAGGCTCAGATAAATGATGACCTTAAGAGGGGAATTGGATACAATAACACTCCACCACCATACAATAACAACTACATTCCACCAAAGTCTAATCTAGCAGATAGACTTGACACACAAGATCTAAAACCTGGTGTCACTGAAGTAGATCATGTGGAGAGTGTAGAGGTTGAGGATTTAGGAGAAGAAGGAGATAACATGACAAAGGAGAAAAATAAGGACATTCCTGATGAAAACCACATTCTCACAAATGAGAAGGGTGAAAGACCTTTTGTGAAGAGTAATAGTGTATACAAGGGAAAAGGTAAGGAAAAAAACAACAGAGTAACACACAAACAGACCACTGAGAGTGATCCAAGTACATCTAAACAGTCTCAAAACAAAAGAGGAAATCAGATAAATTGGAACAAACAGTGGGGAATGGCATAAGAAATTGATCTAAACAAAGTGATTAGACCAAAACCCTGTTTCATATGTTGCAAGCTAAATCATTTAGCCAAGGACTGTTATTACAATCCCATTAATCAAAGAGCAAATTTTCAAAGATCAAACTATAACTCTTTTGTTAATAGGGATAATCATATGGACAACATGGTTAAGAAAAGAAGGACTGTTTCTGAAAGGAAAGTTTTTCAAAAACAGCATCCTTAAAAATAGGTTGCTAAACAAAAGAAACAGGTTGATCAAAAGAAAGCAAATAAAGTGGTTCAAATGTGGGTGCCAAAAGCAGCAGTATCCAATACTACTGCTACTCCTGTGAGTAGTACTACTACAAGCACAAGCAATACCTCTGGTAGTGTTACTGCTGCCTATACAAAAGGAACTACTTACACACATATACCCCTAATTGTAACCAGATACTCTAGCCATGCTGCTCCAAACTTTGATCATCTTCTCAAGTCTAAGCTTACCAAAGTTAGTTATGTTGATGAGAAGGGAGTACCCAAGACCATTATGGCTTGGGTACCCTTAAAATACTAACTGGTTTTTGACATGTGCAGGGCAACCAAGGAAGAGGGAAGAATCTTTGGCATGTGGACAGTGGTTGCTCTAGGCACATGATAGGCATCATGTCTCTTCTTGAAGATTTTAAAAGGTTTGAGGGAGGACATGTTGCTTTTGGAGATATTCCAAAGGGAGGTAAGATCAGTGGTAAAGGTAAGGTATCAAAAGGTTTGATGACCTTCAGTGATGTATACTATGTTGAGCAATTAAAATACAACTTGTTAAGTGTATCACATGTGTGTGATAAGAAACATAGAATATTGTTCAATGATGTGGAATGTTTAATACTTTCACCAGAGTTCAAAATAGTTGATGAAAATATGATACTATTGAGAGCTCCAAGAAAGGACAATGTTTACTGTTTGGACTTGGAGGATGTGTCTTCTGAATCATCCTTAAACTTTTTATTGTCAAAAGCTTTTTTGAGTGAATCATCGCTCTGGCATAGAAGAATGTGTCACATGCATTTCAAAAATATGAACAAACTTGTAAAGGGTAACTTGGTTAGAGGTTTACCTGCAAAAGAATTTTCATGTGATGATCACTGTGTTTCTTGTCTTAAAGGCAAGCAACACAAATCCACTCACAAGTCCAAAGAAGTAAACACAACTTCATTTCCTTTACAGCTTTTGCATATGGATTTATTTGGCCTACAAATGTAAAGAGTATTGGCAAGAAATCCTATTGTCTGGTTATTGTTGATGATTACTCAAGATTTACTTGGTATTCTTTCAGAGAACAAAGGATGAGACAAGTGGACTGATCAAACCCTTTGTGCTTAGAGTAGAAAACAAGACAAATCTAAAGGTAAAAGTCATCAGATCAGACAATGGAACTGAGTTTAAAAATGCAAACTTAAACAGCTTTTGTGAAGAAAAAGGCATTGAGAGACAATACAGTGCTCCTAGAACTCCTCAACAGAATGGTGTTGCTTAGAGGAGGAATAGGACACTTATTGAGGCTGCAAGAACCATGTTAGTTGATTCAAAACTTCCTATCACCTTTTGGGCAGAAGAAGTTAATACTGCTTGTTATGTTCAAAACAGGGTTCTTGTAGTAAAGTCCAAGGGCAAGACACCATATGAGCTTTTTGAGAAAAAGAAACCTTTTATAGGATTTTTAAAACCTTTTGGATGTCCTTGCACTATTCTCAATACAAAATCTCACTTAGGCAAGTTTGATAGCAAATCAGACGATGGATTTCTTGTTGGTTACTCATCTCAGAGTATTGAGGAAAGTGACGATTATTGAGGAAAGTGACGATGTCAGATGCAATGAGAACACACCAAACATACCTGGTACTGGTCCAAATTGGCTATTTGACATTGATTCACTGACTAACTCTTTGAATATGAGCTATGCAGTTGATACAGGTTCTAGTGCAGACAAGGCAAATGAAACAGAGACACCTTTTGTCATGTTTCCCATGCCTATAGTGGATCTAATTGAATTCTGCAATATAGATAAGGAACCTGAAGCTGAGCAGGAAGGTGAAGGAAATCAGACTCAGAAGGAAGGTGAAAGTGAAGAAGATCAGACTTAGATTCAGTCAGAAACACAACAAGATGATCATGTGGATGATTCTTCTTCTTCAAACTTGATTGTCACCAACATGGGTGTTTCAGAAACCATTGTGGTTGACTCAACAGTTCAAACTGAAGATCATGATGAGTTTGATTCCAATCTAGGGGTGGATCTTCCAAAAGAACCCCTACATCTTACTAGAACTCAGAAGAATCATCCATCCACCTTGGTGATAGGAGACATACAATCACCAATGTTCACAAGGAAGCAAAGTAAAGCTGCAGGCTTTCAGAATCCTCATTCAGAAATGTTTTCATGCTTCCTATCTCAGACTGAGCCAAAGAAAGTGTTTGATGCAATGAAGGATCCCAGTTGGATTGAAGAAATGCAAGAAGAATTGCTTCAATTTATGTTACAGCATGTGTGGGATTTGGTAGATTCGCCAAGAGGACATAGGGCAATTGGTACCAAATGGATTTTTAGAAACAAGAAGGATGAAAGAGGGATTGTCATCAAGAACAAAGCAAGACTGGTGGCACAGGGGTATACTCAAGAGGAAGGAATTGATTATGATGATGTTTTTGCCTAGTTGCAAGAATTGAAGCAATAAGACTATTCTTGGCTTTTGCTTCATTCAGACAGTATTTCAGATGGATGTGAAAAGTGCCTTTCTATATGGGAAGATTGAAGAGGAGGTATATGTGTGTCAACCTCCAGGATTTGAAGATCCAAGGTTTCCAGACAAGGTTTACAAGCTAAGGAAAGCATTGTATGGTCTACATCAGGCACCAAGAGCTTGGTATGACGCACTGTCTACCTATCTCTTTGAAAATCAGTTTGAAAGAGGAGTGATTGACAAGACCTTGTTCATAAAGAAAAATGAGACAAATTTGCTTCTGGTACAAATCTATGTAGATGACATCATCTTTGGATCTACAAAAGAGGAGATGTATAACGAATTTGAGGCATTGATGCACAAGAAGTTCAAGATGAGCTCTATGGGAGAATTGACATTTTTCCTTGGATTGCAAGTCAAACAGAAGGAGGATGGGATACTCATCAATCAATCCAAGTATGTCAAGGATATGCTTACAAAGTTTGGTTTTCTTGATTCCAAACCAGCTTCAACACCAATGGAAACACACAAGCAACTTACAGCTGATGTTGAGGGGGAGGAGGTGGATGTATATCATTAGAGGTCCATGATTGCTCTTATGTACCTTACAGCCTCCAGACTAGATATTATGTTTGCTGTGTATGTATGTGCCAGATTCCAAGTTAGGCCAAAAGATTTACATCTTCAAGCTGTGAAAAGGATTTTTAGATACCTAAAGGGACAACCCAGATTAGGCCTTTGGTATCCATATGAATCTCCTTTTGAATTATTGGCCTATATTGATGGTGATTATGGTGGTGCAAGCTTGGATAGGAAAGCGACCTCAGGTGGATGTCAGTTTTTGGGTGCAAGATTGGTGTCATGACAGTGTAAGAAACAGACCACAGTTTCCACATCAACAGCAGAAGCAGAATATGTAGCAGCTGCACAATGTTGCTCACAGGTTCTTTGGATTTAATATCAAACATTGGACTATGGTATCACTTTTCTCAACACTCCTATTTATATTGATAATAACAGTGCTATTAGTATTGTTAACAATCCAGTCAAGCACTCCAAAACCAAACACATACAGATCAATTATCATTTCATTCGGGACTCAAATGAAAAGAAACTTATTCAGGTGTTAAAAGTACACACTGATTATCAATATGCAGATCTGTTCACAAAAGCATTTGATGTGGGGAGATTCAAGTTTTTGATAACTAGTGTTGGCATGATAAACTCTGAATAAAGTTTCTTTATCTTTCTTGTGTAAATTTCATGCATCATATTTGGTTTTTACCTCAGGGTGCATCTAATGTTTTGTTGAGTGTTTCAGTGTTCATAATCGCTAAGTGCTGTTATTGTTGCTAAGTGAAGTTACTACCGCTAGGTGATGTTACTATCGCTAAGCATAGTTACTACCGCTAGGTAGTGTTACTATCGCTAAGCATAGTTATTGCCGTTGGGTGGTGTTTCTATCGCTAAGCCCACGTTAATGCTGCTAGGCAAAGTTAGTGTCGCTACGTGCCACTACTGTTGCTAATCGGGAGTTACTGCTGCTATGTGATGTTATTGTTGTTGAATCGCATGATTGTTGCTAATCGGGAGATACTGCTGCTAGTGATGTTTCACAAGAATGAAGGATGTTACTATTGCTGCTTTGGTAATTGTTGCTAGGCATATTACTGCTTCGTATCATTACTATTGCTTCCTTATAGTTACTATTTCTCGTATCATTACTGTTGCTTGTATCATTATTGTTGCTAGGGTTATTACTATTGCTAGTTTTAATACTGCTGCTCGATTAATGTTGCTTTTATCTGGGTATATGGTTACTACTTCTCAATAGTTATTGCTGGTAAGTTCATTACTGCTGCTTTTAACTACCTTGAGAAAGTATAAATTACCCCTTCATCACCGCCTTTTTCACAACGGCTATTTTTGAAACCCTAACCCAAAAACCCTTCGCGATTCTGAAGAGACTTCTTGCGATTTCTTGCAATTCGACTCTAATCTGTTTGTTTAATCTTCTTTTTCATATCATGGACAATCTGAGATTTCATGAAGAACACAACAAGGTCAGATTTCTCACCAAGGGTAAGAAATCAAAAGGGTTCAACGACATTGTAGATTTTCTACAATCGTCTACTCTAGCACACGCGATCCTGCTTGATCCAAAGATCTATGTTGATCATCAGAAGGATTTCTGGATGAACGCACGTGTAGAGACAAAGAATGAGTCAAAGATCATCCATACCACTGTGTGCTCACGACCCCTGTCTGTCACTGAATTAACAATTCAAAGGTGTCTGCAACTGGATGACGAAGGAGGTGAGACTTCTATCTCTACAAATGCTATTTTTCTTGTATTGGCTCAAATGGGATATGAAGGCTCCATTACCTCTTTAAAATTCAAAAAGAACATGTTTGGTCATCAATGGAAGTTTCTTGTTCATATCTTACTTCACTGTTTTTCAAGGAAAACTTTTGGATGGAGTGAGTTCAGCAGCACCATTGCTTCTGCTTTGGTTTGCTTGGCCACATCCAGGAAGTTTAATTTTTCAAACATGATTTATGACAATCTTGTATCAAATCTTGATCCTAAATCAACCACAACTGCTTTTTATATGTATCCAAGATTTATACAAGAAGTGGTTAACTTGGAATTGACGGATGTACCTACCTCTGGTCAAACCTACAAAAGGAATGACCCGTGTTTCAAGATGTATTCCAACATGAAAAGAGAAGCTATCACCACAATCATACCATTGTTCCCTACAATGATGTGTGTGATTCCCCCAATAGGTGAGGCATCAGGCTTGCAGCCCACACAATCAAGCACACCCTCTGATGACCTACCCACACCTACCACTCAAAGCACACCTCTGACTCCTGTTCATAAAACACCCACACCCACACTCAAAATGTATCAAAGAAGGACCAAAGGAGCTGCTTCCTCCTCGGGATCCAAGCAACCCAAACCTACAAGCCCTCTTGTGGAGCAGTCTCCACTTGAGACTATCTAAAGGGAACCCCAAGGAGTGTCCACCAACTCCACAATTCAAGAGGTGCCCTCTAAGGAGATGCAATGGCATGTGGATGGTGAGGCTCACACTACTGATGTTGCACAAGGTGTGCATCAGGACAGTGTAAACATAAGTAAGACCCCCTCCACGGCAACTCTTCATGAGAAATCATCTAGAGGTCCCAGGTGCCAAGAAACCAAGGGAGTAGCAAGTGTTTCAGCTAGGCTAAAAACTTCTACAAAAATTCCCAAAGATCCAGCACAGAAGGGCTCAACTTCTAAACCTGGTGATAGATTTACACACAAGGACTTGACGGATGCATTGGTTGCAATTGCTAAAGATCTGAAGGCACATGATGCAAATTTTAGCATTCATGAACAACGGCATACAGCTCATGAGGAGAGGATGGAGTTATTGGAGAAGATGGTCACCACTCAGCATAAACTCATTGGAGAGGTTCACAAGAAGTCCTAATTTCAGGGTGCTAAGATTGCAGCTCAACAAATGCAAGTCTCAGCTTTGCAAAGAAGATACTCTACCCTCGCTGCATTCACAAAGGGGGAGAAAACTCGTGTTAGGGGGGAGTCTGTAAAGAAAGAATTTGTGAAAGCAGCAGAGACCAAAACAAGGGATTCTGTTTCTAAAGAAGAGAAGGTAAAGGGTTCTGAAGCTGAAGCATAAGTAAATATGGAAGAAAGGGTAGTTGTGGAAGCCCTTGTGGATTTGCCTCAAGCTACTCCTAAGGTCATTCCTCAGACCAAAGTAGTAATAATCAAGGAAAGGGAAGTTTAGAGTAGTCTTATATCAAAGAAGAAGTTGGATGTGAAGGATAAAGGGAAGGGTGTTGCTGTAGAAGAACCCAAGAAGAAAATTTCAAAAAGAATTCCAAAGGAGGTGGAAGAAGCTTTGTCAATGAAAGCTATACACTATATGATGACTCCTGAGGAATTGGAAGAAGCTAAGAGGGTAGCTGCTCAAGAGGAAGCATCCAGAGGAGCTGCAAGAAAGCTTCAAGAAGAAGAAGAGCAGGCTGTAGCAAAGGTCCAGTCAAAACTAAAACCAAAGTCTAAGTCTCAGCCTAAGAAGGTCCAATCAAAGAAGGTGGTTATGAGGACAAGGCAGATGTCAAAGACTAAAGAAAGAAAAAGCAAGATCAGGTTTTTGGTCAATGCAGTTGGTGGAAAGGAGAGCATGTATACTGATTGGAGTGATAAGAAGCTGGAAGACAGGTACAACAAAGAAAGAGAGGAATTGCAACAAAAAGAATTAGAAGAAGAAGAACAAGAGGAAGTAGAGGAGGTGCCTCTAGTTCAAAGAAGAACTAAAAGAAAACATGATGTACCTGTGCCTGAAGAGAAGCAGGTTGTTGAGGAAGAGAAGAAAGAAGGAGAAAAAGATAAAGAGAAGGAAGAGGAATTAGCAAAGGTTCAAGAAGAGAATGAATCTGTGGAGAAAAAGCAAGGTGAACCAGTTGAAGAGAGTATGAGAAAGGATGAGGTTGAAAGTGAAACTGTTAAGAAAAGAATATTTGGTGAAGCAAAGAGGAAGAAGTCTATTGCTCACAAAAAGTTTGCTAAGAGACAGAGATTGAATGTTGATTTTGAAGATTCAGATATTATTGATTGGGAGTATGCTGAACAGAACATGGGGATGGCGTTGATGGTGGAAAGACATGGTGGAAGACTGGAATCCTTCAAAATACTCATGCCATGTTTACTAAGCTATCTCAAGGAGATCTGAAGAAAATGTATGAGCTAGATTGGTTGTGCAAAGGATGACAAAGGATGTGCAGAAACCAGGGTTCTTATTGAAGATCTCAAAATTATGTTTAATTTTGAGAATACTAGAGATGCACAAAGGAAAAGCAGGATTGTTGATGCTTCACAGGTTACTGGAGGAGGTGAAGTTGAAGGATGGTACACTATCAAGAAGAACAAGGTAGTGTCTTTTTCATTCAACAATGGCAGGCAAGGATACTTATTGATTGATAAGAGGTATGATTTTGAGCATATGCTGTGTAATAGCATTTTGAAGATCAAAAAGAAGAAATCTATCATCACATAGTTAAATAAGGAGTTCATAGAGAAGATCAATAAGAGGATGATGCACTTTAATGCTGAATTTGATCCTGAAGAAGAAACTTCAGATGCTGAGAAAGTCAAGATTGTGACAGCATGGGGACTTAGAGAACTAAATGAAAGACTCTATTACAAGATTGAATGGGATGATGGCAAATACAGTTGGGGAGGTATTTTGGCTGATATTCTGAAAATATGCACCAGAGAGAATTTAAGAGAGATGTATGAGAAGGGGATGCATATGTATGGAAGCATTTTGGAAGATGAGGAGAATCAGGCCAACATAGTACTCAAGATCAAAAGTTCATTGGAGTGTCTATGTCGGTTGTTTGAACCTGCCAAAGTTATTAATCTGATGAACCAGCCATGTGAAACAGTAAATGAATGGAGACTGTTCCCAAAATGTGGTGTATACTCACTAACCATCAATAGGGTAGATAAAGAGTATTATTTTGTGGAAGGAACACAGGTGCATGATGCTCATAGACTTCATGGCATGGAAAGGGTGAAGATAACAAGTTCTGAAGATTCTCAGATGAGCATTGACTTAGTTTTGAAGATCCAACAACAATTGAGAAACTTAACAGTTCAGGGGTGAACAATTAAGTTAGGGGAAGTTTGTTGGGTTATTTTGGTGGTTAATGTTGCTGAGAAACTGTTAATGCTGCAGTAGTAGTATCGGGATTGATCGAGAAGACAAAGTATGGTTACTGCTGCTGATACAAGTTAATG
This sequence comes from Centaurea solstitialis, assembly GCA_030169165.1. NCBI lineage: Eukaryota > Viridiplantae > Streptophyta > Magnoliopsida > Asterales > Asteraceae > Centaurea > Centaurea solstitialis. The sequence goes on along the minus strand of CM058042.1, from coordinate 55,383,720 downwards.
TTGCTGGTGAAGACTTAGAAGCAGTAATGGTTACTGCTGCTAAGAAGTTATTGCTGCTACTGTTATTGCTGCTAGTTATTACTGCTAGTTATTACTGCTAGTTAGTTTTACCAGTTTCAGTAAATGCTTCTCTTTGTTAATGCTTGATAACACCAAAATTATACATGTTTTGGTGGTGCTTAATTGGTTGAATTTACCCCGTTTATCACTTGATTCTCACCTAATTACTCACGAATTGGTATGTTTGTTACTTTTGAAGGTATTGGAGAACACGGAGCTAAAAAGTGCGGAAAATAGGCGAAATTGTGCGAAAGTTGGAAAAGTACAAAACAGGAAGTTTTAGCGATCGCGAAGTGAAGGTTTTGGCGCCGCCAAGACTGATATTCGAGAAGGTTCCTGCTTTTTATCAACTTAGCGCCGCGAAGATGAAGTTTAGCGCCGCGAAATTGGCATTTGCACTCTCAAGAAGATTCCAGAATTTGCCAAAAATAGAAGGAGTAGGGTTTTTAAGTGTTTCGCGCCGCGAACGCCTACTTGGCGAACGCGAAACAGCTTCCGGACCTTCTTTTAAATACTGTTCTCAGCCTTCAGTTCCATATGCATTATTAGACAGAAAAATACAGTAAAAGGGTCAGTTGTACCAGTTGGTTAGTGGTTTGGAGGGAGAATCAAGTGTGGAGAGAGGAGACGCTGCGCCGATACGGATACTCGATTAATCATCTGTAGCTGTATGGTCGGTAGAATGTCTGTCTTTATCTATACTTATTCTGTTTTCCTAGCTATGAGTAGTGAGTAGTTTTTCTATGTAGTACTTATCGTGGTAGATGAACCATGTGGATATGATTTTATGGTTTTAATGATTATTGATTTGTTTTGGTTAATTGAATGTGGTTTTATGATTCCAATTTGATTCCTGCTATTTCGTGTGTTTGAACTTGTTGGTTGGGTTTGCTTTTGGACCAAAAAAGTAGACTCCATTGGGTTAATCAACCTCTCTTGACTTATCCTTCGAGACCTCGGAGAATTAGGTTAAGTGGTTTCTTGTACCGAGAGAAACTAGATTGTAAAACACCGGTTAGTTGAGATAGGATTGGGTGACTGATATTTAGGTTGTCTGACAATCAGCCTAGGTATTGGGACTAGGAGGACCATTCTAGTTGACAATCATATTATCTGCATGTTAGGGTGTCCCAGACTTAAATCCTTACAATAGCCAAATCAATCATACTTTTATGTAACTTAATTATCCACTTGGGGATTCACTATGCCATGATAAGTGCTACTGTTTTCTTTATTATTGTTAAATTAGTTTTTATTCTGCTTTCTAGTTCTTTAGTTGTTAATTTAGTTTTCAAATCATTTTCTCAAAAACCCCCCATAGCCTTAGATTAATTAAACTAATAGGATTACCAGTTTGTTACTTGACCGTTCCCAGTGGTAGATACGATACCTGGACTTTCCTACGCTATATTGCTATCGATCAGGTACGCTTGCCTGTGAATGTGGTAATAGGTGGTTAGGCATTAGAGGTTAAAACTTGTTACGCTTTTTATAGTTAATATTTACCGCATCAAGTTTTTGGCGCCGTTGCCGGGGAACGGTAGTATTTAGACTTTTGATCTTTGTTAGTTTTGTTAATCGATCCTTGTGAGGGATTACATCCCTTGCAAGTTTTTGCTTTTTAGTTTTTCTTTATTTATTATAATTATTATTATCTCTTTGTTTCCCACAAGTTGCCCGTAACTGTTTGTTGTGGTTTCAGTCACGGCAAATTTGTTAGAGCCATTTGAGGAACCGGAGAGGGAATTCAGAAAAAGAAACAAAAAAGACGAGAGCCAACAAAGTTCGCCCGAGAGCTTTGATTTTTGAGATGGGAGAAGAAGCACCGATGTGGACCGCCAGGAGGGCCGCTCCAACTGTTCCCACGAATCCGATCACGAAGCCGAATCTAAACAAGGAAATCCCGGGGAAGCTCCTTCACATGATCAAGGACCTTACCTTCGACGGGAAAAACGATAGCAATCCTATCGTGCATTTGGAGAACTTCGTGGATATCTGTGATCTGTTCAAAACCGAGGAAGGCCGAGATGATGCGATTCGTCTCCGAGTCTTTCCTCTCACACTCGCCGGAGAAGCTAGAGCTTGGCTGCGTTCGTTAGAGCCAAGCTCGATCACTACTTGGGAAGGACTGCGTTCCAATTTCCTTTCCCGATTTTTTCCACCATCTAAGATCGACAAGTTGAAAGCCGACATCCGATCCTTCCAACAAGATGACGGGGAGACCATATCCGAAGCATGGGAGCGTTTCAAACACCTTCTAAACTCGTGCCCGAGTCACGGATTGACTAAGAGCGAACAAGTCCAAACTTTCTACAGTGGGCTTGCTTACTCTTCACGTGCTACATTAGATTCATCTGCTGGAGGTGTCTTCATGTATAAAACGCCCACGGAAGGTTATAAGCTCCTCGAAGACATGCTCATACACAACATAGATTGGAGGACGGACAAGCGCTTACAAATTCCAAGAATGGCCGGGAAAATCTCAACCGATTTTGATCCATCGGATGAAATAGCTGCTGTGAAAAACCAACAGGTAAAATTTGAACGAAAAATAGATGAACTAATTAAATCTGTTCATGCTTTGCAGGTTGGATGCGAGGAGTGCAAGGGTCCACATTTGACTAAGGATTGTCCGAATCGCCCGATGATGACACCGGAGGAAGTTAATTATCTTAACCGGGGCGATTACCAAGGGAGGTGGAACAACAACCGTAACTTCAATCCACGACCTCCCGGATTCTTTGCACCAAATCAACCGAACCAACGCACGGAGGGAGAGCCACGCATTTCTATCGAGGACCGACTCATCCAGTTCATGGACACGCAAAAGAAAATCAATGATGAGGTAGGGTCATATTTGCGTAACCATCAGAGCATAATTCAAAATTTGGAATTGCAGGTTGGACGCATTGCTCAAACATTAGCCGAGAGGACCCAAGGAGAACTTCCGACGCAAACCCAAGTCAATCCAAAGGTGGAAAACACAAAGCCGATGCTCATGATGGCCGGAACGAAGTCAAAGGAGGCGTGGACAGATATTTACAACAAAAAGTACGTGGATAGCGACAGTGAAAGTGAGCCCGACTATGCCACGGATTACGATTCGGAGGGGTTCACAATCTCGTTCGAGCATCTTAAGCTTAATGATTCGGACACATCAAGTGATGACGAGAACGAGGATGAGGATGGAAAGCAAGGTGGATACGCGGAGTTCGTGATACCAAAGAAAGAAAAGAAAGGAAAAGAGAAGGAGAAAGAGAAACCGGACAAGGAAGAGCTCATCTATATCGCACCAATCAAGCATGACCCGGGAAGTTACAGTTTACCTATTTCTTGTTCTAAATACAAAGGTCTTGCTTTAATTGATTCAGGTGCCGCACTTAACATGATGCCTTCGTGTTTTTGTAGGAAAATGGGTATCAAGAAGATCGAGCCGACAGATTATCAATATCGAGGAGTGAACGGGTACATGACCAAACCGTTGGGGATAGCGGAAGCAGTTCCGATTCGAATCGGAAATTTCGTCTACTATACGGACTTTATCATAGCCAACCTCCCGAAGGACACGGAGATCCCTATCATTCTCGGGAGAGCTTTTCTGCATACCGCCCAAGTTAATACAGACATGCGAAATCAAGTTACGAGCATGGGGTATGGAGAAAACCGTTTGTACTTTGATCCCAACGGAGAGCCGGTTAGACATCTCGATGAGCCTTATGAAGATCCTTCTCTTACCTATAAGAAGGTCCCGAACCGCCCACTGCTACCTCATGAACAAATGGGCCGAAAGAAGACGGAGGACTACCCGAATCCGATACAACCAAAGGAGATATCTACCAATCCGGGACCCTCCAAGAAGGAACATCGAAAGAAAAGGGGTTCGTCAGCCCGACGAGCCAAGAAATGAGCCGAAAGCGGGGTCGAGCTCTAGACCCAGTCAAAAATGAAGCGCTTCTCGGGAGGCAACCCGAGCATTTTTCGTTATTTTCAGTTTTAGTGTTTTTCGTGTGAGTTTTTTCCTAATGTTTTTGTTTTGTATTGCTTAGGTAACCATTCAGAAGGGATAGAAGCCAAAATCGACGAAAACCGACACGAATCGGAATTTTTCAAAAGGTGGAAACAGAAAGATTTCGCGAACGCCAAACCTTTAGTTTGGCGACGCGAAGTCTGTCCAGACCAACATCAGGTAAAATTTTTGAACTTGGCGACGCGAAGTGGTATGTTTGGCGACGCGAGAATCGATTTTACAATTTTGAATTCTTGGAAACCGCCTCTTCGCAACGCGAAGCCTTAGGCTTAGCGACGCGAAGTCGGCCCTGACGGTTTTTAAACCCTCATTTTTCACTTTTTCAAAACACAAAAACCTAATTTCTCTCTCGGCGCCGCGAAATCCTCTCACGTCCTTGCCAAGTTCGAAAATCTTAAGCTTCAATTTCATCCACAATGGCACAAAAGGTATGTTTCCTAACTTGATTTCGTTGGCTAAGCTCGATTTGGTGTAGTGAATTCATGATTTGGGGCAACAATGGTGGTTATAGGTTTTCATAGATTCTATCTTGAATTGAAACCCCATTGTGTAATTAATTGTTGATTTGGATTGCATGCTATGATTTTTGATGGAAAAATAGTTTTGGCATGTGTTTTGCTTGTTGAATCTAGCTTGTTGGACCTTCAATGGTGAATTGTATGGAATTGGAATTGTTCTAGAGTGCACCATTGATGGTTAGAATTCTTGATTGATGCATACTTCGTTCTTAGAGTGCAATTTCATTATAGCATGCTAGTTAATGGGTTATTGAATTTAGTTGGATTGTGCTTGAATGCTAAGTGTGGGGATTTTGCACCCAAAATCCCCATCTTTTGATTTTACTAGATTGTGTTAGTGGAACCTTGGCTAAAAGCTCAAGTGTGGGGATGTTACACATCCCCATTCATTTTGAATCGCAATACATGTATCGTTTAGCTTGAATTGTTAGCCTTGGAATTTTGTCTCATTGGTTTGAATGATATGAACTTTGTCTTGATCATATTGGATACACTTGGACTAAGACATTGTTTGTTTGGATTTTGTAGAGACAAAGAACTCGTTCGTCAACCTCATCGGTCCCTAATTTTCGTGCGCCGGGTGGAGGTCACGTCTTCACCTATTTTGGGAACGATCCAACGTTGAATGATCAAAGGCATGAGCATTACCGAAAGATTGTCGACCGACTCGCGTCCCGTCAAATCCTGGTCCCGAGGAGAGTAGATTGGGATCTTCTCCAAGTTATGGGCATGAGAAATGAGATCCGAGCCAAATTGGAGAAGAATGCGTACGATGAGGAAGGCTCCGAGTACTTTATTTGCCATGCTTGGGAGCGCATCTTTGATTTTGCCGAGACCCTTTACCGAGAGCTCATTCTGGAGTTCGTGGCTACATTTCGGTTTGAGGAAGAGAAAGCCCTTGATGAGTTTTACCAGCCGTGCATGAGTTTTCGACTCGGTGGTGTTTGGCATTCGATCTCTTTGGTCGACTTGGCGGTGGCTTTGGGGATATATACCCAAGCCGAGGTGGAGGCTCCCGGATTCGTGGAGTACATGTTCGCCAGCGGAAAGAGGCCGGACGACTTCGATCCCAGTTTATCTTGGGCAGTTCTCGGAAGTGGCAACTATGGTGGCAATCTCAAGGTCAAAAGCCTTCTCTCTTCTTCGGACCGACTCTATCATCGGATGCTTGTTAATGCGGTCAATGCACGTTCCTCGAGTGAGGAGAAGATCTCGACCTATGATCTTTGGCTTCTCGAGCAACTCACCACGGATGACAAATACCCGAACGCTCCCTATATCGTCTCCATGCAACTCATGAAGGGAGGCGGTTATCGCGAGGGTAGCCGGATGGCCGGTGGCCAATATGTCACCCGTTTGGCTAGGCATTACGGGGTTCTAACCGATGATGCTATTGCCTCGATGACGAGCCTCGGGGAGATGGGTTTGATCGACATGGAGCAACTCCGAGGAATGGGGGCAGCTGCGGTAGATCACTTGGTTGGCGGAGATCAGTTCACGTGGATCCCTTATCCACAAACACACGAGCCAAGAAGGAGGACGAGGAGTACCCAAGAAACCGGTGAAGCGAGCGGGGCGAACGAGGACGAACAACCGACGGATGAAGCGGGGCACTCGGGTTATGAAGACCTGAGTAATCGTTTATCGGAGATGCAGCTTACTTATGGCCGACATCATCAGCATATGGAGTATAACACCACGGAGGCTCTCCACCAAGCCAACTGGCAAAGTGGATTGATGAACCGAATGGCCTCCCAATTTGGTGTTGCACCTGCGACTCCTTTTGCTGCATCGCAGTTTTGGCCATTCTCCGACGATGCACCGCCCGGTTATCCCACTTTCGAGGATTGGCGTAACCAACCCCGAGGCCCCTATTGATCTCTCTTTTATCTCTCTATTCGATATGGTTGTCTAAACAATTTTATTTTTGTTTGTGTTTGTGTTTGCTACTATCTTTTATTTTTTTGTTTGGATTGTTTAGGATTTTAATTGTTTGCTTAGTTTGGTTTATTTTATTTTGTTCTTTTTACCTTTTATTTTTCTTTTTGTTTTTAGATACAGCTGTTTATGATTCTGCATCGGGTACGATTTCCGGAATAATCTCTCTCAGATCAGAACACGTCAAATAACCCGGGAAGTTTCTCTTTTTCCCAATTACTCCTTAATTGTTTTAACTGTTGCATTGAGGACACTGCAAATTTTAAGTGTGGGGAGGGGGTTATGTTGACTTGTCTGCTTGCTTATTGGGTACACTTTATGCTTGTGATTGTCGTTTTTCAAATTTTTGAAAGCTTTGAAGTTTGACCCCAATTTTTTTCAAAATCTGAGATTGTTTTTGAGACTGAGTTGCTTGTTTAGGAGGACATGAGATGAGACTGTTTGAGTAGGAGAATACCTTGGAATACCGATTACCATGAGTGCCTCACCCGATTCCTTTGAGAGATTGAGCCTAATTAATTCATTTGTGTGAGGAATACCGACTTTGACCCAAGGTAGAACTTGTCACTAGAATTCTTGTCGAGACCACATAAGAGAAGTATTTATCACCATTGCACTGATAGAGGCCTTCGTTTCTAACCCTTTTAGCCTTCGTTAGATAACCTCATCATAGGGTTATTTAATTTGCCTAGCCAATTTCTGAAAAGGTGTTCACTTATAACACTTTCACCCTTGAAACCATTTTTTGAGCCTTAACCTTTCGTTTCTTTACCCAATTCACCATATACCCTTGAGCCTAATTGTTTTATCTATCTTTTGGCCGTAACTTAAATTTGATACTTGAGATGTTTGATCCAGTTTTTAAAAAATCTGATAGTTTTTATGGGATTGATAAGAGCATGAGAGAAGAGCCAAAAGCAACATAGTTGCTGCTCTGAAAAAGAGAAAAGAAAGAAAAAAGAAAAGATGAGACTCAAAGAAAAGAAAAGAAAATATCAAAAGAGTCGAGAGAAAAAAAAAGTGAGCTTAAAAGTGTGAAAAAGAATTTGTGCCACAAATAAGCCATAGGCTTAGGCCGTTCTAAAAGAAAAAAAAAAGAAGAGAGAGAGATATGCTCATCCCGATAGTTTCACTGTTTGAGAATCAGATTTTGTGCTTTACTGTTTGGATCATTACAAATTGAGTTTTCAAGTTTTTGTTGCAATATCCTTAGCCACTCATATATCCTTTATCCTACCCTTAACCTTAGCCTAACATTACAACCCCTAAGTCCTCTTGACGGTTGACAACTTCTCAGTGGTGGAGATTAGATTCAGTGCCAAGCTTATGCATGAGGGAATTGGTCGAGTATTGGTGAGATCACTTTTTACACTTTTACCCCCGAGAGATACACTTCAGATTATTATTCATACTATGTGAGGGTAAAAGGTCCACCTTGGTATTCGATTGCTTGATATGTCTTGTCTTTGTGTCTGACTATGTGAGTATTCTTTGTCTTCTTGGATGATCTTGGGTGGAGATAATTTTGGTGTCATCTTTCTTATATTTCAGTCTTTTGATTGAGGACAATCAAAGCTTAAGTGTGGGGATTTTGATAACACCAAAATTATACATGTTTTGGTGGTGCTTAATTGGTTGAATTTACCCCGTTTATCACTTGATTCTCACCTAATTACTCACGAATTGGTATGTTTGTTACTTTTGAAGGTATTGGAGAACACGGAGCTAAAAAGTGCGGAAAATAGGCGAAATTGTGCGAAAGTTGGAAAAGTACAAAACAGGAAGTTTTAGCGATCGCGAAGTGAAGGTTTTGGCGCCGCCAAGACTGATATTCGAGAAGGTTCATGCTTTTTATCAACTTAGCGCCGCGAAGATGAAGTTTAGCGCCGCGAAATTGGCATTTGCACTCTCAAGAAGATTCCAGAATTTGCCAAAAATAGAAGGAGTAGGGTTTTTAAGTGTTTCGCGCCGCGAACGCCTACTTGGCGAACGCGAAACAGCTTCCGGACCTTCTTTTAAATACTGTTCTCAGCCTTCAGTTCCATATGCATTCTTAGACAGAAAAATACAGTAAAAGGGTCAGTTGTACCAGTTGGTTAGTGGTTTGGAGGGAGAATCAAGTGTGGAGAGAGGAGACGCTGCACCGATACGGATACTCGATTAATCATCTGTAGCTGTATGGTCGGTAGAATGTCTGTCTTTATCTATACTTATTCTGTTTTCCTAGCTATGAGTAGTGAGTAGTTTTCTATGTAGTACTTATCGTGGTAGATGAACCATGTGGATATGATTTTATGGTTTTAATGATTATTGATTTGTTTTGGTTAATTGAATGTGGTTTTATGATTCCAATTTGATTCCTGCTATTTCGTGTGTTTGAACTCGTTGGTTGGGTTTGCTTTTGGACCAAAAAAGTAGACTCCATTGGGTTAATCAACCTCTCTTGACTTATCCTTCGAGACCTCGGAGAATTAGGTTAACTGGTTTCTTGGACCGAGAGAAACTAGATTGTAAAACACCGGTTAGTTGAGATAGGATTGGGTGACTGATTATTTAGGTTGTCTGACAATCAGCCTAGGTATTGGGACTAGGAGGACCATTCTAGTTGACAATCATATTATCTGCATGTTAGGGTGTCGCAGACTTAAATCCTTACAATAGCCAAATCAATCATACTTTTATGTAACTTAATTATCCACTTGGGGATTCACTATGCCATGATAAGTGCTACTGTTTTCTTTATTATTGTTAAATTAGTTTTTATTCTGCTTTCTAGTTCTTTAGTTGTTAATTTAGTTTTCAAATCATTTTCTCAAAAACCCCCCATAGCCTTAGATTAATTAAACTAATAGGATTACCAGTTTGTTACTTGACCGTTCCCAGTGGTAGATACGATACCTAGACTTTCCTACGCTATATTGCTATCGATCAGGTACGCTTGCCTGTGAATGTGGTAATAGGTGGTTAGGCATTAGAGGTTAAAACTTGTTACGCTTTTTATAGTTAATATTTACCGCATCAATGCTGCTTCTAAGAATGCGATAAGGAAACAATTCTGTTTGCAGCGATAAGGCAAAGATTTCGAAGATCGTGGAGTTGATATAGAAGATTTGTTTTCCTTATTCCTATCTTGTAATCTGTATAAATAGATGATAGTTGTTTTCGTTTTTTATTATGAGCGATTTCAGATTTGTTTGAGAGATAGAAAATAGAGCCTCAAGAATTTCCTAGCAATGGAGAAGTATTGCTCGTCAGTGAGATCCTTGTTCTTGCAGATTGAGGATTTGGTTTGTAATCTTTTGGCAATCTGTGATCAATAAAAAGTGATAGTTTGAATTCATTGTTTGTTTTCTAATTTAAGTGTTTTTCCGCAACTTCTTTAATTTAGTTTCTGAGTAGTTTATAATTCTTGTTACGAATTCGATCCTGACATATTGGTTAACGTTTGTGGAAGAAGTGTCTTGTTAACCCTTCTACCCCAAGTTCGAACCCAAACATTTTCAAATTGTGGTTGTAGCGATTAACTTAGTGCAGCATGCTTTAGCTATCAGTAAAGTTTGCAAGGATTAGTCAGGGAAAAATCTCAGATACCCTTTTCAAAAAACCCAAAATAATCAAATCCAATGACCATCCAATCACCTGATGCGGGCCGAGACGTGGAGGAAAGGGCCTTGATGTTTTTAGAGACCCATCACCTGGGTACCAAACAGGGCCGGCTTTGAAAAGGCATAACTTTTGCTCTAGGTGTCTGTTTTTGACGGTCCACCGATCGAATCGAGGCTTGGAACAGGGAACACGTTGTGGTTAGGGGCCTAACAAAATTTTGAACCCCAAAAATGCCGTTTAACCCACTTTTTGAACATTTTCATGTTTTTTCGTCTTTTTGGCTTTTTATTTTGGGCCTGTTGTGTTTGGCCCTTAGCTTTTGTCAGGCTCGACTCATTTTGGTTCTCTTATTTATGTACATGCCTTGTAATTTGGATGGTCAGACATTGAATTTGAGAACATTTGTTTTTCCCCAACTCTTGGATTCTTGATAGAAACCAGATTTGGAAGCCTAAGGTTTGGCATTCGTTGAATCAAAGCCTTAGAGATTTTAACGCGGGTATTCGTAGAATCAACGTGTTCAAGTTTAGTTCATCTGTATAGTCTGCATCATCAGCTATCCATGATTCACCTTCCGTTTGATATATATATATATATATATATAGAGGGAGTTTCATTTGTGAACTACTTTTTAGGTGTGAACTTGTGAGCTTAATCCTAGTAATCTAAATCATTTTTTGAAGGTTGGAATTACTTTCATGATTAATCTTATTAACTGCCCATGATTTTAGGAAACTTCCATGATTAATCTTGATCTTCAATTTTGAATTTGTTCGGTTGGGATATGGTTTACAAGTTCACACTAAAAAATGGTTCACAAATGAAATCCCCTCTCTCTCTCTCTCTCTCTGAGAGAGAGAGAGAGAGAGAGAGAGAGAAAGAGAGAGAAATGATCAAATGAGAAGTGATAAAAAAATGAGAAGTAGAGAAGTGATCTTCACTACTCATCTGGTCAATAAAGACGGCTTTGACAGGTATGGTGGAGGCAATCACGGAGGATTGATGCGATTCATGGAGGGTGGAGACGATTAAAGAAGGGTGACTCGGTCAAAGCCGTCTTTATTGATCGGATGAGTGGTGGAGATTACTTCTCATTTTTTTGGAGCTCTCCTTTGAACCACATACTGTATATGTAGATGAAAGTTCGGATCAACAGTTTGGATCCACTTTTAATGCTTCAATTCATAAGTTAAACTTAAATTTTTTATACAATCCTTTAACTATACATATACATATTAATAAAAAAAATATTCAAACGAGAACGTTGATTATTTAAAAAAACAAGAAAAACTTCACTATACAAAATCACATGTGGTTTGATACTAACAGAAAAAAACTGGACGCGAGCGACTTGACTTAAAGTTGTGGACAAAGTCGCGCGATTCACATGATTTTGTACATTGACGATATTTTTCTTTTTGTTAACTTAAATAGTTAGCATTCTCGTATATATGAACTCACGTCTATGTTTATAATTATCATATATACCTATTATTATACGATATTAATTGTTGAGGAAAGTTCAAATGCGAACCACTTTTTCATTGTGAACGTGAGGATAGCCGAGAGCGCGCCATGTGGCAATGTGAAAAACACGCGACTAAGCTTTATGCATACTGCATAAAGCTATCATTCAGACTGAAAAAAGCTTTATGTAATATGTATAAAGCTTAGTCGCACTTTGACGTGGGCGACTTAGCGCACGAGTTAGCTTTATTCAAGCTTGCATAATAGTTTTATGCAGTATGAATAAAGCTTGAATGAAGCTAACCTGCGAGCCTTATGCAGACTGAATAAAGCTAAGTCGTAAAAGTCAGATTTCCACGTGGTGCGCTCTCGGCTGTCCTCACATTCACAATGAAAAAATAATTCACATTTGAAGTTTTGAACCCACCCCATTAATCGTTTTAGTTCATATTTGAGCTGTGTCTCTTAGGAAATAAAAAGAATCATATAATTGGATCGAAATAGTTATATAGATAACCAAAAAGTGATATCCAGTCGATGTAAAAGATATGATTTACTCATCTCTTAAATTTAATTGGATTAGTTATACATTGTTAACTGGAATTAATGAATCATATAGTAAAATCCAACATCCAATCCAATAAATAATTAGATCAGCTCATATCTATGTAAATAGATTAGATTTTACTAACAAGAGAGTCCACATATGTGTTCAAACAAAATCATTCCAACAACTATGATTAAATATAAAAAATATTGATATACAAGTTGAAACAAATAAATGTAAAGATAATGGTTAAATGGTTGAAAAGGTCAGGAAATATTTCAATTGGACCGGTGAGACTAACAGTTTTACCTGAAGTTTTACGGTAAAACATTGTAAAGGTAAAAGAAATTCGAACATTCATAGTAAAAACACTGAGAATGTTATGTTCGTGGCGTTTTTTGTTGTGAATGTTTATCTTCACAACATTTTTGCTGTAAAGGTTCAGATTATTTATTTTTTAATTTCACAACATTTTTGCTTTGAAGGTTTCGTTTGTTTACCTTTTTATGGATTTTTTTTACCTTATTAGTGTTTTTTTAGGATGAATATTCGAATTTTATTTACCTTCATGGTGTTTGTTTGTAACATCCCGTTTTATCATTGTTATAAGTATTGTAATTTATGCTTCTATTTAATTAATTAGATAATTTAAGCTTTGTGGGCTTTACCTTAATACTTTAGGTGGTATCCATTAAGGGTGTGGAGCCCACATGCTCCCTCAAAGCCAACATATAGGGTTAGGGTTTTCTTTTTATGTCCTTGTGATTGGTGACTTGAGGGAAAAGAAATATAAGAGAGAGAGAATAGACGAAAGGGAGAGAAAGCGGGGAAAGAAAGAGAAGAGAGAGAAGGACGGCGAGAGAGAGGACGGAAGAGAGGGAGAGGCTGCCGGAGTTTGAGTGCGTCGCCGGCGAGGGTAAGCCGCCGTGATTCCTTTCCTTTCTTCTTCCCGTTAGCGGTGGTGGTGGCCGCCAGCTTTGGCCGGCCTTGGCCTAGCCGCCGCTGCTCGCGCACGCCGGCGACGGCCTGCAGTCGTGACTGGTGCTCCGGCGGTGGTGGTGGGTTTTCACCGCTGCTGCCGTGTTTATGTGGTCGGTCGGTGGAGGCGGTGGTGGTTAATCACCGCCGCTGGGTTCTTGTAAGGGCCGGTGGTGGTGGCGGTCGAACCGTTGTCGCCGTCGTGTCCCTGTAGCAGATAACGCCGCCAAACGGCGACAGCCGTAGGCGGTGGTCTTGCAGTTTGTTGTTTCCGGCGCCGGCGGTGGCTAGCTATGGCTAGCTGCTGTCGGGTGACCGTGGTGTTGGTTTTGATGGCCGGCGGCGGTGGTTATGCCAGCCGATGCCGCTGCTGTGGGACGCGACCAAGGGCCGGCCGGCGGTGTTATCCCTCGCCGTCGTGCCGTAGCCCGTTTCTCGGTGGAGTAACGCCGGCGCTAGCCGGCCGCCGCCGCTGTTGCGTTTGTGGTTAACCGGCGGTGGCGGTAAGTTGACCCACCGCTGCCGCTGCTTTGCGGAGGGTGCGCGGATGTGGTGGTGGGACATCGTCACTATCACCGCCACCTCGGTCAACCGGCGGTGTTGGGTTGTTTATTTGCTTAGTTGTATCGCTACCGTGTAACCCGGTTAGACGGAACAATATCGATGCGTTGGTTATTCGAAGCCAAGTCGTTAGGATAACGTGTGGGTTTTGATACGTACTTTAATTTTCAGAGTGGTTGCGTGGGTTATATTTGTGAGCGGAACGCTAACTTTGCGCGTACGCGACATCTTGGAGGTGAGTGGGTTTTGCATGCAATATGTTATAATTAATATGTATGTGTATATAATGATGATGTGTTGCGATGGGCCGGGTTGCGGGATGACCCGAAGAGTGGGGAAACCACTATGGCCGGATTGCGGGATGGTCCGGTGAACGGGAAACCGTTAAGATGTGCGTGATGTAAATGTATGTATATATATGTGTATTAATTGTGATATCTTGTGTGTGAAACGTACTCACTAAGCGGTTGAGCTTACCCCTCGTTATGTTATCATTTTAGGTACGAGTTCAGGGATTGACAAAGGCAAGACTCCGGCTTGATGGATTTCCGACTGTTGGCATTCCGAACCGTTTATGAACTAATTGCTATTTTATTTTGACACGTTGTTTATTATGGGAAATTTTTGGGATTGTTGACATTAAATATTTCGTTATTTATAATAAACTTACTCCGGATTATATCTTTTCTTTTTAAATAATTAAATAATGGAAGTGGGTGTTACAACTTGGTAGCAGAGCCTTGGTTTAAGAGAATCAGCATGCACACTTACGAGTGTGTGTGTGGTTGGACTTAAACCAGGTGTATTTGGGAACAATCGGTTAAGATCGGAATGGCCAGCGGAACCGTCAAGACGGAAGTGAGTAGTAGTACCTTTAATATTGTTGCACATGATTTATTGTTGACACATGCTTGATTGCATAATTGTATGAGGACTTAATTAGGATGGAATATATCTGATGTTGAGTTGTATTTATGATTTTATGTGTCCGTTTAGTCAATAGGTTGAGGTCTAAGTAGGACGGTATCAAAACCAAACGTAAACACCTTGGTACGTTGAGGATGGGTCGTCGGGAATGTTCTTGTTTGATTGTTGCCCAGTGATCTTGATCCGGCTATCATGAATGGTTGGTTATAGTAATACGGCGCCAATAATAGTGTTACTATAAACACCTGTGTAGTGTTGGATTTGATTAAGTTCTGGGGGCTTTAACTCATTGACGACGGTTAGGGATGAGCATGCTTATGGTACTACAACTATATGTGGCTAACTGTGGTGTGTGTAATACCTATACACGTGAACTGGTCTGTATTTAGCATGCGCTGAAGGGACTAGCATTAGGGTTGGCATGAGCACTAGTAGTGGTATATAGAACTGCTTCGTTTTAGTTGAAGACTAAGATATTTTTAAACCTTCAGAATGGTGCAAACCCGAAGCCATACTGATGATGGTGAGGCCGGGCAGTCGGATCAGATTGCTGTGCAAATCACCGAGGCCTTGCAGCAGATGCTGCCGAGGCTATTTAACCAAATGAGGGACGAGCTGATTCAGACTGTGGACCAGCGTATCGATGCGGCCCTCACGGCTCGTAGCTCGGGGTCTCAGAGCACGGGCCAGTCTCAAACTCGCGGGATCACTTTCAAAGATTTTATGGCGTGCCAACCGCCATTCTTCGATGGGAAAAAGGACCCTGTGGCTTGCTACCGCTGGTACTCAGCGGTTGAAGGGGCGTTTCGCACTTGTGGGTGCCCGGAGGGATCAAAGGTTCTGTTCGCTGTGAACCTTCTACGCGGAGCGGGGAAGTATTGGTGGGACTTGACTCTCAAGAAGTACATGGAGGCGCAGATCACCGCATTGACCTGGGAGGAATTCCGAGCCATGTTCGACGAGGAGTTTGCTCCTCGCATTGAGAAGGAACGAATAGCTGCTGAGTTCCTAAAGCTGACCCAGACGACCGAGTCAGTGAATGAGATTATCGCACAGTTTCTGGAGAAGCTGTTGTTCGTACCGGGCTACGCGAATGATGAGTCGCTGAAGATGGCTCGCTATTTGGGGGTGCTGAAGCCGGAAATCAAGGGAGCGGTGGCTACGGGAAGGTGCAAGACCTTCAGCGACATGCAGGAGGTAGCAAGGGCTCAGGAGCTAATCCTGGAGGAGCGTCAACAGGGAAAGAGGAAGGCAGAGGATCAGCCGGCGCCGACGAAGAAGTTCAAGGGGGCGAGGAACGATAGCAGGAGCGGGACCTCGAGTTGTCCCAAGTGCGGGCGTTATCATCAGGGAGAGTGTAGGCCGCGGGAGTTATCATGCTACAAGTGTGGCAAGGCAGGTCATCTTAGTCGAGACTGCAAGGAGACTGCGAAGATCTGCTTCCATTGCTACCAGGCCGGGCATATCAAGCCCGATTGCCCCTAGCTAAAGAAGGCACCAGCTTTGGCTCCAGCACCGGCGACGCTTATGATTACTGACGGCACCACCAAGGGGAAGAGCGGAGCTACTACTCGTGGGCGAGCCTTTCAGATGACTGCTGAGGAGGCACAGACGGCACCTGACGTGATTACAGGTTTTCCCTTGTTACGTTTTATGTAGTTATCGATTATAGTTTACCTTGTTAGTAATGCAAATAGTATGTCTATTGTTAAATGTGTATTCTAGGCGTTTTTCCTGTCAACTCGAAACCGGCCTTAGTGATTTTCGACACGGGGGCCACGTGGTCCTATGTGTCGCGTAGGTTCTGTAAGGATTTCCAGATCGAGCTCGGCAATCTGGATAGTCCTTTGGCGATCGATGTAGCCGCGGAGGAAGTGCAGGTGGTTGAACATGTGTACCGGGGGTGTAGCATCGACATCTTCGGAGTTCGGTTCAGTATTAACCTCATCCCCATCCCCATGAACGGGGTGGACGTGGTGGTCGGGATCGACTGGATGTTTCCAAACCGGGCGACCACAGATGTTGTGGGGCAGCTGGTGCGCATCCAGAATCCCAGTGGGGGAGAGCTGGTGGTGTACGGCAAGGGGAGGAGGGTGTCTACATCCTTCTGTTCTATCGCGAAGGCTCGAAAGTACATCCAGTAGGGGTGTACAGGTTTCTTGGTCTATGCTATGGCGGATCAGGCGAAGGAAAGGAAGCTGTCGGTAGCAGACGTACCAGTCGTCAGCGAGTTCCCAGATGTATTCCCAGAGGATCTGTCTGGCCTTCCGCCTGACAGGCAGATTGAGTTCGGCATCGACTTGGTACCCGGAGCGGCTCCGATCGCGCGAGCTCCTTATCGTCTGGCTCCGCCGGAGCTTCAGGAGTTGTCTGAGCAGTTGCAGGAGCTCTCGGGAAGGGGTTTATCCGCCCGAGTAGCTCACCGTGGGGAGCACCGATCTTGTTTGTAAGGAAGAAAGACGGGAGTCATCGTATGTGCATTGATTACCGGGGGCTCAACAAGGTAACCATCAAGAATAAGTATCCTCTACCTAGGAATGATGACCTGTTTGACCAGCTTCAGGGGGCGTCGTGGTTTTCTAAGATCGATCTCCGGTCAGGGTATCACCAACTGAAGGTGAAGGAAGCGGACATTCATAAGACCGCTTTCCGAACCCGTTACGGCCACTTTGAGTTTTTGGTAATGCCGTTCGGACTTACCAATGCTCCAGCCGCTTTCATGGACCTTATGAATCGGGTTTGTCGGCCGATGCTCGATCGGTCCGTGATTGTTTTCATTGATGACATCTTGATCTACTCGAAGTCAAGGGAGGAGCACGTGGTGCATCTGCGGGAGGTGCTTGAGGTTCTGAGGAGGGAGCGTCTCTACGCTAAATTCTCAAAATGCGCTTTCTGGTTACAAGAGGTTCAGTTCTTGGGCCACATTGTTAATCGGGAAGGCATCAAGGTGGACCCGGCGAGATTGAAGCGGTTATGAACTGGGAGATTCCTAAGGCACCAACCGAGATCCGGAGTTTCCTGGGTTTGGCCGGCTACTACCGACGGTCCATCCAGGATTTCTCTAAGATTGCGGTACCGTTGACGTGATTGACGAAGAAGAGTGAGTCGTACGTTTGGGGTTCTAAACAGCAGTTGGCATTCGACACGTTGAGGCGGAAGTTGTGTGAGGCACCGGTTCTGACTCTACCGGAGGGGCTGGAAGATATGACGGTCTATGGCGACGCATCTCGGCTGGGTTTGGGGTGTGTTTTGATGCAGAGGGGTCGAGTGATAGCCTACGCTTCGAGGCAGCTAAAGCCTCACGAGGCTAACTATCCCACGCATGACCTTGAGCTTGCGGCGGTGGTCTTCGCCCTAAAAATATGGAGGCACTACCTGTACGAGGTGAAGTGCACCATTTTTACAGATCACCGGAGCTTGAGGTACTTCTTGGAGCAGCCCAATCTGAATATGCGACAGCGGAGGTGGCTTGATGTAGTCAAGGACTACGATTGCGAGATTCTCTATCATCCAGGCAAGGCCAATGTGGTCGCTGATGCTTTGAGTAGGAAGACGGAGCACGCGCCGCTTCGAATCTCACATCTGAAAATGGCGGTGAGTACGTCCTTTGTGGACTTGGTTCTGCGAGCACAAGAGGAGGCGAGTCGGGAGGAGAACCAGAACGGAGAGCGGATTCGGGGCCAGATGGCCGCAATGGTCAGGGATAGTCGAGGGTTGCTGATAAGGTTTGGTCGAGTATGGGTTCCTCGTGCGGGCATGAAACGGCAGACTTTGCTAGAGGAAGCCCATAAGTCCAAATTCTCAATTCATCCGGGAGCTACTAAGATGTATCGGGATCTGCAAACTGGTTATTGGTGGACGGGGATGAAGAGAGACGTTGCTCGATATGTGGAGTCGTGTTTGACCTGCTTGAAGGTCAAGGCGGAGCATCAGAAGCCTCACGGCAAGATGCAACCTCTGGAGATTCCCGAGTGGAAGTGGGAAAATGGATCTGATCACCAAGCTTCCGAAAACCCCTCGGAAGTTTGATGCGATTTGGGTCATAGTGGATCGGTTGACCAAGAGCGCTCTTTTTCTTGCTATTAGGGAGAGTTCGACCGCGGAGCAGTTGGCGGAGATCTATGTGAAGGAGGTGGTGTCGAGGCATGGAGTACCAGTATCGATTATCTCAGACCGGGACGTGCGTTTTACTTCTCGGTTTTGGGAGAGGTTTCATTCGGAGTTGGGTACTAGGTTGCATTTTAGCACCGCGTACCACCCTCAGACAGACGGTCAGAGCGAGCGTACGATTCAGACCTTGGAGGACATGCTTCGAGCTTGTGTTTTGGATTTCGGAGGCAGTTGGGATACGTATCTGCCCTTGGCGGAATTTTCGTATAACAACAGTTACCATTCGAGCATCGGGATGCCGCCTTTTGAGATGCTCTACGGAAGGAGATGTCGTACCCCTATCTGTTGGGGTGAGGTTGGACAGCGCGTTCTCGGTAGCACCGAGGTTGTTCAGAGGACTACAGAGGATATTCAGAGGATTCGGGAACGGTTGCGGATAGCTCAGAGTCGGCAAAAGAGCTATGCGGATCGGCGGAGGTCGGATTTGGAGTTTCAGGTGGGAGACCGAGTACTACTCAAGGTTTCCCCATGGAAGGGCGTGATCCGTTTCCGAAAGAGAGGTAAGCTTGGACCTCGTTACATCGGACCGTTCACAGTCCTCGCGCGTGTTGGGAAGGTGGCTTATCGGTTGGAGCTGCCTGCGGTGCTGGGTCAGATCCACAGCACGTTTCACGTTTCGCAGTTGCGCAAGTGTCTCGCCAACGAGACGGCGCACATTCCTTTAGACGATATTCAGGTGGACGAGAGCCTGAATTACATCGAGAGGCCGGTAGCGGTGATAGACCGGAAGGTGAAAAGGTTGCGGAACAAGGAAATTGGAATCGTGAAGGTGCAGTGGCAGCATCGGAAGGGTTCCGAGTGGACTTGGGAACCGGAAGCGGAAATGCGGGAGCACTACCCGGAGCTTTTCTCAGAGTGATTTCGGGGACGAAATCCTGGTAAGTGGGGGAGAGTTGTAACATCCCGTTTTATCATTGTTATTATTATTGTAATTTATGCTTCTATTTAATTAATTAGATAATTTAAGCTTTGTGGGCTTTACCTTAATACTTTAGGTGGTATCCATTAAGGGTGTGGGGCCCACATGCTCCCTCAAAGCCAACATATAGGGTTAGGGTTTTCTTTTTATGTCCTTGTGATTGGTGACTTGAGGGAAAAGAAATATAAGAGAGAGAGAATAGACGAAAGAGAGAGAAAGCGGGGAAAGAAAGAGAAGAGAGAGAAGGACGGCGAGAGAGAGGACGGAAGAGAGGGAGAGGCTGCCGGAGTTTGAGTGCGTCGCCGGCGAGGGTAAGCCGTCGTGATTCCTTTCCTTTCTTCTTCCCGTTAGCGGTGGTGGTGGCCGCCGGCTTTGGCCGGCCTTGGCCTAGCCGCCGCTGCTCGCGCACGCCGGTGACGGCCTGCAGTCGTGACTGGTGCTCCGGCGGTGGTGGTGGGTTTTCACCGCTGCTGCCGTGTTTATGTGGTCGGTCGGTGGAGGCGGTGGTGGTTAATCACCGCCGCTGGGTTCTTGAAAGGGCCGGTGGTGGTGGCGGTCGAACCGTTGTCGCCGCCATGTCCCCGTAGCAGATGACGCCGCCAAACGGCGACAGCCGTAGGCGGTGGTCTTGCGGTTTGATGTTTCCGGCGCCGGCGGTGGCTAGCTGTGGCTAGCTGCTGTCGGGTGACCGTGGTGTTGGTTTTGATGGCCGGCGGCGGTGGTTATGCCAGCCGCTGCCGCTGCTGTGGGACGCGACCAAGGGCCGGCCGGCGGTGTTATCCCTCGCCGTCGTGCCGCTGCCTGTTTCTCGGTGGAGCAACGCCGGCGCTAGCCGGCCGCCGCCGCTGTTGCGTTTGTGGTTAACCGGCGGTGGCAGTAAGTTGACCCACCGCTGCCGCTGCTTTGCGGAGGGTGCACGGCTGTGGTGGCGGGACATCGTCACTATCACCGCCACCTCGGTCAACCGGCGGTGTTGGGTTGTTTATTTGCTTAGTTGTATCGCTACCGTGTAACCCGGTTAGACGGAACAATATCGATGCTTTGGTTATTCGAAGCCAAGTCGTTAGGATAACGTGTGGGTTTTGATACGTACTTTAATTTTCAGAGTGGTTGCGTGGGTTATATTTGTGAGCGGAACGCTAACTTTGCGCGTACGCGACATCTTGGAGGTGAGTGGGTTTTGCATGCAATATGTTATAATTAATATGTATGTGTATATAATGACGATGTGTGGCGATGGGCCGGGTTGCGGGATGACCCGAAGAGTGGGGAAACCACTATGGCCGGATTGCGGGATGGTCTGGTGAACGGGAAACCGTTAAGATGTGCGTGATGTAAATGTATGTATATATATGTGTATTAATTGTGATATCTTGTGTGTGAAACGTACTCACTAAGCGGTTGAGCTTACCCCTCGTTATGTTATCCTTTTAGGTACGAGTTCAGGGATTGACAAAGGCAAGGCTCCGGCTTGATGGATTTCCGACTGTTGGCATTCCGAACCGTTTATGAACTAATCTTGATACTTGCTATTTTATTTTGACACGTTGTTTATTATGGGAAATTTTTGGGATTGTTGACATTAAATATTTCGTTATTTATAATAAACTTACTCCGGATTATATCTTTTCTTTTTAAATAATTAAATAATGGAATTGGGTGTTACATTGTTGTTGTGATGCTTCATATGTAAAGTCTTGATTTCATGCGGTCTTAGAAAAACAACTTGATCTCACGTGAATCTAAATCATGGTTGAAATAAATAAATATAAAAGATAACGAAATGACTATATAAAAAGAGAAAATTATGATCACATAATTGTTGACCAAATAAATATTTGAATATTGAAAGGTATGCATGGTAATGGAATAATTGCATATATTATTCTTTGATGACACGCTTTAGTCGTACTTAACTAATCTATCTCTCTTTCACGTGCTAATAAACGAAAATTGGAACTTCGAAAATTAACCCAATTTGATAAAGCTACAAACCAGAAAAATTCACGTTCATAGGTTCCAAATCTCAAATTTTATTAACAATACAATAAATTTAAGCTTATAGGATATCCAATAAAGTATATGTTAGGACCTAAGTTTATAGAACCAAACAAAAAACCGATTTATCTAAAAGTGTAGTACTAAAATGAATAACACATTCAATATGAATATGAAAGTGTTGTTCACCATATCCATGAATCACACATTTATGATGAATATGTAAGATTACTCATTACCAATAACACGTCCATATTTTTTACAAATATACCACGTGTAACAACATTGTGTATTGTTTTCAGGTTCCTAATCAATTTTAGGTTCCCCAAACAACATGCCCCTCTATGAGTGTGTGTGTGTATATATATATAGATAAAGGTTCAAATGAGAAGTGCTAAAAAAATACGAAGTAGATAAGTGATCTCCATCATTCATCCGGTCAATAAAGGTGGCTTTGACCGGTTACGGTGGACGCGATTCGTCTCGGTCAACAAAATGAGAAGTAGAGAAATGATCTCCACCACTCATCTTGGTCACCAAAGGCGGCTTTGACCGGTCACCCCCTTAATAATCTCTACCCTCCCATGAATCGCGTCAATCCTCCATGATCATATCCACCATAACTGCGAGATGAGTGGTTGAGATTGTTCCTCACTTTTTATTAAATTGACATGCTTCTCATTTGAACATTTCTCTATATATATAGGGGTGGGTTCAAATGTGAACCAATTTTTGGTTGTGAACGTGAGGACAACCGAGAGCGCGACACGTGGCGGATGACTAGGCGCCACGTCAGATCCACGGCGGATGACTAGGCGCGATTAATGGCATTGAATTAAAGAGGGGGACCACACTCAAAGTCGCCACGTGTCGTGCTCTCGGTTGTCCTCACATTCACAACCAAAAAGTGGTTCACATTTGAACTTTCCTCTCTATATATACATATATATATATAGGGAAATTCATTTAAAAACCAAAACATTAGTAAAAACCGTAAAAAACTCATGGTTTCATAGCTTAAATCAACGAAAACTCTTCGTAGAGTTGTTTAACTTGATGCAAATGTTTCATATAATTCATTTTTTTGTCTTTTTTTTTGTAAAAATGACAAGGTTTCATAGGATTAAAAAAAATATTTGAAACAGTTTCATAAGAATAAAAAGGTGAGAAACGTTTTCATTTTACATAAAAAAAAACACTGAAATATGACACAGTTTAATCAAAAATTGAATTATATGAAACATTTGCATCATATTAAACAATTCCACGAAGATTTTTCGTTGATTTAAGCCAAAAAAAACCACGAGTTTTTACGGTTTTACTAATGTTTTGGTTTTTAAATGAACTTCCCTATATATATATATAAATGTGAACCACTTTTTGGTTGTGAACGTGAGGACAGCCGAGAACGCGACACTTGGCGAACGATTAGGCGCCAAGTCAGGTCCACGGCGGATGACTAGGCGCGATTCATGGGAGGGCATTGAATTAAAGGAGGGAACCACACTCAAAGCTGCCTTTATTGACTAGTCTCCACCACGTGTTGCGCTCTTAGCTGTCCTCACGTTCATAACTAAAAACTGGTTCACATTTGAACTTTCCCCTCTCTCTCTCTCTCTATATATATATATATATATATATATATGAAGCAAGTTGATCAATAGAATGATCAGCACCATATTTATATATAAGAACAGTTCAACAAGTTTTACAAGAAGAATTCATATATGTTATAATCAAAGGTGATATGGTTTATTGAATGATGAACTCAAAGTATGAAGATTTCTCTAAATCTATGCACACTTCACCTTTTAACGACTCTCATAATGAACTTTTTAATCCCTTGATACATTTATATGGTAGATATCCAGTACATGCAATCTCATGTTTAAAGCCCCATAAAACAATACTAAATATTACTATTTGTACACAAGTTAACTTTATAAAACTTTCTAAACTTAGGACAATTTTAGTCATAACAATATTTTTAGAGTTTTGAACAAGATAGAGAGGATATCCATATGGATAATTAGATTATTGACCGAATGCAAAAAGCCAAGCAATTAACACAAGTGGAACTAGAGCAAATGGATCTCCGATCGAGAAATTGTATCCAAGCCTTGTTGGCTAAGTTGCTCTATTTGGACTTTTTAAAACTGAATAATATGAGGATATCAATTTTGCAATGTGTTTGCGTTCTTCATTGCATACATCTTGGGCATTCAAATCCTCCATAGGGTTGGTATGGCGCATTAATCTCATGGACAAGTTTTATAACTCTTACATGTCTAATTTTCGTAATGATGTTTTATATAATATATGTATATATATAGAGAAGTTCAAATGTGAACCACTTTTTGGTTGTGAACGTGAGGACAGTCCAGAACGCGCCACGTGGCATCTGAATTTTTCTCGGACTAAGCCTATGCATACTGCATAACGCTATCTGTCAGACTGAATAAAGCGTTATGCATACTGCTTCAATCAATCCAAGTATGTCAAGGATATGCTTACAAAGTTTGGTTTTCTTGATTCCAAACCAGCTTCAACACCAATGGAAACACACAAGCAACTTACAGCTGATGTTGAGGGGGAGGAGGTGGATGTACATCATTAGAGGTCCATGATTGGATCTCTTATGTACCTTACAGCCTCCAGACCAGATATTATGTTGGTTGTGTATGTATGTGCCAGATTCCAAGTTAGGCCAAAAGATTTACATCTTCAAGCTGTGAAAAGGATTTTTAGATACCTAAAGGGACAACCCAGATTAGGCCTTTGGTATCCATATGAATCTCCTTTTGAATTATTGGCCTATATTGATGGTGATTATGGTGGTGCAAGCTTGGATAGGAAAGCTACCTCAGGTGGATGTCAGTTTTTGGGTGCAAGATTGGTGTCATGACAGTGTAAGAAATAGACCATAGTTTCCACATCAACAGCAGAAGCAGAATATGTAGCAGCTGCACAATGTTGCTCACAGGTTCTTTGGAATTAATATCAAACGTTGGACTATGGTATCACTTTTCTCAACACTCCTATTTATATTGATAATAACAGTGCTATTAGTATTGTTAACAATCCAGTCAAGCACTCCAAAACCAAACACATACAGATCAAGTATCATTTCATTCGGGACTCAAATGAAAAGAAACTTATTCATGTGTTAAAAGTACACACTGATTATCAATATGCAGATCTGTTCACAAAAGCATTTGATGTGGGGAGATTCAAGTTTTTGATAACTAGTGTTGGCATGATAAACTCTTAATAAAGTTTCTTTATCTTTCTTGTGTAAATTTCATGCATCATATTTGGTTTTTACCTCAGGGTGCATCTAATGTTTTGTTGAGTGTTTCAGTGTTCATAATCGGTAAGTGCTGTTATTGTTGCTAAGTGAAGTTACTACCGCTAGGTGATGTTACTATCGCTAAGCATAGTTACTACCGCTAGGTAGTGTTACTATCGCTAAGCATAGTTACTGCCGTTGGGTGATGTTTCTATCGCTAAGCCCACGATAATAGAAGAAAGAAAGGTATTTGATTTGAAAAGTGTTAATCTTTCAAAGAAAATATCTGAGTTAGAGAGGAAGATTATCCTAGATAAGAAGAATTCTTTGAAGAAACCGAGTCTTCGTATTGGGAAATATCAGAATATGATGCTTGAATTTGAAGAAGAGATCCAAGTTGTTCACTCAGAGAGGAAAGTTGTTGACAAGAAAAGTATTGGGCTTCAAAAGCAGATTGTTGACTTACAAAATCAGTTATCTGATGAAAGAAGTCAATTTAAACGAAAGGAGAAGGTGCTTCAGCAAGAGAAGTCTGTTTTGGAACAGATAATTGCTGAACCTAAGAAGAAGAGTGTTGAGGAAAAGGATTTTGAGAATCAAAAGGTGTTGTTTGAGAATGAAATAAAGAAGCTTACAAGCAAGTTATCTGGATTATCAACTGATATCATGAATGAGCAAAGGATGCGATCTGATCAACAGCAGAAGCTTGATGATCTTCTTGAAGAGAGAAACAAACTATCTGCTAAAGTAAAGGAACTTGAGGAGATAGTCTTCAAAGTTAATTTGACTGAACAAAGGAGTCCTGATGTTATCTTACAATCATCATATAATGATGATACTAACTCTGTGTGTTCTTTCAAAACAGCTCATGATTTCTTTCATGTGGATGTTGCCCCACGGCGTAAGATCAAACAAAATCTTTTCGCTACCGTGTAACCCGCCACCTCGGTCAACCGGCGGTGTTGGGTTGTTTATTTGCTTAGTTGTATCGCTACCGTGTAACCCGGTTAGACGGAACAATATCGATGCTTTGGTTATTCGAAGCCAAGTCGTTAGGATAACGTGTGGGTTTTGATACGTACTTTAATTTTCAGAGTGGTTGCGTGGGTTATATTTGTGAGCGGAACGCTAACTTTGCGCGTACGCGACATCTTGGAGGTGAGTGGGTTTTGCATGCAATATGTTATAATTAATATGTATGTGTATATAATGATGATGTGTTGCGATGGGCCGGGTTGCGGGACGACCCGAAGAGTGGGGAAACCACTATGGCCGGATTGCGGGATGGTCCGGTGAACGGGAAACCGTTAAGATGTGCGTGATGTAAATGTATGTATATATATGTGTATTAATTGTGATATCTTGTGTGTGAAACGTACTCACTAAGCGGTTGAGCTTACCCCTCGTTATGTTATCCTTTTAGGTACGAGTTCAGGGATTGACAAAGGCAAGGCTCCGGCTTGATGGATTTCCGACTGTTGGCATTCCGAACCGTTTATGAACTAATCTTGATACTTGCTATTTTATTTTGATACGTTGTTTATTATGGGAAATTTTTGGGATTGTTGACATTAAATATTTCGTTATTTATAATAAACTTACTCCGGATTATATCTTTTCTTTTTAAATAATTAAATAATGGAATTGGGTGTTACATTGTTGTTGTGATGCTTCATATGTAAAGTCTTGATTTCATGCGGTCTTAGAAAAACAACTTGATCACACGTGAATCTAAATCATGGTTGAAATAAATAAATATAAAAGATAACGAAATGACTATATAAAAAGAGAAAATTATGATCACATAATTGTTGACCAAATAAATATTTGAATATTGAAAGGTATGCATGGTAATGGAATAATTGCATATATTATTCTTTGATGACACGCTTTAGTCGTACTTAACTAATCTATCTCTCTTTCACGTGCTAATAAACAAAAATTGGAACTTCGAAAATTAACCCAATTTGATAAAGCTACAAACCAGAAAAATTCACGTTCATAGGTTCCAAATCTCAAATTTTATTAACAATACAATAAATTTAAGCTTATAGGATATCCAATAAAGTATATGTTAGGACCTAAGTTTATAGAACCAAACAAAAAACCGATTTATCTAAAAGTGTAGTACTAAAATGAATAACACATTCAATATGAATATGAAAGTGTTGTTCACCATATCCATGAATCACACATTTAAGATGAATATGTAAGATTACTCATTACCAATAACACGTCCATATTTTTTACAAATATACCACGTGTAACAACATTGTGTATTGTTTTCAGGTTCCTAATCAATTTTAGGTTCCCCAAACAACATGCCCCTCTATGAGTGTGTGTGTGTATATATATATAGATAAAGGTTCAAATGAGAAGTGCTAAAAAAAATACGAAGTAGATAAGTGATCTCCATCATTCATCCGGTCAATAAAGGTGGCTTTGACCGGTTACGGTGGACGCGATTCGTCTCGGTCAACAAAATGAGAAGTAGAGAAATGATCTCCACCACTCATCTTGGTCAACAAAGGCGGCTTTCACCGGTCACCCCCTTAATAATCTCTACCCTCCCATGAATCGCGTCAATCCTCCATGATCATATCCACCATAACTACGAGATGAGTGGTTGAGATTGCTCCTCACTTTTTATTAAATTGACATGCTTCTCATTTGAACATTTCTCTATATATATAGGGGTGGGTTCAAATGTGAACCAATTTTTGGTTGTGAACGTGAAGACAACCGAGAGCGCGACACGTGGCGGATGACTAGGCGCCACGTCAGATCCACGGCGGATGGCTAGGCGCGATTAATGGCATTGAATTAAAGAGGGGGACCACACTCAAAGTCGCCACGTGTCGTGCTCTCGGTTGTCCTCACATTCACAACCAAAAAGTGGTTCACATTTGAACTTTCCTCTCTATATATACATATATATATATATATATAGGGAAATTCATTTAAAAACCAAAACATTAGTAAAAACCGTAAAAACTCATGGTTTCATAGCTTAAATCAACGAAAACCCATAAAACAATACCAAATATTACTATTTGTACACAAGTTAACTTTATAAAACTTTCTAAACTTAGGACAATTTTAGTCATAACAATATTTTTAGAGTTTTGAACAAGATAGAGAGGATATCCATATGGATAATTAGATTATTGACCGAATGCAAAAAGCCAAGCAATTAACACAAGTGGAACTAGAGCAAATGGATCTCCGATCGAGAAATTGTATCCAAGCCTTGTTGGCTAAGTTGCTCTATTTGGACTTTTTAAAACTGAATAATATGAGGATATCAATTTTGCAATGTGTTTGCGTTATTCATTGCATACATCTTGGGCATTCAAATCCTCCCATAGGGTTGGTATGGCGCATTAATCTCATGGACAAGTTTTATAACTCTTACATGTCTAATTTTCATAATGATGTTTTATATAATATATGTATATATATAGAGAAGTTCAAATGTGAACCACTTTTTGGTTGTGAACGTGAGGACAGTCCAGAACGCGCCACGTGGCATCTGAATTTTTCTCGGACTAAGCCTATGCATACTGCATAACGCTATCTGTCAGACTGAATAAAGCGTTATGCATACTGCTTCAATCAATCCAAGTATGTCAAGGATATGCTTACAAAGTTTGGTTTTCTTGATTCCAAACCAGCTTCAACACCAATGGAAACACACAAGCAACTTACAGCTGATGTTAAGGGGGAGGAGGTGGATGTACATCATTAGAGGTCCATGATTGGATCTCTTATGTACCTTACAGCCTCCAGACCAGATATTATGTTTGCTGTGTATGTATGTGCCAGATTCCAAGTTAGGCCAAAAGATTTACATCTTCAAGCTGTGAAAAGGATTTTTAGATACCTAAAGGGACAACCCAGATTAGGCCTTTGGTATCCATATGAATCTCCTTTTGAATTATTGGCCTATATTGATGGTGATTATGGTGGTGCAAGCTTGGATAGGAAAGCTACCTCAGGTGGATGTCAGTTTTTGGGTGCAAGATTGGTGTCATGACAGTGTAAGAAACAGACCATAGTTTCCACATCAACAGCAGAAGCAGAATATGTAGCAGCTGCACAATGTTGCTCACAGGTTCTTTGGATTTAATATCAAACGTTGGACTATGGTATCACTTTTCTCAACACCCCTATTTATATTGATAATAACAGTGCTATTAGTATTGTTAACAATCCAGTCAAGCACTCCAAAACCAAACACATACAGATCAAGTATCATTTCATTCGGGACTCAAATGAAAAGAAACTTATTCATGTGTTAAAAGTACACACTGATTATCAATATGCAGATCTGTTCACAAAAGCATTTGATGTGGGGAGATTCAAGTTTTTCATAACTAATGTTGGCATGATAAACTCTGAATAAAGTTTCTTTATCTTTCTTGTGTAAATTTCATGCATCATATTTGGTTTTTACCTCAGGGTGCATCTAATGTTTTGTTGAGTGTTTCAGTGTTCATAATCGCTAAGTGCTGTTATTGTTGCTAAGTGAAGTTACTACCGCTAGGTGATGTTACTATCGCTAAGCATAGTTACTACCGCTAGGTAGTGTTACTATCGCTAAGCATAGTTACTGCCGTTGGGTGATGTTTCTATCGCTAAGCCCACGTTAATGCTGCTGAGTTCTGATAATGCTGCTAGGCAAAGTTAGTGTCGCTACGTGCCACTACTGTTGCTAATCGGGAGTTACTGCTGCTATGTGATGTTATTGCTGTTGGATCGCATGATTGTTGCTAATCGGGAGATACTGCTGCTAGTGATGTTTCACAAGAATGAAGGATGTTACTATTGCTGCTTTGGTAATTGTTGCTAGGCATATTACTGCTTCGTATCATTACTATTGCTTCCTTATAGTTACTACTTCTCGTATCATTACTGTTGCTTGTATCATTATTGTTGCTAGGGTTATTACTATTGCTAGTTTTAATATTGCTGCTCGATTAATGTTGCTTTTATCTGGGTATATGGTTACTACTTCTCAATAGTTATTGCTGCTAAGTTCATTACTGCTGCTTTTAACTACCTTGAGAAAGTATAAATTACCCCTTCATCACCGCCTTTTTCACATCGGCTATTTTTGAAACCCTAACCCAAAAACCCTTCGCGATTCTGAAGAGATTTCTTGCGATTTCTTGCAATTCGACTCTAATCTGTTTGTTTAATCTTCTTTTTCATATCATGGACAATCTGAGATTTCATGAAGAACACAACAAGGTCGGATTTCTCACCAAGGGTAAGAAATCAAAGGGGTTCAACGACATTGTAGATTTTCTACAATCGTCTACTCTAGCACACGCGATCCTGCTTGATCCAAAGATCTATGTTGATCATCAGAAGGATTTATGGATGAACGCACGTGTAGAGACAAAGAATGAGTCAAAGATCATCCATACCACTGTGTGCTCACGACCCCTGTCTGTCACTGAATCAACAATTCAAAGGTGTATGCAACTGGATGACGAAGAAGGTGAGACTTCTATCTCTACAAATGCTATTTTTCTTGTATTGGCTCAAATGGGATATGAAGGCTCCATTACCTCTTTAAAATTCAAAAAGAACATGTTTGGTCATCAATGGAAGTTTCTTGTTCATATCTTACTTCACTGTTTTTCAAGGAAAACTTTTGGATGGAGTGAGTTCAGCAGCACCATTCAAGAGGTGCCCTCTAAGGAGATGCAATGGCATGTGGATGGTGAGGCTCACACTACTGATGTTGCACAAGGTGTGCATCAAGACAGTGTGAACATAAGTAAGACCCCCTCCATGGCAACTCTTCATGAGAAATCATCTAGAGGTCCCAGGTGCCAAGAAACCAAGGGAGTAGCAAGTGTTTCAGCTAGGCTGAAAACTTCTACAAAAATTCCCAAAGATCCAGCACAGAAGGGCTCAACTTCTAAACCTGGTGATAGATTTACACACAAGGACTTGACGGATGCATTGGTTGCAAATGCTAAAGATCTGAAGGCACATGATGCAAATTTTAGCATTCATGAACAACGGCATACAGCTCATGAGGAGAGGATGGAGTTATTGGAGAAGATGGTCACCACTCAGCATAAACTCATTGGAGAGGTTTACAAGAAGTCCTAATTTCAGGGTGCTAAGATTGCAGCTCAACAAATGCAAATCTCAGCTTTGCAAAGAAGATACTCTACCCTTGCTGCATTCACAAAGGGGGAGAAAACTCGTGTTAAGGGGAGTCTGTAAAGAAAGAATTTGTGAAAGCAGCAGAGACCAAAACAAGGGATTCTGTTTCTAAAGAAGAGAAGGTAAAGGGTTCTGAAGCTGAAGCATAAGTAAATATGGAAGAAAGGGTAGTTGTGGAAGCCCTTGTGGATTTGCCTCAAGCTACTCCTAAGGTCATTCCTTAGACCAAAGTAGTAATAATCAAGGAAAGGGAAGTTTAGAGTAGTCTTATATCAAAGAAGAAGTTGGATGTGAAGGATAAAGGGAAGGGTGTTGCTGTAGAAGAACCCAAGAAGAAATTTTCAAAAAGAATTCCAAAGGAGGTGGAAGAAGCTTTGTCAATGAAAGCTATACACTATATGATGACTCCTGAGGAATTGGAAGAAGCTAAGAGGGTAGCTGCTCAAGAGGAAGCATCCAGAGGAGCTGCAAGAAAGCTTCAAGAAGAAGAAGAGCAGCCTGTAGCAAAGGTCCAGTCAAAACTAAAACCAAAGTCTAAGTCTCAGCCTAAGAAGGTCCAATCAAAGAAGGTGGTTATGAGGACAAGGCAGATGTCAAGGACTGAAGAAAGAAAAAGCAAGATCAGGTTTTTGGTCAATGCAGTTGGTGGAAAAGAGAGCATGTATACTGATTGGAGTGATAAGAAGCTGGAAGACAGGTACAACAAAGAAAGAGAGGAATTGCAACAGAAAGAATTAGAAGAAGAAGAACAAGAGGAAGTAGAGGAGGTGCCTCTAGTTCAAAGAAGAACTAAAAGAAAACATGATGTACCTGTGCCTGAAGAGAAGCAGGTTGTTGAGGAAGAGAAGAAAGAAGGAGAAAAAGATAAAGAGAAGGAAGAGGAATTAGCAAAGATTCAAGAAGAGAATGAATCTGTGGAGAAAAAGCAAGGTGAACCAGTTGAAGAGAGTATGAGAAAGGATTAGGTTGAAAGTGAAACTATTAAGAAAAGAATATTTGGTGAAGCAAAGAGGAAGAAGTCTATTGCTCACAAAAAGTTTGGTAAGAGACAGAGATTGAATGTTGATTTTGAAGATTCAGATATTATTGATTGGGAGTATGCTGAACAGAACATGGGGATGGTATTGATGGTGGAAAGACAGGGTGGAAGACTGGAATCCTTAAGAAATACTCATGCCATGTTTACTAAGCTATCTCAAGGAGATCTGAAGAAAATGTATGAGCTAGATTGGTTGTGCAAAGGATGACAAAGGATGTGCAAAAACCAGGGTTCTTATTGAACATCTCAAAATTATGTTTAATTTTGAGAATACTAGAGATGCACAAAGGAAAAGAAGGATTGTTGATGCTTCACAGGTTATTGGAGGAGGTGAAGTTGAAGGATGGTACACTATCAAGAAGAACAAGGTAGTGTCTATCTCATTCAACAATGGCAGGCAAGGATACTTATTGATTGATAAGAGGTATGATTTTGAGCATATGCTGTGTAATAGCATTTTAAAGATCAAAAAGAAGAAATCTATCATCACATAGTTAAATAAGGAGTTCATAGAGAAGATCAATCAGAGGATGATGCACTTTAATGCTGAATTTGATCCTGAAGAAGAAACTTCAGATGCTGAGAAAGTCAAGATTGTGACAGCATGGGGACTTAGAGAACTAAATGAAAGACTCTATTACAAGATTGAATGGGATGATGGCAAATACAGTTGGGGAGGTATTTTGGCTGATATTCTGAAAATATGCACCAGAGAGAATTTAAGAGAGATGTATGAGAAGGGGATGCATATGTATGGAAGCATTTTGGAAGATGAGGAGAATCAGGCCAACATAGTACTCAAGATCAAAAGTTCATTGGAGTGTCTATGTCGGTTGTTTGAACCTGCCAAAGTTATTAATCTGATGAACCAGCCATGTGAAACAGTAAATGAATGGAGACTGTTCCCAAAATGTGGTGTATACTCACTAACCATCAATGGGTTAGATAAAGAGTATTATTTTGTGGAAGGAACACAGGTGCATGATGCTCATAGACTTCATGGCATGGAAAGGGTGAAGATAACAAGTTCTGAAGATTCTTAGATGAGCATTGACTTAGTTTTGAAGATCCAGCAACAATTGAGAAACTTAACAGTTCAGGGGTGAACAATTAAGTTAGGGGAAGTTTGTTGGGTTATTTTGGTGGTTAATGTTGCTGAGAAACTGTTAATGCTGCAGCAGTAGTATCGGGATTGATCGAGAAGACAAAGTATGGTTACTGCTGCTGATACAAGTTAATGTTGCTGGTGAAGACTTAGAAGCAGTAATGGTTACTGCTGCTAAGAAGTTATTGCTGCTACTGTTATTGCTGCTAGTTATTACTGGTAGTTAGTTTTACCAGTTTCAGTAAATGCTTCTCTTTGTTAATGCTGCTTCTAAGAATGCGATAAGGAAACAATTCTGTTTGGAGCGATAAGGCAAAGATTTCGAAGATCGTGGAGTTGATATAGAAGATTTGTTTTCCTTATTCCTATCTTGTAATCTGTATAAATAGATGATAGTTGTTTTCGTTTTTTATTATGAGCGATTTCAGATTTGTTTGAGAGATAGAAAATAGAGCCTCAAGAATTTCCTAGCAATGGAGAAGTATTGCTCGTCAGTGAGATCCTTGTTCTTGCAGATTGAGGCTTTGGTTTGTAATCTTTTGGCAATCTGTGATCAATAAAAAGTGATAGTTTGAATTCATTGTTTGTTTTCTAATTTAAGTGTTTTTCCGCAACTTCTTTAATTTAGTTTCTGAGTAGTTTATAATTCTTGTTACGAATTCAATCTTGACATACTGGTTAACGTTTGTGGAAGAAGTGTCTTGTTAACCCTTCTACCCCAAGTTCGAACCCAAACATTTTCAAATTGTGGTTGTATCGATTAACTTAGTGCAGCATGCTTTAGCTATCAGTAAAGTTTGCAAGGATTAGTCACGGAAAAATCTCAGATACCCTTTTCAAAAAACCCGAAATAATCAAATCCAATGACCATCCAATCACCTGATGCGGGCCGAGACGTGGAGGAAAGGGCCTTGATGTTTTTAGAGACCCATCACCTGGGTACCAAACAGGGCCGGCTTTGAAAAGGCATAACTTTTGCTCCAGGTGTCTGTTTTTGACGGTCCACCGATCGAATCGAGGCTTGGAACAGGGAACACGTTGTGGTTAGGGGCCTAACAAAATTTTGAACCCCAAAAATGCCGTTTAAACCACTTTTTGAACATTTTCATGTTTTTTCGTCTTTTTGGCTTTTTATTTTGGGCCTGTTGTGTTTGGCCCTTAGCTTTTGTCAGGCTCGACTCATTTTGGTTCTCTTATTTATGTACATGCCTTGTAATTTGGATGGTCAGACATTGAATTTGAGAACATTTGTTTTTCCCCAACTCTTGGATTCTTGATAGAAACCAGATTTGGAAGCCTAAGGTTTGGCATTCGTTGAATCAAAGCCTTAGAGATTTTAACGCGGGTATTCGTAGAATCAACGTGTTCAAGTTTAGTTCATCTGTATAGTCTGCATCATCAGCTATCCATGATTCACCTTCCATTTGATATATATATATATATGTATATATAGAGGGAGTTTCATTTGTGAACTACTTTTTAGGTGTGAACTTGTGAGCTTAATCCTAGTAATCTAAATCATTTTTTGATGGTTGGAATTACTTTCATGATTAATCTTATTAACTGCCCATGATTTTAGAAAACTTCCATGATTAATCTTGATCTTCGATTTTGAATTTGTTCGGTTGGGATATGGTTTACAAGTTCACACTAAAAAATGGTTCACAAATGAAATCCCCTCTCTCTCTCTCTCTCTCTCTGAGAGAGAGAGAGAGAGAGAAATGATCAAATGAGAAGTGATAAAAAAATGAGAAGTAGAGAAGTGATCTTCACTACTCATCTGGTCAATAAAGACGGCTTTGACAGGTTATGGTGGACGCAATCACGGAGGATTGATGCGATTCATGGAGGGTGGAGACGATTAAAGAAGGGTGACTCGGTCAAAGCCGTCTTTATTGATCGGATGAGTGGTGGAGATTACTTCTCATTTTTTTGGAGCTCTCCTTTGAACCACATACTGTATATATAGATGAAAGTTCGGATCAACAGTTTGGATCCACTTTTAATGCTTCAATTCATAAGTTAAACTTAAATTTTTTATACAATCCTTTAACTATACATATACATATTAATAAAAAAATATTCAAACGAGAACGTTGATTATTTAAAAAAAACAAGAAAAACTTCACTATACAAAATCACATGTGGTTTGATACTAACAGAAAAAAACTGGACGCGAGCGACTTGCCACGCGACTTAAAGTTGTGGACAAAGTCGCGCGATTCACATGATTTTGTACATTGACGATATTTTTCTTTTTGTTAACTTAAATAGTTAGCATTCTCGTATATATGAACTCACGTCTATGTTTATAATTATCATATATACCTATTATTATACGATATTAATTGTTGAGGAAAGTTCAAATGTGAACCACTTTTTCATTGTGAACGTGAGGACAGCCGAGAGCGCGCCATGTGGCAATGTGAAAAACACGCGACTAAGCTTTATGCATACTGCATAAAGCTATCATTCAGACTGAAAAAAGCTTTATGTAATATGTATAAAGCTTAGTCGCACTTTGACGTGGGCGACTTAGCGCACGAGTTAGCTTTATTCAAGCTTGCATAATAGTTTTATGCAGTATGAATAAAGCTTGAATGAAGCTAACCTGCGAGCCTTATGCAGACTGAATAAAGCTAAGTCGTAAAAGTCAGATTGCCACGTGGTGCGCTCTCGGTTGTCCTCACATTCACAATGAAAAAATAATTCACATTTGAAGTTTTGAACCCACCCCATTAATCGTTTTAGTTCATATTTGAGCTGTGTCTCTTAGGAAATAAAAAGAATCATATAATTGGATCGGAATAGTTATATAGATAACCAAAAAGTGATATCCAGTCGATGTAAAAGATATGATTTACTCATCTCTTAAATTTAATTGGATTAGTTATACATTGTTAACTGGAATTAATGAATCATATAGTAAAATCCAACATCCAATCCAATAAATAATTAGATCAGCTCATATCTATGTAAATAGACTAGATTTTACTAACAAGAGAGTCCACATATGTGTTCAAACAAAATCATTCCAACAACTATGATTAAATATAAAACATAATGATATACTAGTTGAAACAAATAAATGTAAAGATAATGGTTAAATGGTTGAAAAGGTCAGGAAATATTTCAATGGGACCGGTGAGACTAACAGTTTTACCTGAAGATTTACGGTAAAACATTGTAAAGGTAAAAGAAATTCGAACATTCATAGTAAAAACACTGAGAATGTTATGTTCGTGGCGTTTTTTGTTCGTGGCGTTTTTTAATTTCACAACATTTTTGCTTTGAAGGTTTCGTTTGTTTACCTTTTTATGGATTTTTTTTTACCTTATTAGTGTTTTTTTAGGATGAATATTCGAATTTTATTTACCTTCCTGGTGTTTGTTTGTAACATCCCGATTTATCATTGTTATTATTATTGTAATTTATGCTTCTATTTAATTAATTAGATAATTTAAGCTTTGTGGGCTTTACCTTAATACTTTAGGTGGTATCCATTAAGGGTGTGGGGCCCACATGCTCCCTCAAAGCCAACATATAGGGTTAGGGTTTTCTTTTTATGTCCTTGTGATTGGTGACTTGAGGGAAAATAAATATAAGAGAGAGAGAGAGAATAGACGAAAGAGAGAGAAAGCGGGGAAAGAAAGAGAAGAGAGAGAAGGACGGCGAGAGAGAGGACGGAAGAGAGGGAGAGGCTGCCGGAGTTTGAGTGCGTCGCCGGCGAGGGTAAGACGCCGTGATTCCTTTCCTTTCTTCTTCCCGTTAGCGGTGGTGGTGGCCGCCGGCTTTGGCCGGCCTTGGCCTAGCCGCCGCTGCTCACGCACGCCGACGACGGCCTGCAGTCGTGACTGGTGCTCCGGCGGTGGTGGTGGGTTTTCACCGCTGCTGCCGTGTTTATGTGGTCGGTCGGTGGAGGCGGTGGTGGTTAATCACCGCCGCAGGGTTCTTGTAAGGGCCGGTGGTGGTGGCGGTCGAACCGTTGTCGCCGCCGTGTCCCCGTAGCAGATGACGCCGCCAAACGGCGGCAACCGTAGGCGGTGGTCTTGCGGTTTGTTGTTTCCGGCGCCGGAGGTGGCTAGCTGTGGCTAGCTGCTGTCGGGTGACTGTGGTGTTGGTTTTGATGGCCGGCGGCGGTGGTTATGCCAGCCGCTGCCGCTGCTGTAGGACGCGACCAAGGGCCGGCCGGCGGTGTTATCCCTCGCCGTCGTGCCGCTGCCCATTTCTCGGTGGAGCAACGCCGGCGCTAGCCGGCCGCCGCCGCTGTTGCATTTGTGGTTAACCGGCGGTGGCGGTAAGTTTTCCCACCGCTGCCGCTGCTTTGCGGAGGGTGCGCGGCTGTGGTGGCGGGTCATCGTCACTATGACCGCCACCTCGGTCAACCGGCGGTGTTGGGTTGTTTATTTGCTTAGTTGTATCGCTACCGTGTAACCCGGTTAGACGGAACAATATCGATGCTTTGGTTATTCGAAGCCAAGTCGTTAGGATAACGTGTGGGTTTTGATACGTACTTTAATTTTCAGAGTGGTTGCGTGGGTTATATTTGTGAGCGGAACGCTAACTTTGCGCGTACGCGACATCTTGGAGGTGAGTGGGTTTTGCATGCAATATGTTATAATTAATATGTATGTGTATATAATGATGATGTGTTGCGATGGGCCGGGTTGCAGGATGACCCGAAGAGTGGGGAAACCACTATGGCCGGATTGCGGGATGGTCCGGTGAACGGGAAACCGTTAAGATGTGCGTGATGTAAATGTATGTATATATATGTGTATTAATTGTGATATCTTGTGTGTGAAACGTACTCACTAAGCGGTTGAGCTTACCCCTCGTTATGTTATCCTTTTAGGTACGAGTTCAGGGATTGACAAAGGCAAGGCTCCGGCTTGATGGATTTCCGACTGTTGGCATTCCGAACCGTTTATGAACTAATCTTGATACTTGCTATTTTATTTTGACACATTGTTTATTATGGGAAATTTTTGGGATTGTTGACATTAAATATTTCATTATTTATAATAAACTTACTCCGGATTATATCCTTTCTTTTTAAATAATTAAATAATGGAATTGGGTGTTACAACTTGGTATCAGAGCCTAGGTTTAAGAGAATCAGCATGCACACTTGCGAGTGTGTGTGTGGTTGGACTTAAACCAGGTGATTTTGGGAACAATCGGTTAAGATCGGAATGGCCAGCGGAACCGTCAAGACGGAGGTGAGCAGTAGTACCTTTAATATTGTTGCACATGATTTATTGTTGACACATGCTTGATTGCATAATTGTATGAGGACTTAATGAGGATGGAATATATCTGATGTTGAGTTGTATTTATGATTTTATGTGTCCGTTTAGTCAATAGGTTGAGGTCTAAGTAGGACGGTATCAAAACCAAACGTAAACACCTTGGTACGTTGAGGATGGGTCGTCGGGAATGTTCTTGTTTGATTGTTGCCCGGTGATCTTGATCCGGCTATCATGAATGGTTGGTTATAGTAATACGGCGCCAATAATAGTGTTACTATAAACACCTGTGTAGTGTTGGATTTGATTAAGTTCTGGGGGCTTTAACTCATTGACGATGGTTAGGGATGAGCATGCTTATTGTACTACAACTATATGTGGCTAACTGTGGTGTGTGTAATACCTATACACGTGAACTGGTCTGTATTTAGCATGCGCGGAAGGGACTAGCATTAGGGTTGGCATGAGCACTAGTAGTGGTATATAGAACTGCTTCGTTTTAGTTGAAGACTAAGATATTTTTAAACCTTCAGAATGGTGCAAACCCGAAGCCATACTGAAGATGGTGAGGCCGGACAGTCGGATCAGATTGCTGCGCAAATCACCGAGGCCTTGCAGCAGATGCTGCCGGGGCTATTTAACCAAATGAGGGACGAGCTGATTCAGACTGTGGACCAGCGTATCGATGCGGCCCTCACGGCTCGTAGCTCGGGGTCTGGGAGCACGGGCCAGTCTCAAACTCGCGGGATCACTTTCAAAGATTTTATGGCGTGCCAACCGCCATTCTTCGATGGGAAAAAGGACCCTGTGGCTTGCTACCGCTGGTACTCGGCGGTTGAAGGGGCGTTTCGCACTTGTGGGTGCCCGGAGGGATCAAAGGTTCTGTTCGCTGTGAACCTTCTACGCGGAGCGGGGAAGGATTGGTGGGACTTGACTCTCAAGAAGTACACGGAGGCGCAGATCACCGCATTGACCTGGGAGGAATTCCAAGCCATGTTCGACGAGGAGTTTGCTCCTCGCATTGAGAAGGAACGAATAGCTGCTGAGTTCCTAAAGCTGACCCAGACGACCGAGTCAGTGAATGAGATTACCGCACAGTTTCTGGAGAAGCTGTTGTTCGTACCGGGCTACGCGAATGATGAGTCGCTGAAGATGGCTCGCTATTTGGGGGTGCTGAAGCCGGAAATCAAGGGAGCGGTGGCTACGGGAAGGTGCAAGACCTTTAGCGACATGCAGGAGGTAGCAAGGGCTCAGGAGCTAATCCTGGAGGAGCGTCAACAGGGAAAGAGGAAGGCAGAGGATCAGCCGGCGCCGACGAAGAAGTTCAAGGGGGTGAGGAACGATAGCAGGAGCGGGACCTCGAGTTGTCCCAAGTGCGGGCGTTATCATCGGGGCGAGTGTAGGCCGCGGGAGTTATCATGCTACAAGTGTAGCAAGGCAGGTCATCTTAGTCGAGACTGCAAGGAGACTGCGAAGATCTGCTTCCATTGCTACCAGGCCGGGCATATCAAGCCCGATTGCCCCCAGCTAAAGAAGGCACCAGCTTTGGCTCCAGCACCGGCGATGCTTATGATTACTGACGGCACCACCAAGGGGAAGAGCGGAGCTACTACTCGTGGGCGAGCCTTTCAGATGACTGCTGAGGAGGCACAGACGGCACCTGACGTGATCACAGGTTTTCCCTTGTTACGTTTTATGTAGTTATCGATTATAGTTTACCTTGTTACTAATGCAAATAGTATGTCTATTGTTAAATGTGTATTCTAGGCATTTTTCCTGTCAACTCGAAACCGGCCTTAGTGCTTTTCGACACGAGGGCCACGTGGTCCTATGTGTCGCGTAGGTTCTGTAAGGATTTCCAGATCGAGCTCGGCAATCAGGATAGTCCTTTGGCGATCGATGTAGCCGCGAAGGAAGTGCAGGTGGTTGAACATGTGTACCGGGGGTGTAGCATCGACATCTTTGGAGTTCGTTTTAGTATTAACCTCATCCCCATCCCCATGAACGGGGTGGACGTGGTGGTCTGGATCGACTGGATGTTTCCAAACCGGGCGACTACGGATGTTGCAGGGCAGCTGGTGCGCATCCAGAATCCAAGTGGGGGAGAGCTGGTGGTGTACGACAAGGGGAGGAGGGTGTCTACATCCTTCTGTTCTATGGCGAAGGCTCGAAAGTACATCCAGCGGGGGTGTACGGGTTTCTTGGTCTATGCTATGGCGGATCCGGCGAAGGAGAGGAAGCTGTCGGTAGCAGACGTACCAGTCGTCAGCGAGTTCCCAGATGTATTCCCAGAGGATCTGCCTGGCCTTCCGCCTGACAGGCAGATCGAGTTCGGCATCGACTTGGTACCCGGAGCGGCTCCGATCGCGCGAGCTCCTTATCGTCTGGCTCCGCCGGAGCTTCAGGAGTTGTCTGAGCAGTTGCAGGAGCTCTCGGGAAAGGGGTTTATCCGCCCGAGTAGCTCACCATGGGGAGCACCGATCTTGTTTGTAAAGAAGAAAGACGGGAGTCATCGTATGTGCATTGATTACCGGGGGCTCAACAAGGTAACCATCAAGAATAGGTACCCTCTACCTAGGATTGATGACCTGTTTGACCAGCTTCAGGGGGCGTCGTGGTTTTCTAAGATCGATCTCCGGTCAGGGTATCACCAACTAAAGGTGAAGGAAGCGGACATTCATAAGACCGCTTTCCGAACCCGTTACGGCCACTTTGAATTTTGGTAATGCCGTTCGGACTTACCAATGCTCCAGCCGCTTTCATGGACCTTATGAATCGGGTTTGTCGGCCGATGCTCGATCGGTCCGTGATTGTTTTCATTGATGACATCTTGATCTACTCGAAGTCAAGGGAGGAGCACGTGGTGCATCTGCGGGAGGTGCTTGAGGTTCTGAGGAGGGAGCGTCTCTACGCTAAATTCTCAAAATGCGCTTTCTGGTTACAAGAGGTTCAGTTCTTGGGCCACATTGTTAATCGGGAAGGCATCAAGGTGGACCCGGCGAGATTGAAGCGGTTATGAACTGGGAGATTCCTAAGGCACCAACCGAGATCCGGAGTTTCCTGGGTTTGGCCGGCTACTACCGACGGTCCATCCAGGATTTCTCTAAGATTGCGGTACCGTTGACGTGATTGACGAAGAAGAGTGAGTCGTACGTTTGGGGTTCTAAACAGCAGTTGGCATTCGACACGTTGAGGCGGAAGTTGTGTGAGGCACCGGTTCTGACTCTACCGGAGGGGCTGGAAGATATGACGGTCTATTGCGACGCATCTCGGCTGGGTTTGGGGTGTGTTTTGATGCAGAGGGGTCGAGTGATAGCCTACGCTTCGAGGCAGCTAAAGCCTCACGAGGCTAACTATCCCACGCACGACCTTGAGCTTGCGGCGGTGGTCTTCGCCCTAAAAATATGGAGGCACTACTTGTACGGGGTGAAGTGCACCATTTTTACAGATCACCGGAGCTTGAGGTACTTCTTGGAGCAGCCGAATCTGAATATGCGACAGCGGAGGTGGCTTGACGTAGTCAAGGACTACGATTGCGAGATTCTCTATCATCCAGGCAAGGCCAATGTGGTCGCTGATGCTTTGAGTAGGAAGACGGAGCGTGCGCCGCTTCGAATCTCACATCTGAAAATGGCGGTGAGTACCTCCTTTGTGGACTTGGTTCTGCGAGCACAAGAGGAGGCGAGTCGGGAGGAGAACCAGAACGGAGAACGGATTCGGGGCCAGATGGTTGCAATGGTCAGGGATAGTCGAGGGTTGCTGACTAGGTTTGGTCGAGTATGGGTTCCTCGTGCGGGCATGACACGGCAGACTTTGCTAGAGGAAGCCCATAAGTCCAAATTCTCAATTCATCCGGGAGCTACTAAGATGTATCGGGATCTGCGAACTGGTTATTGGTGGCCGGGGATGAAGAGAGACGTTGCTCGATATGTGGAGTCGTGTTTGACCTGCTTGAAGGTCAAGGCGGAGCATTAGAAGCCTCACGGCAAGATGCAACCTCTGGAGATTCCCGAGTGGAAGTGGGAAAACATCACTATGGATCTGATCACCAAGCTTCCGAAAACCCCTCAGAAGTTTGATGCGATTTGGGTCATAGTGGATCGGTTGACCAAGAGCGCTCTTTTCCTTGCTATTTGGGAGAGTTCGACCGCGGAGCAGTTGGCGGAGATCTATGTGAAGGAGGTGGTGTCGAGGCATGGAGTACCAGTATCGATTATCTCAGACCGGGACGTGCGTTTTACTTCTCAGTTTTGGGAGAGGTTTCATTCGGAGTTGGGTACTAGGTTGCATTTAGCACCGCGTACCACCCTCAGACAGACGGTCAGAGCGAGCGTACGATTCAGACCTTGGAGGACATGCTTCGAGCTTGTGTTTTGGATTTCGGAGGCAGTTGGGATACGTATCTGCCCTTGGCGGAGTTTTCGTATAACAACAGTTACCATTCGAGCATCGGGATGCCGCCTTTTGAGATGCTCTACGGAAGGAGATGCCGTACCCCTATCTGTTGGGGTGAGGTCGGACAGCGCGTTCTCGGTAGCACCGAGGTTGTTCAGAGGATACAGAGGATATTCAGAGGATTCGGGAACGGTTGCGGACAGCTCAGAGTCGGCAAAAGAGCTATGCGGATCGGCGGAGGTCGGATTTGGAGTTTCAGGTGGGAGATCGAGTACTACTCAAGGTTTCCCCATGGAAGGGCGTGATCCGGTTTCGAAAGAGAGGTAAGCTTGGTGTTAGAGCAAATATTATTGTATCCGAGATCACAAGATGAGGAAATAATATTGAAGTCAAAGAAAGTCAAACAAAGTCAAAGGATGGAAGTCAAAGAAGAAAGTCAAGCATCAAAGTCAAAGTCAAAGCATTAAATGTGTAAAGTCAAAGTCTTGTAATTAGAGTGTTTGACTAATTAGTCTTTGGTATAAATAGGAGTGAGTTAGTGGTAATTAGTAAGGAGCTTATTTGTAATATTCATTAGTGTGTGTTCTAGAGAGAGAATCTAGAGAGAGAAAGTTCATATTGTAAAGATTCAATCATGAAATGAATATTTGATTGTTTGATCCATTGTTTCTTGCACTTACAATTGGTATCAGAG
This sequence comes from Centaurea solstitialis, assembly GCA_030169165.1. Classification (NCBI taxonomy): domain Eukaryota; kingdom Viridiplantae; phylum Streptophyta; class Magnoliopsida; order Asterales; family Asteraceae; genus Centaurea; species Centaurea solstitialis. The sequence goes on along the minus strand of CM058042.1, from coordinate 55,340,047 downwards.
CTATGGCAGAAGATTTGGTGCACAATTGGATGAAGATTTGAAGAATTTTGATGAAGATTTGAAGAATTTTTGAAGAAATGGGTTTTATAGATTTTTGTGTAGATTTGTAGATTTTTCTTGTAGATCTTGTAGTTTTGTTTGTGTTTTTGTGTTTCTAGTGTGTTTTTTAATCATCTCTAATCATTCTAGATCAAATTTGCTTCAAAATTTGAGTTTTGATTCTTGTAGATCTTCAAAGTTCATCAATGGAGGTCATGAGTGATTGTGAGATTTTGTGTGTTTTTGATTCGTTTTTGAGTGGATTTGTTTCTAAAAAGTGTTTTTGGACATAAATCTACCTTTTGTTTTTGGTTTTAGAGGTTAATTGTGTGTTTTTAAAATTTTTTAGTTGAAAGTGTTCTTCATGTTCTTGAGTTTTTCTTGGGAAGAAGGTGAAAATATTGAAGGTTTGATCCAAAATTTAAGAATTTTTTTTGCAAAAAGTTGTTTGTGGGTCAAATTAGAATGTCTCGAGTCTATGTTTGGTGTTTTTCAAGGCTTTGGTAAGTGGAAAAAATGGGTCAGACTCGAGATAGAGGTCAGAAACTCGAGTCAGCACTCGAGTCAGCAAACAGAAGCTTGGTCAGATCCATATTTCTCGGTCAGAAGCACTTGGTCAGAGGTCAGAGCCGAGTAAGAGCTCGGTCAGAGATGTTTTTGTGGGTCAGATCTCAAACAGCGCTCGGTCAGCGTGAGTCAGAGGGTGCTGACCGCTTCGTGACATCAGCCTGACGTCAGCGTGACGTCATCCGCTCGAGACATCAGGCGCGTGAGGCGCGTGTTCAGCGCGTGGCGAGCGCGTGCAGGGCGCGTGAGGGCGCGTTTGGCGCGTGTGTAGCGCGTGTAGGCGCGTGGTGTTTGTTTTTTCGAGCCATTTTTTTGTTTTTGGAGCCATTTTTTCATTATCTCGAGCCATGTGGTGTATCTCGAGTCTTGTGCTTGTTTTTGAGTGTTTTTGAATGTCTTTGAGCTACTTTTGAGCTAGTATGATTGCAAGATTTATTGTTTTTCTTTTCTTTATTTCTTTTTCTTTTAGTAAATAGTTGTCTTGTGTTTATCTTGTCTGTTATTCTTTTAGTCCATGTACTCGTGATTTTTAAAATTGTTGAGTCGGTTAAACTTCATGTGTTGTCATTTTTAGTACTTCAAGTTTATTTTTTTACCTATTTTCTTCAGAATCTTTTTTTTGATTTGTTTGAAATAAATCATTTGTGCACTATTCACACTTCTAATCGAAGTTTCTGTTGACGATCCTTATTATCCTCTGTGCAGATAACAATGGATTCTGATGATGAAATACAGTACGAAAGAGATTGGGATAAAACAAAGAGACTTGAACGTGAGAAGGCTAGTCTTACAACACAGCTTGCAAAAGCAGTTGCTCAATTTAAAGAAAAAGATCTTCATATGAAAAATCATATCAAAGAACAAGAGCTTCAAATGAAAAATTAGATTAAAGAGAAAGAGCTTCAAATGAAAAATCAGATCAAAGAGAAAGAGCTTGATTTTGAAAAACAGATTGCAGAGACGAAGCTTCAATGTAAAAAGCAGATTAAGGAGTCAAGCAAGATAATTCAATTCTTAGATGAGAAGCTTCACAAAATTGGTGTATCTGAACGGACAATTTTTCTAAACAAACCCAATGCACTCAGAGATGTTTATGATGTTAAATGGGGGTTAGGATATGAGAATCCAAATTTGTTGAAAAAGGCTTTTCAGGAGAAATCTGCATTTTATGATCTTTCAAGTATGTTAATGAGCACCAGATTTCCTTCTTTAAAAGGTTTAGAGATGAAGGAAGAATTCTCAGAGATACAAGAGATGAAAAAACATGATCCTTTATACTATGATCCTAAATATCATAGAGTCAAGTTTGTATATAATTCAGACACTCTGAGAATCAAATCGAAAGACTCGTCTAATTCTCCTGATTTTCTGGTTTATCCTGATATTAATTCATCTCAAGAATCAGATGTCGAAGCTAAACCTTATGTTCCTACATTGGTTTTAGAAGAGAAAATTGTGGATCTTGAAAACCTTCTCAAGACTACTCAATCTGAGTACGAATCTCTCAGAATTGAAGAAAAGACAGAGTACAATGCTGAAAGAGAGATGCTTCTTGAGCAAATCCAGTCTCTACAACAAGTTGTGCATGAAAGTGAGCATGATCTGGTTAATGAAAGAAACAGGTTTGCAAAAGACAGAGAAGAATATGTTCAAGAGATTTTAGAGCTTCAAAGGAAAGTGGCTGATCTTCAGAAAGTGTTAGAAGACAAAGGTGGACAGGAGAAGCAAAATGTGGAATTAGAGTTTGCGAAAGAAAGACACATGTTTGAAACAGAAATTGAGAAGCTTACAAAGACTGTTTCTGATCTTTAAAATACTTTAATAGAAGAAAGAAAGGTATTTGATTTGAAAAGTGTTAATCTTTCAAAGAAAATATCTGAGTTAGAGAGGAAGATTATCCTAGATAAGAAGAATTCTTTGAAGAAACCGAGTCTTCGTATTGGGAAATATCATAATATGATGCTTGAATTTGAAGAAGAGATCCAAGTTGTTCACTCAGAGAGGAAAGTTGTTGACAAGAAAAGTATTGGGCTTCAAAAGCAGATTGTTGACTTACAAAATCAGTTATCTGATGAAAGAAGTCAATTTAAACGAAAGGAGAAGGTGCTTCAGCAAGAGAAGTCTGTTTTGGAACAGATAATTGCTGAACCTAAGAAGAAGAGTGTTGAGGAAAAGGATTTTGAGAATCAAAAGGTGTTGTTTGAGAATGAAATAAAGAAGCTTACAAGCAAGTTATCTGGATTATCAACTGATATCATGAATGAGCAAAGGATGCGATCTGATCAACAGCAGAAGCTTGATGATCTTCTTGAAGAGAGAAACAAACTATCTGCTAAAGTAAAGGAACTTGAGGAGATAGTCTTCAAAGTTAATTTGACTAAACAAAGGAGTCCTGATGTTATCTTACAATCATCATATCATGATGATACTAACTCTGTGTGTTCTTTCAAAACAGCTCATGATTTCTTTCATGTGGATGTTGCCCCACGGCGTAAGATCAATTCAAGTGGTCAGATTCGTTCGTCTAATCTCTTCTATGATCGTCGTGTTGATCGTTCAGGTAATCATCATTCTCCAAAAGATAACTTTGTTTGGAAAATTAAGGAATCTACTCAAAAGGTAGATCAAACAAAATCTTTTGTTTCAAAATCTAAAGTTCAAAAGAACATATCATTTCAAGACACATCTTTTGGTAAGTCTAATTTGGTTTATTCTCGATATCACCATATTAGGCCTTTCAAAAGACAATCATATGGTTCTTCTTTGAACTCAAATGATTTTGTTTGTGATGATTATATAGATGATAGATTTGGAATTTACAAAATTTCTTCTTACATATCATCTTTGTTTAACAAAAGAGGATCCACATCCAAGTGGATACCAAAATCCATTTTATCTTGATTTTGCAGGATAGTGGCTCCTGAATAATTCAGTTCAGGACCCGGTCTTCAATGATTAATGGATTTTGAATGCTTCACTTCAGCACCCCTACTTCAGATATGAGCTTCAATGTAAGTATCCTTCTAAACCCTTAGTTTAGAACTAGTGCTTAATTGTATTAACCGTGGTGTTCATCATAAGGAACATACTTGTGTTAGTTTCTTTCCGATTCTAAATTGTTTCACGAATTACCACGTGTTATAATTTTCTTCACATTGTTATTTCCACATCTCATATATTCGTTGAAATTATTCGGTGGAAATACACTCGCTTGAATTCCAATTTGATTTCAATGCACGTTATTTCATTTCAATGATTCAATTCTTATTCAGATTATTAATTGTGAATTGTTCTTCACAATTAAACTTTCTAATCATTGATTCATTTCTTGAATACACTGTGCTTACTGAGTCTATCTGTTTAGCGCTTGAATTTTGTTCTTTGAAATTCACGATCAAAATTTTTGATTTCTACAATCAATCATCACTTGTTAGAGCATTTGAATGAATTTCTTCAACATCTGATCTCATCAACAAATGTTCCCCATTTATGTTCAACATATGTTCCCATATTCATATTGTATCACATATGAATCACCATCATATCACGTTCTGGTATGAATATACTCAACGTTTCAAATAATATCATTTCATGATATCAACTTATGTGTGATAGGATAAAGAAGTTTCTATGATCAATCCAGAGCCGGAGGATCTACCCAAGAAACACATCCCTAGGTTAGACCTAGTTTGTGAGGGTGTGCATGAGGTAAAATGCCGAGAGCTTGAGTGTAGGGGGAGTAAAAAGAAAATGGTGAGTGTGAGACAGGATCAAAAAGAATAAAAGAAGATCCTTCCCAAACCGATACAGTTATCCGGGTAACCACACAATCTATTCATTCTCATTCTTTGGAGATGAATATTGAAACAAGACATGGACCCAGTGTCATAACTCGTGTCACCCCACGAAGCTACTCAAATATCTCTTAAAAGATGTTTGTTTCAATTTCTCACGGAGAATTAGCACATCATCTATCTAATCTTCACTCGGAAGATTTAGATATTGAAACAAGGAAGACATCATCTCCGGTCTCCGAACTTCATATTCTATGCACAAGAGTCATTGATTTTCAATCTGCGTCCCAGGTTGAATCAATATTTGAGCCTAATTGATATGATGATATTTCTTTGACACTTGCACGAGTCTTTGTGATTCCAATTGCATATCTTTGTGATATTGCCGGAACAGTCTGAGAACTTAGTTTTCTAACTTTGATTCAGTGATGACTGGAAGTCCTATCCATGCTACCCTGTTGCCAACACTGAAAATAGGCCACACAATTCTATGAGTTGTTGTGTCAATAGTTGCTAAATGTGCTTCTATGTTAGCCGATTACCCAACATTTGAGGGGGAGCAACTTGAGCTGGATTTGAGGGGGAGCACTCTGATATGGATGAGATATTTGATTAAGGGGGACATATGATGCTTTGAATGGTAAACCAACTTTTGAGGGGAGTAGTTCCTGTGAATGAGCTATTTGATGATGATGCCTTTGATTGTTCATGATGCTCAGGATTCTCCTAATCATCATGAGGGGGAGAAGTTATATCAAAGACATATGCAATGACAGTTATATCAAAGACATATGCAATGACATGATAAAGACATGGGAACTATGTGGGAACTATGTTGAAGAGGTCAAGATTTAGTTGAAGAATTCAAGATATCAAGTTTGGTTGATTGAAGATTTCAAGATGAATGGGTAAATCAAGTATCAATATCGATTGTATTTCAAGTGTTGATGAAATGGTCAGGAGTTGAAGATGAAAATCATTTGAAGAATATTTTGATGTGGTCCGAGAGGAAATTATAATGAAGAGTTGATATTGTGAAAGAAATGCTGAAAGTATCAAGATTCGAAGATGTACTCAGTTGAAAGTAAAATTTGATTTGGTTTGTGAAGAAATGATTTGTAAAGCAAGTGGGACATATCAGTAATGGTGGAGAAAGTAAGGGTTAAGGAGGAGCTAAAGAGAAGTCTGAATTTGAATCTTTTGAATCTGAGGTTGAAAAGCCTTTGGATTTAAAGATTGATATCAAGTTGAGTATGATAATGAAGAATGATTTGTTTTTCTGAAGAAGTTTTCAAGTTTAAAGACTTTGCTTTGAAGATGATGCTTGTATAAATGGGGAGATTGTTAGTTGTTTGGCTTATGTAACCGACAAAGTGTGCTTGACTTGCAGTCAGAAGATCGTTAAAGCTGAAGTTCATTTTAAAGAGTGATCTCGAATACAAAGGGGGAGATTGTTAGAGCAAATATTATTGTATCCGAGATCACAAGATGAGAAAATAATATTGAAGTCAAAGAAAGTCAAACAAAGTCAAAGGATGGAAGTCAAAGAAGAAAGTCAAGCATCAAAGTCAAAGTCAAAGCATTAAATGTGTAAAGTCAAAGTCTTGTAATTAGAGTGTTTGACTAATTAGTCTTTGGTATAAATAGGAGTGAGTTAGTGGTAATTAGTAAGGAGCTTATTTGTAATATTCATTAGTGTGTGTTCTAGAGAGAGAATCTAGAGAGAGAAAGTTCATATTGTAAAGATTCAATCATGAAATGAAGATTTGATTGTTTGATCCATTGTTTCTTGCACTTACACTTGGGCCTCGTTACATCGGACCGTTCACAGTCCTCGCGTGTGTTGGGAAGGTGGCTTATCGGTTGGAGCTGCCTGCGGTGCTGGGTCAGATCCACAGCACGTTTCACGTTTCGCAGTTGCGCAAGTGTCTCGCCGACGAGACGGCGCACATTCCTTTAGACGATATTCAGGTGGACAAGAGCCTGAATTACGTCGAGAGGCCGGTAGCGGTGATAGACCGGAAGGTGAAAAGGTTGCGGAGCAAGGAAATCGGAATCGTGAAGGTGCAGTGGCAGCATCGGAAGGGTTCCGAGTGGACTTGGAAACCGGAAGCAGAAATGCGGGAGCACTACCCGGAGCTTTTCTCAGAGTGATTTCGGGGACGAAATCCTGGTAAGTGGGGGAGAGTTGTAACATCCCGTTTTATCATTGTTATTATTATTGTAATTTATGCTTCTATTTAATTAATTAGATAATTTAAGCTTTGTGGGCTTTACCTTAATACTTTAGGTGGTATCCATTAAGGGTGTGGGGCCCACATGCTCCCTCAAAGCCAACATATAGGGTTAGGGTTTTCTTTTTATGTCCTTGTGATTGGTGACTTGAGGGAAAAGAAATATAAGAGAGAGAGAATAGACGAAAGAGAGAGAAAGCGGGGAAAGAAAGAGAAGAGAGAGAAGGACGGCGAGAGAGAGGACGGAAGAGAGGGAGAGGCTGCCGGAGTTTGAGTGCGTCGCCGGCGAGGGTAAGCTGCCGTGATTCCTTTCCTTTCTTCTTCCCGTTAGCGGTGGTGGTGGCCGCCGGCTTTGGCCGGCCTTGGCCTAGCCGCCGCTGCTCGCGCACGCCGGCGACGGCCTGCAGTCGTGACTGGTGCTCCGGCGGTGGTGGTGGGTTTTCACCGCTGCTGCCGTGTTTATGTGGTCGGTCGGTGGAGGCGGTGGTGGTTAATCACCGCCGCTGGGTTCTTGTAAGGGCCGGTGGTGGTGGCGGTCGAACCGTTGTCGCCGCCGTGTCCCCGTAGCAGATGACGCCGCCAAACGGCGACAGCCGTAGGCGGTGGTCTTGCGGTTTGTTGTTTCCGGCGCCGGCGGTGGCTAGCTGTGGCTAGCTGCTGTCGGGTGACCGTGGTGTTGGTTTTGATGGCCGGCGGCGGTGGTTATGCCAGCCGCTGCCGCTGCTGTGGGACGCGACCAAGGGCCGGCCGGCGGTGTTATCCCTCGCCGTCGTACCGCTGCCCGTTTCTCGGTGGAGCAACGCCGGCGCTAGCCGGCCACCGCCGCTGTTGCGTTTGTGGTTAACCGGCGGTGGCAGTAAGTTGACCCACCGCTGCCGCTGCTTTGCGGATGGTGCACGGCTGTGGTGGCGGGACATCGTCACTATCACCGCCACCTCGGTCAACCGGCGGTGTTGGGTTGTTTATTTGCTTAGTTGTATCGCTACCGTGTAACCCGGTTAGACGGAACAATATCGATGCTTTGGTTATTCGAAGCCAAGTCGTTAGGATAACGTGTGGGTTTTGATACGTACTTTGATTTTCAGAGTGGTTGCGTGGGTTATATTTGTGAGCGGAACGCTAACTTTGCGCGTACGCGACATCTTGGAGGTGAGTGGGTTTTGCATGCAATATGTTATAATTAATATGTGTGTGTATATAATGATGATGTGTTGCGATGGGCCGGGTTGCGGGATGACCCGAAGAGTGTGGAAACCACTATGGCCGGATTGCGGGATGGTCCGGTGAACGGGAAACCGTTAAGATGTGCGTGATGTAAATGTATGTATATATATGTGTATTAATTGTGATATCTTTTGTGTGAAACGTACTCACTAAGCGGTTGAGCTTACCCCTCGTTATGTTATCCTTTTAGGTACGAGTTCAGGGATTGACAAAGGCAAGGCTCCGGCTTGATGGATTTCCGACTGTTGGCATTCCGAACCGTTTATGAACTAATCTTGATACTTGCTATTTTATTTTGACACGTTGTTTATTATGGGAAATTTTTGGGATTGTTGACATTAAATATTTCGTTATTTATAATAAACTTACTCCGGATTATATCTTTTCTTTTTAAATAATTAAATAATGGAATTGGGTGTTACATTGTTGTTGTGATGCTTCATATGTAAAGTCTTGATTTCATGCGGTCTTAGAAAAACAACTTGATCTCACGTGAATCTAAATCATGGTTGAAATAAATAAATATAAAAGATAACGAAATGACTATATAAAAAGAGAAAATTATGATCACATAATTGTTGACCAAATAAATATTTGAATATTGAAAGGTATGCATGGTAATGGAATAATTGCATATATTATTCTTTGATGACACGCTTTAGTCGTACTTAACTAATCTATCTCTCTTTCACGTGCTAATAAACGAAAATTGGAACTTCGAAAATTAACCCAATTTGATAAAGCTACAAACCAGAAAAATTCACGTTCATAGGTTCCAAATCTCAAATTTTATTAACAATACAATAAATTTAAGCTTATAGGATATCCAATAAAGTATATGTTAGGACCTAAGTTTATAGAACCAAACAAAAAACCGATTTATCTAAAAGTGTAGTACTAAAATGAATAACACATTCAATATGAATATGAAAGTGTTGTTCACCATATCCATGAATCACACATTTATGATGAATATGTAAGATTACTCATTACCAATAACACGTCCATATTTTTTACAAATATACCACGTGTAACAACATTGTGTATTGTTTTCAGGTTCCTAATCAATTTTAGGTTCCCCAAACAACATGCCCCTCTATGAGTGTGTGTGTATATATATATAGATAAAGGTTCAAATGAGAAGTGCTAAAAAAATACGAAGTAGATAAGTGATCTCCATCATTCATCCGGTCAATAAAGGTGGCTTTGACCGGTTACGGTGGACGCGATTCGTCTCGGTCAACAAAATGAGAAGTAGAGAAATGATCTCCACCACTCATCTTGGTCAACAAATGCGGCTTTGACCGGTCACCCCCTTAATAATCTCTACCCTCCCATGAATCGCGTCAATCCTCCATGATCATATCCACCATAACTGCGAGATGAGTGGTTGAGATTGCTCCTCACTTTTTATTAAATTGACATGCTTCTCATTTGAACATTTCTCTATATATATAGGGGTGGGTTCAAATGTGAACCAATTTTTGGTTGTGAACGTGAGTACAACCGAGAGCGCGACACGTGGCGGATGACTAGGCGCCACGTCAGATCCACGGCGGATGACTAGGCGTGATTAATGGCATTGAATTAAAGAGGGGGACCACACTCAAAGTCGCCACGTGTCGTGCTCTCGGTTGTCCTCACATTCACAACCAAAAAGTGGTTCACATTTGAACTTTCCTCTCTCTCTCTCTCTATATATATATATATAGGGAAATTCATTTAAAAACCAAAACATTAGTAAAAACCGTAAAAACTCATGGTTTCATAGCTTAAATCAACGAAAACTCTTCGTAGAGTTGTTTAACTTGATGCAAATGTTTCATATAATTCATTTTTTTGTCTTTTTTTTTGTAAAAATGACAAGGTTTCATAGGATTAAAAAAAAATATTTGAAACAGTTTCATAAGAATAAAAAGGTGAGAAACGTTTTCATTTTACATAAAAAAAACACTGAAATATGACACAGTTTCATCAAAAATTGAATTATATGAAACATTTGCATCATATTAAACAATTCCACGAAGATTTTTCGTTGATTTAAGCCAAAAAAAACCACGAGTTTTTACGGTTTTACTAATGTTTTGGTTTTTAAATGAACTTCCCTATATATATATATATATATATATATATATGTGAACCACTTTTTGGTTGTGAACGTGAGGACAGCCGAGAACGCGACACTTGGCAAACGATTAGGCGCCAAGTCAGGTCCACGGCGGATGACTAGGCGCGATTCATGGGAGGGCATTGAATTAAAGGAGGGAACCACACTCAAAGCTGTCTTTATTGACTAGTCTCTACCACGTGTTGCGCTCTTAGCTGTCCTCACGTTTATAACTAAAAACTGGTTCACATTTGAACTTTCCCCTCTCTCTCTCTCTCTCTCTCTCTCTATATATATATATATATTATATATATATATATATATATATGAAGCAAGTTGATCAATAGAATGATCAGGACCATATTTATATATAAGAACAGTTCAACAAGTTTTACAAGAAGAATTCATATATGTTATAATCAAAGGTGATATGGTTTATTGAATGATGAACTCAAAGTATGAAGATTTCTCTAAATCTATGCACACTTCACCTTTTAACGACTCTCATAATGAACTTTTTAATCCCTTGATACATTTATTTGGTAGATATCCAGTACATGCAATCTCATGTTTAAAGCCCCATAAAACAATACTAAATATTACTATATGTACACAAGTTAACTTTATAAAACTTTCTAAACTTAGGACAATTTTAGTCATAACAATATTTTTAGAGTTTTGAACAAGATAGAGAGGATATCCATATGGATAATTAGATTATTGACCGAATGCAAAAAGCCAAGCAATTAACACAAGTGGAACTAGAGCAAATGGATCTCCGATCGAGAAATTGTATCCAAGCCTTGTTGGCTAAGTTGCTCTATTTGGACTTTTTAAAACTGAATAATATGAGGATATCAATTTTGCAATGTGTTTGCGTTCTTCATTGCATACTTCTTGGGCATTCAAATCCTCCCATAGGGTTGGTATGGCGCATTAATCTCATGGACAAGTTTTATAACTCTTACATGTCTAATTTCGTAATGATGTTTTATATAATATATGTAATATATATAAGAGAGAGAAGTTCAAATGTGAACCACTTTTTGGTTGTAAACGTGAGGACAATCCAGAACGCGCCACGTGGCATCTGAATTTTTCTCGAACTAAGCCTATGCATACTGCATAACGCTATCTGTCAGAGTGACACGCGCGACTTCTAACCAAAAAGCCCGCGACTTAGTGTTATTCAGTCTGAATAACACTATTATTCAAACTGAATAACATTAGGTCGCGGGAAAAGTCGCGCGTCGCATAAAATTTGTTGCCACGTGTCGCGCTCTGGGTTGTGCTCACGTTCACAATGAAAAGTGGTTTGTATTTGAACTTTCACCTATGTATATATTTATATATATATATATATATATATATATATATATTCAATTTGGTTGTAAAATCATAGACTCTATGATTCAATGGAAAATAATCAAGTAGCCAACAACTTCTATTTCAATTTTGTTGCATTCACACATCTTTTCAGTTTGTTTAGAATGCTAGGTTCTAATGTTTTTTCTTACTGCTAGAAGCATAACTGTTGATTTTAACCGTTGATTTAATAGAACGTAAAAATTAATTGTAGACTATAAACTTGAGTGTTTTAAATTTATTTTTTGTGATCTATTTTTGTTTTTTGATTTTTGAATCTAACTTAACGATGGCACATAGGTTTTCATAAATCTTAAATATTAATATTTGTTTATTAAGTTGCGTGATATCATAATTAGATAAAAAATAAAGGTCCTAACATATAAAAAATGCAAAAATAAGAAATGAAAAGATTTTATGTGAATTAAAACTTATACTCAATGTCAATGGTTTATAAGTTGCCCGATTGAAAATTAATAATTTTTAAACGCAAAAAAGTTAAATGTTTTATTATAAATTGTAGATAAGGACAATTCTATAATTCTTCAAACATAAGCAATTTTTTATTACATGATAAACAATTTTAAAATAAAAATTTAACAAATTAAATAATAGAAATTCAAACACCTTGAATCAATATGTACGACCCGTACATGAGAATTGAATTTGGTAAGTTGACCATGTATATAAAATAATATTATGTAATAGTGATAAATTGTGAACATAATCGGTCAAATGTTTTGGATACGCTGGGTGAAAAATAAAAAAATGCCCTAACCCAAAAACACACATAACATATTTTTAGAGATTTGGAGCCTTGTCGGACTTTCATATAAATTAATAGAGGGATGCTACCTTTTTAGGGGAGATAAAAGATTCAAGGTAAAATGGGTCAAAACCAAAAACCAAATATGAACAAACCGGTATAGTAAAGTGGAAATATTTGTGTAGTTGGCAAGTGTAATATGACTAGTTAATAATAATCAAACCACAAATGATATACATGCAACATCAACCATAAAATTTAAGACACGAGTATATAAAGTTATGATATGAAAACAAGGCAACGAATTCAGTGAATTAGATATTTGTTTCTTTATCTATACTTTTTTTTCCCCTCGAATTCATAGAATACACATATGGTCCAAAAATTATGTTTAATTTTAGCTCAAGTCATCCCTTCCATATACATCAAATAGGAAATTATAATAAAGTAAAAGAAGCAAAATAATTTTGAATGCACTCGTTGCATAAGCCACGAAGAACAAATGTATTTAATATTAAAGTATGTAAATGTCTCTTCTAAAACTGTTAGGATCGGTAAATCTGTCAAATTCTTAATTCTATAGAATTTGAATTCCTTCCATATGCTGAAGGGATTCTAAAATCTCTCATCTGATGGAATTCATTCCCTCCTGCAGATTCCAATTCCATCCTCAAAAGCCAACCAAACATGGGAATTTGATTCCAATTCCTCCAGATTCCAAGGATTCTAGCGAACCAAACGCCCCCTTAGATTTAAATCCTAGAGCCTTTTATACTTCTTGTGCTTCTCATAGCCTTAATTTGACGCTATGTGATATAGCCAACACTTGCCGTAAAGCTAGAGACTTTTTTTTTGGAATAATTCTTAGGGATACAGAGAAGTAACATTTTTAGATGCTACGGAATCTACAAAGAAAATTGCCACTAAATTAGATATTGATCCAATATTTCATCGAAGATGTGAAATTTGTAGGGAAAGTATTTTGATGAAAACTCGAGTAATGAATCCGGAATTACTTCACAATCTGTCGATAAGTCATTTAGAGTTAATTATTTTTTATATGTTGTTGATCATCCAATTACTTCCTAAGAAGAATAATTGAACAATATCAATAATGTGAAATGTATATGGTTTTTCATTTACTTTTGATAAACTATGTTATTTGGATAATGATTGTTTAAAGTCTTCTTCTACTAATTTTTAAATTGTAAATAAGAATTAAGATCAATCTGATATTAATGGAAATTGAAGTTACTTCAAGACTTTTTACCTGTTCAAAAGAAGGGACTTGTTGATATTTTAGAGTATTTGAAGCATGTAAATTGTTTCTCTAATGCTATTTTGCTTATAGAGTTTTGTTGACCGTTCATGTAACGGTTACATCTTGTTGGGTTATTTTGTTGATTTTTGGTGAAGCAGAAGTATCGGGCTGTATGGAAATCGCTAAGTGTGGTTATTGCTGCTCAACCAAAGGTTATTGTTGCTGTCTGATAGTTAATGCTGTTGCAGTAGTAATGGAGATGCTAGAAGACTTAATTATGATTACTGCTGCTGTCACAAGTTAGTGTTGCTGTATGAAGACCTAGAAGCAGTAATGGTTATTGCTGCGAAGAAGTTATTGCTACTAGTTATTACTGCTAGTCAGTTTTGACAGTTTCAGTTAATGCTTCTTATTTTTACTGCTGCTTCTAAGGATGCGATAAGGAAGATGACCTGTTTGGAGTGATAAGGAAAAGATTCCGAATATCTTGGAATTAGTTTAGAAGATTTGTTTTCCTTATGTTTATCTTGTAATCTGTATATATAGTTTGTTAGATACTTTTGGAGAGTTTTACGAGATATCTTTTGTTTGTTGTGAGAAAAACAGAGCCTCAAGAGATTTCCTAGCAATAGAGAAGTATTGCTCATCTGTGAGAGATTTGTTCTTGCAGATTGAGGCTTTGAGTGTAATCTTGTGATTGAAAGTATTGAATGAAATTAATCTTTCAAGTTCATTGTTTGTTTTCCAATTAGAGTGTTTTTCCGCAACTTCTTTAATTTGTTTCTGAGTTGTTAATTTCTTGTTACGAAATCGATCCTGACACATCTATGGTAAGAAGTTTTTCAAAGTTGAAGTTGTTGAGAAAAACTTGATGGACTAGCCTTGATAATTATTTAGATGTTTTTTTGGAGAAAGTTGATTAAGATGAACTTATTGAATACTTTGTTTCGAAAACATTAGAAGAATCACTTTATATAAAAATTTCATAGGCTATCTTGTTATTTTTTTTTTTTTGCTTTAACTTGTAAAACATCTAATATAATATATGGTATGAACTTTTATAGTTTGTTTTTTTAATTATTTGTCTAATTATCATACAATAGCTTTGTCATAATTATAACAAGGCCTTTAAAAAAATTGAAACAACCCTGAATTATACTATTGATAGTCAACAATATTTATGTGCTTAAAGTGTTTTCTTCACATGTTCTTTTATTGTATTTACCGTTCATTGTATTCGTTACTTGCTTACAAATACTCTCACTTGGTTTTTGCTTTCTAGTTTTTTTTTTCTTTTTTTTTTTATCAAACAAAATTTTTTATAAAGACATCTCTCTACCATTTATGATAGATTAGAATTTGTATACGCCTTAATTTTTAACAAAGTATTGTTAAGTTGATCTAGTTTGGTTTTATATCTTATAAGGCTGTAAGTATATATGATAATTATTGATATAGATATATGTCACTTTTTTCAAATAAAGAAAAATATGTGTCTGAATTGATAAGAGAGATTAGAGAATATCATATATTCACATGGGGCTTGCGGCCCCCTTTTAAATTCACTTATTTATATGCTATATGGACTTTTTGTCACGCGACATTTTCAAATACAAATCTTGATTGCAGTATTTAGTTGATCAAAAAATAATTTGATTTATAATTAAACTAAAAATAATATTCAAAAGTATACATTTTAGTTACAGAAAACTCATGTTTTGCTTGTATGCAACGTTGATGTTAAATTTCTAGTTCATATAAAATATTATTATAAGAGCATATGTTTTGTACTGTCATCTAATGAGTTAAATAGTAATAAGCAAGTTAAATTTGGCTTCCCATTCGAGTCAATCTAGTCAAAAAAGGGGTTGGAGTAGCCCCACATCGATCTCTTAAGTTTTGATTATGTACGTTCTCGGTCTAAGTTTTTGAAAGGATCTCATTCATTGTTGTTTGTTTACTTCTTAATAGTTTTAAAACTCTGTGAATGATTTTGTATCTAAGAATTCTGTTAACCATTCAACATTCTAATTTCATTCCAAACAATTACCAAACAACCATATTTTATTTTGCAATACATTGTAAGAGTCTATTAGTCGTTATGTGCCAAACTATTCAACAACCGCCCAAGCAGATCCTTAAAAGCCGGTCTTAACATTTGTTGGATCTATCCCAACTCAATTAAAATTAAGACATATATATATATATATATATATATATTTATGCCTATCAATAGGTTTATGTAATTATATATAATGTTTTTTATTTATTTACATATGATCCAAATAATTACTCATTCCGTCTCAAAATTATTGTTCAGCTTAAACTTTTGAAAGCCTTTTTTTTGTGTTTTACTTTGACCTTAAGTATTTTTATTTGTGGATGCAAAAATATGAATGTGTTGTGTTTTATTTTATTTTCATTGGTATAGTTTTCATCAACTATTATATAACACAAACAAAAATATGTAAGGTAAAAGAAAAATAGACTTTCAAAAGTCAAAACTGGACAATAATTTTGGGACGGAGGGAGTACTTAAATAGCGTTGTACAAGCTAAACATTGTCATGTATCGTAGAGTCTTGTTATAAAGAGAAAGTCTATACATTACAAAAAGGAAGAAAGTTTCCTAAAAATTGAATTATTAGATCGTCATAATTTTAGAACAGTACCTTCAGAAGGTCTTAATATACATTCTCGACGGTGGAGATCAATTTTGATGGTCAGGACTTCGTGTTTTTGCTATTTGACATAAAACAATATTTCTAACCGATATTTTTTCATATTCAATTTCTTATAATTTGATTTCAGACTCATTAATTATTATCGTCCTAGGTATAAAACCGAACTTTATAAGACAAAGACCATAATGATTATCATCATAAGTATAAAACCGAACTTTATAAAACAAAACCATAGACATGTTGGGAAATAACACCCTCGTATCTTGGAAATCTCTTGGAAACGCTTGGCTAACAAAAAGTGCCAACATAAAATAGACTTTACTTTTCCTTTGTTGAATTGACTTTAACTAATTTCTCTTTCTAATAAAATTAATATACACGTGTTTTTTAAATTCATCAATATCCTCCTTAAATAAGTTCCTTGGCTACCATCACACAAATTATTAATTACTTACTAATTTAGTTAAATAATTACAAAAAATTTGATTTAATTTCAGAAAGGGTTCAAAAAAGGCTTCATGAAATATCCTCCTTTATGGATGTGTTATTATATTACAAATATTTTTATTTTACATAAAAGATGATAATCGTTACATACAAATGGGTGTAGATTCAATACAACCAAATGATCCCCAAAAATAAGATCAATTGATAACATTTATGATTCATTAGTGATTAATAAGGTGTTGGCTATTATATATGTATGATTATTTTCATTACATTGTATTTTATTTAGAATTTGATTAACAACTTTACCTAATTAATTATAAAAATCGAAACATAGAAACTTATGATTGGAAATTCGGAATTCCATATTACCTATTGCTAAATAAATTATCAAAGCACAAAGAACAAGAAATATAACACCTTCAAAATAATTTAGTTGGTCTTAAATAATTGATATATTTCAAGAAATCATTCTATCAAATACCCTTTTCTTTTTTTAATTCATGGTTATTATTTTGATGTCCTTTTTCCTTATATGCCCAAAACAAGGTTCCATATGGATGGCCCACCCATATATTCAAACTTAACCAAATACAAAGTTACAAAAAAGCAAAGCTTCTTCCAACTTGCAAATAGAAGAAGACTTAAATGACTACCATCTGGTCAACCACAATCCAGCAGTTTCCAAGAAACAACCTACTGGCTTTTAGCTATTATATAACCACCCTTTACACTACTCACCCAATATCCATCCATAAATACATCAACTCAACTACTTAAGCTCCATTTCATCACTCTCCCACAAAATCAAGAAACCTTGAAACCTAAAAATGGCCACCAAATTGAACATGTTGCCAGAAGACTGTCTTTCTACTATTCTATCTCTCACTTCTCCAGCAGATGCATGTAGATTAACGACTGCGTCTTCGTCTTTGAGATCGGCTGCCGAATCCGATACAGTTTGGTCGAGATTCTTGCCATCGGATCTCCCACGTATTATATCAAGAGCACATTCTCAACTCGACTTTTCTTCAAAGAAAGAACTCTATTTCCAGCTTTGTGATTCAATTCTTGTAGATGGTGGAATTAGGGTGAGTTAATTTCTTCTTCATATTTTTTTTTTATTTGGGTTTCTTGAAGAATTGAATTTGAAGTCAGTTTCCTTTACATGTATTAAAATATTGACTTTATTGTTGTTTAATCCATGTAGAGCATTTCATTAAACAAAGTTAGTGGGAAAAAGTGTTGTGTGCTATCTGCAAGATCACTTTCTATTTCTTTAAGCAATGAACCAAAACATTGGAGCTGGACAACTCATTCTACATCAAGGTAGTTAAATGATACCAAGGAGGTCATAGGTTCACATTTGTTGTCAAATGTGCTTTTTAATTCCAATTTTTTTGCAGAAAACAGTAATATTTTGTTTGGAATTCTTTTTAATATAAATATACTTTTGGATAAAAAAAATAGAAAGACCTATGTTAAATTTGAATATTCATCCAAAGTACTAGGCTTTGTTAAATCAAAAGTAAATTTTTTTCATAAACTTGTACAACAATCGTAATTTTTATATTCAAATATAAGTATGGGGTTAAAGTTAGATATACTAAATTCTACTTTATTTTTATAAATTGCAGATTTTTCGAGGTGATTGAGCTAAAAACGATATCCAACATAGAAATCGAAGGAAGAATAAACACCGAAAACCTATCTCCAAACACGACATATGGTGCTTATCTTATCATAACAGTTTCTGATCGTGCATTTGGATTGGACACGATCCCATCTGAGACATCGGTCTCCAAGAACGAATGCTCGGTTACCAACACAGCGTATTTATGCCCTCTTGACAACAAAAGGCAACAACTGGAATCCTTGTTTTTCATGAACCGAAGACGAATGATGGAGAAACGGGTGGTAGAAGGAGATGGCAGACGTCCGAGCAAGAGAGAGGATGGATGGATGGAAATCGAGCTTGGAGAGTTCTTTGTTGGAGAAGAAAGTGAGGAGGTGAAGATGAACTTGATGGAAACTAAGGGCCATCAACTAAAAGGAGGACTCATCATCGAAGGAATTGAAATCAGACCTAAATGTTAACCCTAATCTTGCGAAATTCATTCAAGATTGCTTGACAAATTACAAGAAACACTAATTTTGTTAGAAAAAACAAACAATTGTGGAAAAAGTGATATTTCTTTATTCATTTTTGTATATGTAATTCTTTCCATTGCATGGCAATAATATATTATTGTTTTCTTTGTTTTAACATGCACGTATCGTCACTTCCCTTCCTCCCTTTGCCAATGGTTACCAAAAGATAAATCCATGTTGATGTCCCCAACCATACCTACAACAAAATTATGCCCATAGGACATGAAAGATATTCAAATGTTCTAATAAACTGTTTTGTTGGATTTACAGTTTAAGGACTAAACATCTGTATCATATTCAAAATGTTGTAAAAAGTTCATAGTACGATTTAGGTGTTTTATTAAGGTTTTTGAATAAAGATATGGTCCTATTAAAACACGAATAAGCGTTATTTGAACTTATCACAACACTTTTAGATAAA
Organism: Centaurea solstitialis; assembly: GCA_030169165.1. Classification (NCBI taxonomy): domain Eukaryota; kingdom Viridiplantae; phylum Streptophyta; class Magnoliopsida; order Asterales; family Asteraceae; genus Centaurea; species Centaurea solstitialis. Next base: position 55,320,988 of record CM058042.1, on the reverse strand, counting down.
GCATACAAGTATTATGTCCTAAAAGCACGCTACAAAATTGGGCCTTTATAGTAGCGGACGAAACCACCACTAATGATCCTTCACTGATAGTAGATGGGTCAAAAAGGTCATGGGTGATGCTATCAGTGACGAATTAGCAAAAGAAATGCGACAGATCAACGACGGCGATATCTACGTCGGATTAGCAAATGATAGCTTTGTCATAGCCTAGATGGATACGTTGCTGATTTATTTAGTTTAGAAAAAAAACAAAAATGTGGGTTCCAAATCAATCAATTCAAGAACACTTAATCAAGATGATGTATATGCTAAGTACAAGGATATAAGATAGATTGCATTCCATAGATTTGTGAGAGAAGCAAGAAGTACAAATGATGATATTGACTACTATTTATACTAACTCTAAAAAGGCTAAAAGGCTTAAAACAAGTGGGTTTTGAACAATGGGCCTTTAACTACAAATTACATAAAAGGAACTAACTTTAGAGAAATTACAAATTGACACAACTAACAAATATTTCTAACAATTTCCCCCTTTGTGTCAATTTCTTCGCTTCTGATGATGACTTGATAATTTCTTCTTTGACGCTGTAGTCTCTTTGGGCTTCTTTAATGATCCTTCTCTTCTTCGTGATGATGGTGGTGGCGGTCTCTCCTCAAGCCTTTTGACCGGTCCCTCTATCCTCCAAAGACCACAATAAGATTCGAGGCGTCGTAGGATAATGCGATGTTCTAGCCGATGCTCGATGATCAGGAAAACCTCGTCTATCAAGATGGAGGGATTTATCCAGTGCTTAGTCTTCAACACCTCAAGCTCAAGACTCTTCTTTTCGGTAGCCAACCCTTTGTTGATGATGTGGAGAGTCCCATCACTGTACTTGTGGACCTTATCGCATCGCATAAACTTCTTCTCTTCCTTTTGATTCTGGTACACTACCCCAAGAGCCGGTTTCTCGAGGACTTGGTAGAGAGGATAGCGATCGATGTTTGGAAGGTCTTGATTTGGCGGTGAAAGGTTGATAGTGTTGTGATGACTCTCTAACTCGATCTGAAAGTCATGAATCTCTGAGTTCCTCCGGTTCCTCTCGATAAAGCGCTTAACAGCTTCTAGTCCTTTGTATGTCTCCTGAGGTCGGGTTGTAAGCGTCTTTAAGTCAGTGTATAATGAGTCTATGTCATCAATATGCACATTATCGAAATCAGCTTCGGTGAATGTGAACTGTAACATCCCAATTCTAATTTCCCATATTATATGCTAAGCGTGCCTCATTTATATGTTACGAAGGATATTATGTGCTTACATGCGAGAAAAATGTTAAGCATGTTGAAATTTTACTAAGTGTATTAGTAGTGGACATATAAGGTAACCGATGATTTAGTAGGAGTTTGTGTTTGAAATTTTAAGGTTATGCTTCTTTGGAGTATATGAGAGGATGTGGAAATTTTTATGACAATTGGAGTTAGATTGAGAGAGTTGGAGGAAACGAGTTAAAACGTCAACGGTTAAGCTATGGATTCATAAAACCAATTTTTTTAAGAAGTTCTTTCCTGGAATATTATTATTGGATGTTGTAGATTATTTTGTTACGAACGCGTAGGCGAAAACCTCATCGAAAACGGAGTTCCGAGCGAAAAGTTACGCTATTTTTAGTGTTAGTCAAAATGGGTACATAGGCGGGTCAAACCCGACCCAACTTGGTTTTGACCTACAAAAGCCGAATTTTAGCTCCATTTTAGACCATTTTCAGTTCCATAACTCTCACACACAGTAAATGTGCGAATTACACACACTTAAGCTCAAACACCTTCAATTCTTGGAGAATCAAAGATCAAGTGAAGAATTCTTGATGATTATGTGAAGATTGTTGAAGGTATACTTCTAATACTAAGTTTACTCTTTGCAATTAGTGTCAATCACGGTTATTAGGGTTTGCATGTTTGAAATTAGTGGTTGATTTTGTAAGATGATGGTTTTATGTTGGTTATTATCATGTTATCTTGAAGGATTACACAACAATTTGAAGATAATCTCATCATTGTTCTTGTTTTGAAGTTGTAACAATTATGATGACATTTGGGTAAAATAAGCTTAATGCATGGGTAAGATAAGTGTAGAAATCATGATATTATGCTCAGATTATGTTAATACATTAGTTAGTTCTTTGATTACATGGTTGATATGCAAGAAGATGGAAAGAATAAGTGAGTATTCATTATGAATAAGTTAACTATTTGTTATACAAAGATGGATTTTGATGAAATTGGTAGAAAAAGATGAATGGACCATGGTTTCTTGTTGATTTTATCTTGATGATGATAAAATTAAGTTATCATCTGAGTTTGGATAGGATTGCAATGGAAATGGATACTTATTAGGACAAAAGTATGATTTTCGAGTTTGAAAGTCACGTTACAGCACTGTTTTGTAAAAATTGTACAAAATCGTAGAAAAATCAGAAAAATACAAGGTCAGTGGCGTTGGAAAGATATGAATCTGTACTTTAATCCATATGTTTAAGTCAAAGTGTGATTTTGAGTTTAAGTGGGGTAAAACAGAGTGTAAAAACAGAGCTGCAGCATATAAGTAAAGTTAGCTTATGATATGATTAAGTTGATAAAATGTGATTGGTTTTGCCAATGCTTATGAAACTTGATATATGAACTCCAGGGGATAATTTAAGCTTGTTTGAGTCCTTTGGAGGGTATCTTATAGTTGGATTGCAAGGTTGGACATTTGTCGTTCGATTTGACCGTATTTGACATTAGGTCGTGAGGTGAGTTAAATATCTATTCAAATATTATTGTATTAAGTGTATATTTATATACCATCTATATGTATGTGATTTCTATGACTTAGAGTCGGTTCTTATTGGTCTTTTGTCTTTGTATGTATTGATCTCTCGATTACGAGTTCTTCCGAAATGTCGGTCGGTTTGGATATCCATGTATTCCGTCGGTATTGTTTCTTTGATTTCTTGTGAAACCGGAAGTACGAGGATTACTTTGTGTGATCCGTCCCGAAAACGGTGAATGTCAACATGCCGATGAAGGGGGAGGGATCGGTGAGACATTCTAGTCGTTCTTGTTGTCTGTTGGCCGTACTCGGTGCCTAATGTGAAGAGAGGCACGAGTATAGGGACTCGGGCATACCCGGGAGATGAAGGCGGGCTCCCTGCCAGTCCTAAGCATTGTATTCTGTGAACCATAGGAGCTCGAGCATACCCAGTAACGATGGGCTCCCTGGTAGTCCTATGTGTTCTATTGTTTGGTTATTTCGATATGTTGCTTTAGACCGTTTGACTAACGCGTGATATTGATCCCTTGAAAAGGAATTGACCTGGTATCCTCTGATAATTACTTGTAATTTGCATTGAAATAAGCTTGTTATGTCATGATGAATTGTTTGATTTCGGCACTTGATTTTTGGTTATATTATGGACAATTCTTATTACGTAAGTGTTACTCTCAAATAATTGCTCATTGATATAACCATTCAATTGATTGGTTTTTGGTTCCCGTGTATTTGTATAGACTTAATTTCAATAACATTTGTTTAGATTATTTATCTCACTAAGCCATGTGCTTATTCCGTTAGCTCACTATTTTTTCAGGAAAAAAAGAGGATAAAGGCAAGAACCCGGTGTAGTTAGTTCGTGATTAGTTCGGGGATCGTTGCCAAGTCTTGGTATATATATATAATTATGTTTAATATATATTTTGGGTTGTAAATATATCCGGGTAGTTATTATGTGGTCCCGTTTTTAGTTGGTAAATGTTTTAAATTATAAGATTGTAAGCTTTCGTTTTGGATTTGGAAAATACTTATTAAAGTATAACTAGCTTTTGGTGGTTTATTTAGAAAATGATATCCCGTATGTTATGTTTTGGGTTAGTAAAATGTGGTTTTGGTGAAATCGTAACCAAGGTGTTACATGAACTCCCCATTTTTCTTTCGGATGACAGAAAAGACTGAGAACCATAGGCCCTGGAAGCATACGGAAGAAACCTCACTGAGTCGAATGATCTGGTTATCATAGAAGAACACATCTGCCTTGGGTTTGGCTTGGGTATCCATCTAATAGAGATACTTGGTCTACTTTTGTGGTGGCAGATTGGTGATGTCGTAGTACTTCTCCAGAGACAAGTTCTCCACCTTGTTGGTGAAGATGGATCTATGAATATCCTCAAGGTAACTGCCACGCCTTCTCTCTCTATCCCACTTGACTGATTTTAGCGGCTCCACATACTTTCTGCGATTTGAAGGCGCACCCTTCTCCCTTGTATAGATCACCTTGGGAGGTGATACCGATGGCTGTCTCCATTGACGATGAATCGGTCGCTGAGGGCCATGAGTCACAGGGTTGTTCGGAGCACGCATATGTTGGTACGAGGAGCTTTGACTGGTGGAGAGGGAGTATGAGAAGGTGAATCATCCTGAACTGGAGAAGGAGAGCGAGGCAGTACCCTTAGTTGAGGACCTCTATAAGTAGGAGACGGCATAAGAGGAAGAGGAGACCGATGTGGTAAAGGCGTGTCATATGTAGGCGAATGATGTGGAGACATAGGGGGTGAAGAAGAGTTAGAACTGTACATCTCCATACCCGGAAGTGACTGATGTGGTATCAGAAGAGGAGAGTCAGAACTATAGTTCTACATGCATGACTCATAATCATCTGAAGGAATATCATCTGAAGCGGCTACGCGGTCAGGGTGAGAGATTTCCGGGTTGACAAGAATGACAATCTCTCGACCCTCCGCTGAATCTGCCGTCGGGTTCTGACCAGGCTGAGAATGACATACATCGGCACCGGTCCCCATATGAGTACTAGAAGGAGCGGCGCCGGAAGATGTGCCTGTCAGAACTGAGGAGCCAAGCCGAGCCTTCTTATGGATTTCCCCCTCAAGGCGATCGGGGTCATCTCGGTCGTCGTGTCTGCGCTTTGGTGGCTCGGCTGAAGCACAGCAAGAAGTCTCAAGGGCTCGGATCTGAGTCTGCATGTCTGAAATAGAGCCCTTGATCTCAGCTAAATCCTCCGTCTTCAGGGCATCAAGCTTCCCTTCGAGCCTCTAGATAGATAAGACTACCTCTTGAGAAGAGGAGGTAGCCGGCTCGGGATGGCTCGCGGGAAGTGATGGATTAGTGAAACGCTTCAAGTACCCCAGAAGATTGACCTCATGTTCATTGAGATCACTCCGGGACAATAAGGATGGCATAAGAAGGTCCCGTAAGTCATCGGTAGAGGAAACGGGAGCAGTGGATCTCGGAGGTGGGGATGGTGATCGGGGAGGTGGTGTTGGATCTCGCTCAGGCTCAGTCCCCTTCCCTTTGCCCTTTAATCGGGCTTCAAGTGCCGCAAACTTTGCATCAAAATCCTCACAGACAGCCTTTAGGGCGCTGTCTATCATCTCCCTGACAACAAATGCCGGGTAAGTAACACCGGTGTCACATAGACGATCCGTTTGCACAACCGCTGAGTCAACGGTGTGGCCTACTTTTACGGTTGGCGTGATGATAGCGGTGGTAGGTCTTCCCTCCGGTCCTCGTGAAATGCCTGTCGTGGACACCACTCTCGGGGTTCCGGTCACGTCACTAAGAATCGTGACTGGTGGAGCTGAGACTGCATCACACAGACTGGCAGTATGTGTACCTAAATGTGTATCGGGCACTAGACTCTGGTGCACATGAAGGGATGGTGGGGATCGGGGCAGGGATCCTCCTGTTTCAATATCATCACCCTCCAAGTGAGGGCTTGATAGCCGTTGTGCTTTGTCCCCGTGGAATGAAACACCCACCTTTTGAGAGATGGATGAGTGGCTAGGTGGGGCGTGCAATTGCACCTCTGGGTGGGAGGTGTCTTCTTCAATACCCGTACTCAACACATGTGTACGGGTAGCAGATGTGGCTGCCCAGCGTCTACCTAAGGATAGGCGAGGACCGGTTAAAACCTTTGGTCCAGACTCCCACTCATCATTTCTTTCACTTCCCTCGCTCAGCTCACTATCATAACTATCTTCGACTGTTTTGTCTCCCTCAAACCTTATTTCAACCTCATCGGAGTATTCAGACTCAGAATAATATTCTACTAAAGCAAAAGGTGTTCTGTTAGCTAGTACGGGTAGACAAGGGCGAGAAGAGCCTGCTCCGGTCTGATCATCGTTACCGCCTAAGTTACCCCCGTCATCTCCCCCCGACTCCTCATCCTCACGCCCTTGGTCATCACCCCCAGATGAATGACCACTCTCATAACCCTCACTCTCTCGTCTAGGGGAAACCTCCGGGGTGCCAGCCTCCGGCTCTGGAGGTCCTGGTGGAGGAAGTGAGTCTAAGTATGCCCTCACAATCGGTGAACGATGATCAAGTGCATCAAGTAATTCTTGGGGAATCTTCATAGGAACAATATGTTGATGATCAGTGTTATAAACCAGTTTCGACATAGGCCAGATAGGGAATATTGGAAGCCCCTTCCGTGGAACAAGATTGTTCTTGACTAAGATATGAGAGATGATAAGTGCCAAGAATCGGGATACGGAATGAAATTTCTGGCCTTTGTTGTTGTCTTGTCTATGATCACGGATGAAAATTCCTGCCAAAGAAAGTACTGATAGTCGGTGTCGGGGTTGTTGGTGGCACAACCAAGAAAGATGTGCTTTAGTTATTTGCTGCATTGATCTGTTCCTTTGGTGCGAGAGGAAAGGCACTTGTTGAGGATGGCGAATAGAGTGGACCAAACACCTGCGATATGCTTGCGTTTGAATGTTCCAAGAGTAGGAAGTTTTGCATCATATCCGAGAATATAGATGACCTTGAACATTTCTTCATCAGACAGGTGATATGTCTCAGGGTTGACAACGGGTACTTGTAGGATACGACAGAAACGAGCTGTGGTGAGTTTGTACTTAAGGTCTTCGACCTTGCATCGAAAGTGCTCAGATGTGGAAGAGGTGCCCATAACAAATTCCATGGATTCATAGAATTGTTGTATGTAAACTTCTGGGATATCTACATGACGGGTGAGAAGTGGGGTAAGTGGGTGGTTTCGAAGGATTTCAATTATGATTGGGTTTGAGGTGGTGAAGTGATCAAAGTCAAGGTAGTGGTTATTTTGGGTGGAAGGAAGGTATTTGTCATAGGGAAAGATGCTATCAGAGAGTTCCTTCTGTTGAGGGGAAAGGGTATCGTAGGTGATGGGTTGGGGTTGAGCGACACGAGACTGACGGTGAGCTGAGGAGCTTGGATTCACCATTGTACCTGAAGAATAAGATGTTAGTATTGAGGTAAAGGCATAATTGAGATATAAGACACACATCATTGAGATGTGTTATTGTGTACTAAATCAAAAGATTTGGTAAAGAATAACACAACACATTGAGTGTGTATTTTTCTCAAGTTTGAAGAATACAGAACCCAAAGATCTTACCAACCCCAGACTAGATAGTGAACAAGTAGGATATACTGGATGAGGTGGTATCATGGCATGGTGAAACACGTAAACATAACATGTATACACTTAAGCAACGTGGACACACAGATACTCAAGTAATCATGTAAGCAGGTTAAACCGAATCACACATACATCCTTGAGAGCGTTGGTGTACAAAAAAAAATTATTAGGAGAAACAAGTCAAAGTGAGTACACATGCAAGAGTTTTGGAAAAAAAATTGTGCACAATTATCAACTCTGAAACACTCTACTAAGCACACAAACTCGAGCCAAACAAAACAAAAAGAAGGAAAAAAAATTTAACCTATAAAGTGTGGAAGAGAAAAAAAATTACAAAAAAAATTAAGTCTTATATGAAAAAAAAAGATAAGAAAGAAAAATAAACAAAAAAAAAATCGGTCAGAGAGGGAAGAATGACTAAGTGGCTCGGTCAGAGAGGGAAGTGAGTCAGAGCGTGGTCAGAAGCCGGTCAGAGGACAGAAGGGCAGGTCAGCGCTCGGTCAGCACCTCTGACCGAGTGCTGACCGAATGAAAAGGCGAGTGACGGCGCGTGGAAGCGCGTAACGAGCGCGTGGAGGCGCGTGAACCGCGCGTGGCAGCGCGTCAGAACGCGTGGAAACGTGTACAGAGCGCGTGGGAGCACGTGAAGGGGCGTGGGGAAGCGTGTGACAGCTGGGAAACCGTGTAGATGCATGGGTAGGTGTGACAACATAGAAAAACGCGTTTTTCTCCTTTTTTTTCTTCAGATCAGATAATAACCGAAAACACACACAACTAGTGAAAAAACACAAACGAAGGAGAGAAAGGGAGCAGGTTCGGTCACCGGAGGACACACCACGTCTGGTCGACGGTGGTTCGAAGTTCCGGTCACCACAAAGACTTTGGTTCCGGTCGACGAAGGGAAACACACACACGACACCAAGACTTCGGTCGCCGGTCCAGTTGCCGACCATTTTCTCCGGTCCGGTCCGGCAAGAGTGCATCCGGTTTGGTCAAAGGAAGGTTTCAAACTCAACAACGCTTCGGTCCGGTCACAAGACGACTTCTTCAGTCCGGTTGTCGGAGTAACCGGTCGAGAAACGGTGGTGCAAGGGTGGTCCGAGTTCAGTCGGCGATTGGTTTGGATTGGGAAGGTGTCGGTCGTTGGGGGAAGCAAACACACACACACCATGACCTCCGGTCCGGTTGCTGGCTTGGTGTAGCAGATCCGGTCGTCGGATTTTTCTCCGGTCGCCGAAATTGTTCCGATCCGGTTGCCGGTAAGAGCTCCGGTCCGGTCGGAGATGGGTTCGGTTTGGTTTGAAGGCAGGTTCGGTTCCGGGAAGATTTTCGGTTCAAGGAAGGGTTTCCGGTCCGGTTTCGACGAGCTCCGATCCGGTTTCGGCGAGCTCCGGTCCGGTTCCGGTCGCCGGAGTTTACTCCGGTACGGTCAACTGATGGTGAAGCTGAATAAACTCAAAGACAAGATAAATCACACACAGAATTAAAATACACACACAAAATGAAGAAAAGAAAAAAAATGAAAAGAAGAAGAAGAAGAAGAAAAAAAATAGAAAAGGAGAAATAATAAAAAAACAAAAAGATTGATATGGGAATAAGTCTTAATGATTTGAAATCAACTAGCACAAAAACCCTCAATCAGTTCACACAAACACCAAACACCCAAAAAATATTTATTTTAAAGATCAAATAGAGCTTTTTCTTATGTTCTTCAAGATGAACATATGATACCTTCAAAAACTTATCAATGGGGGATTTTAAATGATATGAACAATTTTAGCACCAAATCGCATACAAAATATATGAAACAAAAGCTCTAACAGCGATTTACAACTTTAATAAACACACTTAGCATCAAAATCCAACCCAAAAACTCAAAATCCAAAGATTAGTGAGTTTGGGGTTTTTGATAAACCCTTGAAATTTTCAAGTGGGTTTTCCAAAAACAAGCTCAATAAAGGGACAATGCAACAAAAAAAATGAAGAAGAGGATGATTGATTTAACCTTGAACAACAATGAAGGATTATGAGGATTCTTGAAAATATTGATGAGATTGATTGAGAAAAATGGGTGTGTGGGAAGAACCTTGGAGAAGAAAGAGTTGACGAAAAAGACAAAAATGAAATAGATGTAAAGGAAATCAGTTTTTTTTTTATTTTCTTATTTTTTTATCAAACTAATAAAAATATGGATAAAAACTAGAAAAAAATATTATGTATAAAAAAAACTTACCTGGGGTGCTTACCTGTTCCCCTCAGATCAGGCGGGGACAGACAACGTTCTCCCTCGGAACAGGCATCGGGAGGGAACGTTCCCCCTTGATAGGTGCACACTCATGCCAAAAAGAAATTTAGTAAAACCCACACGACCATGAAAAATAGATACAGAAAAAATTTAACAGAAACAACACCTAATCTATCAAGAACTTAGTCCAAGACAACGATAACCCAGTGGTCAAGAACCTACGTCTGACCGCTGAGTCATGATTTTGAGGGACTGAGTGTTTGATAGATGATCACTCTTGAGGATCATACATACCAAGCTTGGAGATTAGGAAATTAAACCGTTTCTCATCCAAAGGCTTGGTGAAAAGATCCGCAAGTTGATACTCGGTTTTGACAAAGTAAAGTTCAATCGTACCTCTCTCCACATGGTCCTTGATGAAATGATACCTTATATCAATATGCTTAGTGCGAGTGTGTTAGACTGGATTGCATGTGATGGCTATGGCACTTTTGGAGTCGCAGTAGATGGGTATGTGATTGAAGTTGTAGCCATAATCTCTTAGCTGGGTCCTCATCCACAATACTTGGGAGCAGCAGCTGGCAGCAGCGACATACTCCGCCTCGGCTGTGGACGTGGAAACACAATGTTGTTTCTTTGAACCCCAACTGACTAGCTTATCACCCAAGAACTGGACATGGCCTGAAGTACTTTTCCGGTCCAGTTGACAACCTCCATGGTCCGCATCCGAAAACGCGACGAGCTCAAATCCAGATTCCTTTGGGTACCATAACCCACGGTTGGGTGTGCCTTTCAGGTACCGGAGAATGCGTTTGACAGCCATCATGTGAGATTCCTTTGGGTTTGCCTGAAAACGAGCACAGAAACAAGTAGCGAACATAATATCTGGCCTACTAGCAGTCAGATACAACAAAGAACCAATGATGGCTCTATAAGTCTTTTGATCTACAGGCTTCCCTTTTGGGTCAGCACCGATCAAAGTGCCCGGGGCCATGGGAGTTTTAGCAACGGATGAGGTGTCCATATGAAAACGTTTTAAAAGATCCCCGATGTATTTTGATTGATTAATCAAAATACCATCGGGTTTTTGTAGGACTTGAAGTCCTAAAAAGAAGGACAACTCCCGGAGCATACTCATCTCAAACCTAGTGGTCATGAGATCACTGAACCAAGTGCACATATCTGAGTTAGTAGAACCGAATATGATGTCGTCAACATAGATTTGAACTAACAAGATATATTACCTTCGGTCTTGATGAAAAGGGTAGGATCGATTTTACCTTTGTAGAAACCATTATCTAGTAGCGCATTGGAGAGATGATCATACCAGGCACGGGGAGCTTGCTTCAACCCGTAGAGAGCCTTGTCTAGGATGTAGACATGATTAGGCTTGGTACGATCAACAAAGCCTTCAGGTTGAGAGACATAAACTTCTTCTTTCAGTTCGCCGTTGAGGAAGGTAGTTTTCACGTCCATCTGGTAGACAGTGAAGTTCTTGTGAGCGGTATAGGCTAAGAAGATCCGAATGGCCTCAATTCTGGCCACCGATGCGAATGTCTCATCATAATCAATTCCCGCTTGTTGCTTGTATCCCTTGGCTACTAGACGAGCTTTGTTTCTGGTTACAATCCCATCTTCATCCTTCTTGTTCTTGAAGATCCACTTCAGATCGATGATTGTCTTGTTCTTTGGTCTAGGTACAAGTCTCCAGACACCCAGGCGTTCAAACTGATTCAATCCCTCTTGCATGGCAGTTACCCAGTTAGGGATATCAAGGGCTTCCGTCACGTGCGAGGGTTCATGTTTTGATAAGAAGGCTGCAAACAAGCACTCATTTTGAGTTGCTGATCTAGTTTTGACTGGTGTGGACGTGTTGCCAATCACTTGATGGAGTGGATGAGCTCGGGTCCACTTGGTTGTATGAGGTAAGGTTGGAGGGGGTAAAGGTTCTATCCTCAGATCAATATAGAACTCGGGTTCACCTCTTGTCGTTGCTAGAGTGGTAGAAGTAGGTGGCACTTGAGATTGTACCACAATGGGACCAGGAGCTGTTGGTGTGTCTGTGGAGACATGAGAGCACATTCTTATCGAGAGCACATTCTCAACTCGAGTTTTCTTCAAAGAAAGAACTCTATTTCCAGCTTTGTGATTCAATTCTTGTAGATGGTGGAATTAGGGTGAGTTTCTGGTTCAATTGTTTTTTTGTTGGTTTTTAGTTGTTAAAGAACTGAATAATTGAAGTGCATTTTTTTAAATTAAAGTATTGATTTTATTTTGTTTAATCCATGCAGAGCATTTCATTAAACAAAGTTAGTGGGAAAAAGTGTTGTGTGCTATCTGCAAGATCACTTTCAATTTCTTTAAGCAATGAGCCAAAATATTGGAGCTGGACAACCCATTCTGCATCAAGGTTAGTTACTTAAATGATATAAATTTTCTTTGAAATTCTTTTTATAATTAAACGTCTATATAGCTATGCAATAATAATAATAATAGAAAGACCCATGTTAAATTTGAATATTTAAAGTACTATACTTGATTTTCTTAAATCAACAGTAAAATTAGAAGTAATTTTTTTCATAAACTTGCACAACAATTGTAACTTTTACATTCAAATGTATGTATCAGGATACTGTTAGATATACTAAACTAAATTTAATTTATGATTACAGATTTTCCGAGGTGATTGAGCTAAAAACGATATCCAAGATAGAAGTCGAAGGGATAATAAACACCGAAAACCTATCTCCTAACACGACATATGGTGCTTATCTTATCATAAAAGTGTCTCATCGTGCATTTGGATTGGACTCGATCCCATCTGAGACATCGGTCTCCAAGAACGAATGCTCGGTTACCAACACAGCGTATTTATGCCCTCTTGACAATAAAAAGCAACAACTAGAATCCTTTTTTTTCATGAACCGAAGACGAATGATGGAGAAAAGGATGGTAGAAGGAGATGGCAGACGTCCGAGCAAGAGAGAGGATGGATGGATGGAAATCGAGCTTGGAGAGTTCTTTGTTGGAGAAGAAAGTGAGGAGGTGAAGATGAACTTGATAGAAACTAAGGGCCATCAACTAAAAGGAGGACTCATCATCGAAGGAATTGAAATCAGACCTAAATGTTAACCCTAATTTTGTAGAATTCTTTCAAGATTGCTTGACAAATTACAAGAAACACATGTTTTGTTTGAAAGATCAAGCAATCATGGAAATCGTGATATTTGTTTATTCATTTTTGTATATGTGTAATTCTTTGAATGGCAAAAAAAATTCTTTGTTTTAACATGCACATATTGTCACTTCTCTTGCTCCCTTCGGCAAAGGTCACAAAAGATAAATCCACGTTGATGTCCCGACCAAACGTACAATAAAATTATGTACATAGGACATAAATAATATTCAATGTTCTAATAAACTACTTTGTAGGATTTACAATTGAAGGACTAAACATTTGTATCATATTCATAATGCTGTAAAAAGTTGGTAGTACGATTTAGGTGTCTTAATAAGGTTTTTGAAAAAAGATATTGTCCTATTAAAACACCAATAAGCGTTAGTTGAACTTATCGGAATACTTTTAGAAAAAGCATACAAGTATTATGTCCTAAAAGCACGCTACAAAAATGGGCCTTTTTAGCAGCGGACGAGATCACGACTAATGATCCTTCATTGATAGTACGTGGGTCAAAAGGTCGTGGGTGATGCTACCGGCGACAAATTCGCAAAAGAAACGTGACAAATCAACGACAGAGATATCTGTGACGAATTAGCAAACAATAGTTTTTGTCATAGCCTATTAACGACGGATTAGCAATGGATTCACACACCATTGGTGATGGATACATCGCTGATTTTTCTATTAAAAAAACGAAAAAAAACCCATGAATTTTGTGTGTATTTTATACAACACCTACCAATCAATTAACAAAATAAACTAAAAGAACCAAACAAATTAAAAATAACTGATTTATAATGTTGGTCCCAATTAAATGTGACCTTCAAGGTTAACAAAGATGTTGAAGGGGTTGAATACAATCACATATTTCGTACTTTTAAATTCTATTTGTATTTATAACTTTCAAATACATATTTTATAAGATTGTCTTGGAAATAGAAAAGGATAAACCCAATCTAAACAATCTTAAGTTCACACAACTTCACTTATGCACTACGTGAGAAGAGAATAGAAAGAAAGAATATATAAGATAGAAAGAGGAATGGTTTAGTAAGAAATAGAAGAAGAACTGATGTGTTTGTAGAACACTCTATCATCTATTTATACTACATGCATTAAATGCATGACAAAACTACTTTCAAAAGTGTTATGTATCTAGTGGTCCAATTGTACTATTTACAATAAAATACGACCATACGCATAAAGTAGTATGGAGTATATAGTGAACAGTTGCTTTTAGGTTGATAAGTACAGAGGAAACAGTGTGAAGAATGCCTCTTCTGTACTTGTGTCAAAAAAGCATGGTTGTCCTTTTGTGCATAATGAATTAAGACAAATAAGGAAGTCTTCAGATACCAATCTTTGATCAGCGTGTAGAGATCACTAAAGCTTCATGCAGGTCAACAAGTCGCTGAGGCTTGCTATCTTTAGATTGCCAAACAGGTGTAGTCAGGCAACTATCACTGATTCCGTTTTCAGATAATGAGCGGCTTTGACTCTATCATCAGCTACTTCTTCAACATCGCTGGTGGTTTTGCATGATTGACTTCTTTGTCTTTAGGGAGCGATATTTGGCTTCTCGATGATATAAGGACGCTGAACAAACTTGGCGAGTCCATAACTTCGATAGATAAATTACAAAGTGAAACTTGAGATTACAAGAGCTATCACTAAACAGACTCAATGATAATTCCTCAAGATGAAATTAAAGCTAAGTATCTACAAAAAGGATTATGTGCAAGACAGTAACTGGGTTTACCGTGTCCAATGTTATAAGACACTAGTGGGTCACACTACTACACACCCGAATAGAGATTATCTGGATTAAAGTTGTGTGTGAAATAATTAATTAAGTTTAATTATTAAATAAGAGAGATTAAATAATAAATTGGTTATTTATTATTTAAATGATAAATATTAACTTTTGTGGAAATAAATTATTAGTCAAGTTAATATATTTAATTAACAATTTGTTAATTAAATAAAGAGTTTTAATTCATCTAAAAGTTTGATGGGCTTTTTAGTTGGAATGGGTTTTCTAATAGGACAATGTCTTACTTCAGTCTATAAATAAGGCAGTCCTAAAAAGGGTTGAATGGAATAATTCATTAGTAGCTTTCATAGCAAGAAAACGCAGAGAAAAACCCACAATCCTCTCACGTCTCTCTCTCACCGTCGATACACACACACACACACACAAACCGAGTTCGTTTTTGATTAATCCTTGGCGGTCTAGCAGCTAATCTCACGGTGGTGCAGTAGTGGTGTATCCCTCACCAGCTTTCCAGAGTTGTTTTGTATCGTCATAAAGGTAAATCGATAAACCCACTTTATATTGTATCTGAGAATTGTTTTGGTTGGATCTACAATTGGGATTATAATTTTATTCCACTGCGTTAATCGTTAACTGTTCAAATAATCCCAACAGTGGTATCAGAGCCATCCCCATAACTTTTCAGATCTGTTATTCATTGGTTTTGATAAAAAAATTGGATTTTGTTTTTCCTAAAAAAATCTGAAATTTATTCATTCATTTTAAAAATCGGATTTTTGTGGAGAGTTGCACGTTCGTGGCAATCGACGGCGGAACGGCGGCTGTTGCCGGCCGAACCACCGGCCGATCGCCGGACGAACCACGCATCACCTAATCGACGACCACCATGTCAGGGTGGCCAATCGATGGTGTTCATCGCCCGACCACCAAAGCCGAATCTGGCGATAGTGGTGGTGACTGTTTGAGGTCGCACGCCACACCACGGTGGCGGCAGTGACCGATTGCTACTGCTGTGCCGCCGTTGGTGGCGGCGTTTTCTGTTTTCGATCGTCAGCGCGGCGATGGCGGTGGTGTCTTGATGCTGCTGTTGTTGTCGCATCCCTACGGTAGCGGCGGCGGCGTATTGGCGTTGCCGTCAATCGCCGACAGATGGCGACGGTGGTGATTGTTGTTCTAGGCTGGCGATGGTGGTGGCGTTTTTGCGTCGCTGCCATCGCCAGTGGCCGCCGGCCACCAATCGACAGCCGTAAAGGCGATGGTGGCGGCGATTGACAGCCGTGAAATCGAACGGACCGCCAAAGCCTTTAACCGGCGATCGTGGTGTGTGTGGTGGCAGCGGCCGAAGCCGCGTGAATCGCCGAACGTCACCGGCGATGGCGGCGGTGGTTGGTGTTTTGTTTTGATCGTCGTTTAAGGCGATGGTGGTGACGATTGAGTTGCCGCTGTCGCCGATGGATCAAGTCCACCGATCGACAGCCTAGTCATGGCGGATCTGTGGTGTCCGTTTTTGATACCAACCGCCGTAAGGCGGTGGTGTTATTGGTGGTGATCGAGATCGCTGGCCGCGACAATTTTGTGGTGGCGTTCTTGTTGCTGCCACTGTCGTAGCGATCCGCCGGTGATGGCGGCGATGTTTCGGCATTTTTGCTGTCACCGGCTAAAGGCGATGGTGGTGGCACGATGGTTTGTGATAACCGTTTGTTACTAACGAACCACCGGTCACTGTAACGTTTTTTGCGATCTAACGATAGTCATCAGTTGCGTAACGATAAGGTTAGTTCACGATAGGCTAAGGGTAAGCGATACGTGATTGAGAAACCCATTTCAAGACCCAAATGCAATTCTCCTGAAAAGGATTTTGCTGAATATTTCAAATTCATGGCTGACGAATCAGATGTGATGTCGATCCTATCTTTCTCTACTTCACCTGAGTTCACGGCTGATTTAAGAGTTGAATATTGCCATGAGGTCATGAAGAATATAGAAAACCAGGTAGGTTTCTATAAGAACTGTGGGAAGTATCTAATCATGCAAGGAATTTTTTCACTGAAACTGGAAAAAGGTCAATCCGTTAAAGATCATCTCCTGGAAATGAGGAGACTCTTTAAAAGTTTGTCGTGTATGGGATACAAGATGGTTCAGGAAGAGCTAGTATACTCATGTGGTTCTCACTCCCCAAGGAGATACGTGTCACAGCTAGTGAGTACATGGGAGAGCCAAAGATGGACGTGGCAAAGGTTCATGAGGATATTTTGGCCACTCCAGAGCCAAAAGCCACGACAGCAGCTAAGCTCATGGATAGTGATTGGATTGATGAGCTGGGAGATCTAAGTTTCCCAGAATATGGTAGCAAAGATATTTTTGCTCACTCGATGGACATCGACCAGCTAGACATTGGTTCAACCAATGCACCAGGTATCTTTATGATAGACTGTTTGATCACTTCTTATGAATCATGGGTACTTGATACAGGCAGTGGTAACCACATTTGTAATCATTTACAGGGATTCAAAAGAAGGGAGATTTTGAGTAAGGATCGTTCGAACCTACGAGTCGGTGAATGGACGATGCTTGTAGCAGAAGCTGTGGGATCTTACAGTCTTAGTTTACCCCCGGGTCTAGTTTTGGAACTTGAAAATTGTTACTATGTTCCAAGAATGATCAAAAACATTATTTCTTTCGATTTATTAGTAGACCATGGTTTTTAATATAAATATGATTATAAAATGATTTCTTGCTTCAAAAATGATATCTTTTATTTCAAAGCAACTCCCACTAATGGTCTATATGTATTAAATCTTCAAGAAAATAATAAAGAAGTTTATCATATAAGTAAACGATCCAAAGAAATTGAGGATCAAACTTACCTCTGGCATTGTAGGCTCGCACATATAAACAAGAAGCGCATATAAAACTCCAGAAAGGAGGACTTCTGGGGTCTTTTGATTTTAGACCATTTGACAATTGCGAGTTTTGTTTGTCCGACAAGATGACAAAACAACCTTTCAATAAAGAGAATGAAAGAGCAAGTGAATTGGTAGGTATAATACACACAGATGTGTGTGGACCTTTCAGTCATGAAGCTAGGGGAGGATACCGGTACTTCATTACCTTTACTGACGATTTCAGTAGGTATGGTTATGTCTACCTTATAAGACATAAGTCTAAAGCCTTTGAAAGATTTAAGGAATATCATAATGAAGTACAAAACCAACTTGAAAGAAAGATCAAGTTTCTACGGTCAGATTGAGCTGGGGAGTATCTTAGTCAGGAATTCGACAATCACTTGATAGAATGTGGGATTGTTTCACAACTCACACCTCCGTACACACCTCAGATAAATGGTGTGTCAGAAAGGAGGAATCGTACCTTACTTGATATGGTACGATCAATGATTTGTCGCTCCACACTACCAGTATCATTCTGGGGACATGCACTCGAAATGGCAGCTCATATACTAAACAGAGTGCCAACTAAATTGGTAGAAAAGACCCCGTACGAGATTTGGGCGGGTAAGAAACCTAAATTGTCTTTTCTGAAAATTTGGGGTTGTGAGGCATACGTCAAATGACCAACCTCTGAAAAACTCAAGCCCAAATCAGACAAGTGCATCTTCGTAGGTTATCCCAAGACAACTGTGGGATACTACTTCTACAATCCTACCGAGAACAAAGTCTTTGTGGCTCGGAATGGAGAATTTCTGGAGGACAAGTTTCTCAGTACTGAGAATACCAGAAATGATGTAGAACTACAAGAGGTAAAGGAACATGCTACTTTACAGATTATTGAGCCAGTTACTCAACAAGAACATGTTGAGACTCAACCAGAAGTGGTTGAGGAAGTGCAAACACATGACCTTCGCAGATCCACTAGGGTTAGGCAAGAACCAGATAGGTATCTTGGATTTCTAGTCTCTCAAGATAGTGGAGACCTGAATGAGCCTACGTCCTATGGAGAAGCTGTCCCAGGCAATGAGTCTGAACAATGGCTGGAAGCCATGAAGGCAGAGATGCAATCCATGTACGAAAACCTAGTATGGGAGTTGACAGAATTGCCCCAACGTTGTAAAGCTGTCGGGAACAAATGAGTTTTCAAGAAGAAAACTGACATGGATGGAAATGTGCACACGTTTAAGGCAAGACTGGTAGCAAAAGGTTTCACGCAAACTCATGGTATCGACTATGATGAAACTTTTTCACCAGTATCCATGCTAAAATCTATTAGGATTCTGATGGCCATCTCAGCATACTTTAACTATGAGATTTGGCAAATGGATGTTAAACAGCCTTCCTTAACGGGAAATTAACAGAGGATGTTTACATGCTACAACCAGATGGGTTTGTAAATCCCAAGAATCCTAATAAGGAGGTGTGCAAGTTGTTAAAGTCCATTTATGGACTAAAACAGGCATCTAGGAGCTGGAACTTACACTTTGATGAGCGAATCAAAGAGTTTGGTTTTACCAAAGGTGAGTTTGAGTCATGTGTTTACACTAAGTTTAGTGGGAGCATAGTAACCTTCTTGGTCTTATATGTAGATGATATTCTACTGATTGGAAACGATGTACAGACCTTACAGGGTGTAAAAACTTGGTTAGGTTAGTATTTCCAAATGAAAAACCTTAGAGAAGCCGCCTATATACTTGGTATAAAGATCTATGGGAATAGATCTAAACGGCTTATCGGGCTTAGTCAAAGTACATACATTGACAAAATCTTGAAGCGATTCAGGATGGACGAATCCAAGAAAGGATTTATCCCAATGCAACATGGCATAGTGCTAAGTAAAGCACAATGTCCTGTATCTAGTGTAGAACAGGACCAAATGAAATCGATTCCATATGCTTCTGCAATTGGATCGATTATGTATGTCATGTTATGTACCAGGCCTGATGTTGCTTATTCAGTAAGTGTTACGAGTAGATACCAGCAGAACCCAGGTGAAGCCCGTTGGGTGGCTGTCAATAACATTCTCAAGTATTTGAGACGAACTAAAGAAATGTTCTTGGTCTTTGGAGGATCTGAGGATGAGATTAGTGTCACAGGCTATACTGACGCTAGTTTCCAGACCGACAGAGTTGATTTTAAATCACAGTCAGGGTACGTATTTACCGTAAACGGAGGCGCGATCTCGTGGAAGAGCTCGAAGCAGGATACTATAGTAGATTCCACTACAGAGGCAGAGTACATTGCAACATCAGATGCAGCAAAAGAAGCAGTCTGGCTCAGGAATTTTATATCGGATCTAAGAGTTGTAGCCAATATCTCTAGACCCGTAGATATCTACTGTGATAACTCTGGAGCTGTGGCACAACCAAAGGAGCCCAAAGAACATCATAAGTCGAGACATGTACTCAGGAAGTATCACCTCATCCGAGAGATCATTGGAAGAGGAGACGTGAGAATATGCAAGATTCTGACGGACGAGAATATCGCAGATCCGTTGACAAAGCCGCTAGCTAGAGTAATGCATGAGGTCCATGCTAGTTCCATAGGGACGCAGTACTTTGATACTAGTAGCTAGTTTATGTTATTGATTATTACTGTGATATTTTTGAAACATTATGTCATGTAAAACTTTATTATTTCACGGTGTGTTAGAAATAAGGAGGTTTTATTATTCATGATTGTTTCAAAACTGATCACTTTTGGCATATTTAAGGTTATCCATGATTTTTACAAAACTTTGTAAAGAAATCTAAATGTCCATAGCTACTTGTTGAGGTGGGAACCTCAATGGGGTTATAACGCTATTATGAATGTTTGATGTGTTACTCTAAGTAAAGAGCAAGTATACAAGTTATGTAATTAAACATT
Organism: Centaurea solstitialis; assembly: GCA_030169165.1. Classification (NCBI taxonomy): domain Eukaryota; kingdom Viridiplantae; phylum Streptophyta; class Magnoliopsida; order Asterales; family Asteraceae; genus Centaurea; species Centaurea solstitialis. The sequence continues at coordinate 55,300,530 of CM058042.1, read as the reverse complement.
CATAGATGCTCATCAGAGTGTTTGAGTATTGGAGGGGACCAGTTTCAAGTCTGCTTCATGGAGCCTATGTCATGAGCATTGACTTGATGATAGGTTGTCCTTAGACCTGAGATATCTAGTCTGCAAGCATGAGGACTACTGTACTCTTAGAGCATTCTAATGTTGCACCGTAACTGGGTGGCTATAAAGGGCGTGACTAGATGTAGCAGAAGCCATGTTTACAGATGCGGGTAGTCAAGATGGGATTTACACCTCCTCTATGGGAGAGATATTTTCGGGCCCCTTGACGATTAAGATTGGCAGAAATGCGTGGCCACGCTCGGATAGAATAACATTTGTTATTTGGAAAGTTCCATAACTGCAGGCAATCGAAATCAGAGTCAAGAAATACTTGAGTTTAAGATTGAAACCCTCCGCTCCATGTCTGAAACTCACTTTAGAAATATCGTGTGTAAATGGAATGAACCTGTGTAAAATTCAAATATGAATCGTATCTTTGGATATAAGAGATCTTATAACCTGGTTAACCTAAGGGTCTGGCTAGGGACCTCCTTAGGCTAATGGTAACAGTTAAGTTACTTGTCTGGCACAAGTGGGAGTCTGAAAGGATTATGTGCAAGACAATAATTGGGTACCGTATCCAATGTTATAAGACACTAGTAGGTCACACTGCTACACACCCGAATAGAGATCATCTGGATTAAAGTTGTGTGTAAAATAATTAATTAAGTTTAATTATTAAATGAGGGAGATTAAATAATAAATTGGTTATTTATTATTTAAATGATAAATATTAACTTTTATGGAAATAAATTATTAGTTAAGTTAATATATTTAATTAACAGTTTGTTAATTAAATAAAGATCTAGTTTTAATTCATCTAAAAGTCTGATGGGCTTTTTAGTAGGATTGGGTTTTCTAATAGGACACTGCCTTAATTAAGTCTATAAATAAGGCAGTCCTAAAAAGGGTTGAATGGAATAATTCATTAGTAGCTTTCATAGCAAGAAAACCCAGAGAAAAACCCACAATCCTCTCACCTCTCTCTCTCTCTCTCACCGTCGATATACACACACACACACGAGCTGAATTCGTTTTTTATTAATCCTTGGCGGTCTAGCAGCTAATCTCACGGTGGTGCAGTAGCGGTAAATCGATAAACCCACTTTATATTGTATCTGAGAATTGTTTTGGTTGGATCTACAATTGAAATTATAATTTTATTCTGTTGCGTTAATCGTTAACTGTTCAAATAATCCCAACATCTACACTAAGTAAGATTGGGATTCTTATAATTTTATCGGGTCTTAGGAGAGCTGAATCAACATATACAATTTCAAATTCCAAATCATATAATTCAAAATACAATATGGTATATGTGTAACAAATTAACTAGGAGGGACAGGAGCACTAATAGAAAAATGGGCATCAACAACATCTTTAGCGACAAAAAATTTCCCTCGAGGGTGGGGAAGGCAAAGTGTATCCCTATTGCTGCATGGAAGCACCAAACTACTACGACGGAGTGACATGCTCAGCTAACTGGGCTGCATGTATGGTGTCTCAGGCCTCCAGATCTGCCCTACTGTTTAAGAGCATCTCCAACAGTTTCTCTAAAAATTCTCCAAAATGAAGAATCAAAGTTCAAAAATCTCTATGATAAAATGCTTTCAACTCAAATACATTGTCCATTTTGGAGATAATATCATTATTTATATTATTAAAGTATTACATGTATCTAATAAAATATTATTTCTCTCTCCTAAATATTTTATTTAAAATAATTTTATTGGTGGAAAATAATAATAAAATCATTTCTCTCTCATAATAATCATTTTAAAGACTATTGGAGATTTTTACACTTTCTTTCCTACTTTTTCCATTTTGAAGAAAGTTTTAGAGAATCTGTTGGAGACAAATTTTTTGCCAAATGTTTAGTTTTTTCAGTTTGGAGAAGCTGTGGAAGATGCTCTAACTCAACTAAATAATGTTCCTCTAGCAACTTCAACTTCCTTGCCTCCTCGTTTATCCTTGCCATTTTCTCATTCAACTCAATTACTTGTAAATATCCAATATTTGACATTAGTCTATTTTTTTTTGCCAATGAAGGGTTATAGTTAAAAAAACTTATTGTTGACAACTTAGGTCCTACATTGGAATTGAGTACCATAATAGGATATGAACTTTAGGGAAGTGAGGAGATTACCAATAGAGTCAGATCATTCAATAAAATCAAAGGATCTCTTAATTTGCTTCATAAAAAGATAAATGGATAGAGTGAATTGAATCATACCACTATCCAAAGTTCAATCAACCCTCATCTTGTGGGACTAAGTTTTTCATTCTCTAATGCTGATCTAGAGTTTGTTATACATTACTGAAATGAACACTAAAAATCTTGGGCTACTTTTTAATAATGTTTTTCATCACCTTAAACCCTTACTTGATCCGTCTCCTAGTACTAGTGAGACGAGAAATATGTATCGTCAAGTTGCATATGAACGAATAATGATGATGATGAATTCTACAGACCATTTAATATTTACGGTCTACATATTATATAACATATACAATTAGCAGGCCACCCGACCCAAATCTTCTTGCCAAGCCTATGCTCCAAGATCCGACCCAAATCCATCTTATTCTCTCTCCATGCTCCAAGAGCGACCCAAATCCATCCAACCCGCTGCCCCAAGCTCCAACCGACTATGTCCATTTTGCAATTTCATTTATTCCCCCTGAACTTATAACGTTTATTCACTTTATACCTTTTACTTTACAATGTTTCATTTTATGTTTTACTCATATATTGTATATTGGCTAAAATATGTTAAAAGAGTACGTTTTAATTTTAACAAATTACGCCATTATCTTCGTATCGTCGACACGATCGAAATGAGCCTAATTTTGAATTTTTTTGATGTAATTATTTTATTATATATATTTATATAGGACGACTAAATGAAACATGACATTTGTAGAAACTATATTTTAACCCCTAAACTTATAATATTTATTCATTTTATACTTTTAGTTTTCTATATTTTACTTTATGTGTTAGTCATATATCGTATATCGGTTGGAACATGTTAAAAAATACGTTTTAATTTTAACAAATTACGTCATTATAATCATATCATCGGTGTGTTCAAAATGAGTCTAATATTGAATATTTTTTTAATGTAATTATTTTATTATATACTATAAACACTTTAACGCTTTAAACTTGTAATATTTATTCACTTTATACTTTTTAGTTTTCTATATTTCATTTTACATTTTAGTCATATATCGTATATTTGCTGAAATATGTTAAAGTGTCGGTGTCTACTGTTCATGAACAGTCTTTTGGCTTCCTGGTAATTGTTAGTATTATTAAAATCTCCTAAAATTAAATTTTTTGATTTCTTGATTTCTTAAATCTTTTCATTTATTTTATTAAACCTTTCGTATGACAACATTTGTACAAACTTTATGTTTCATATAAATCTATCATATTACTTACGATCAAATCTATCATAGTTTATAACCCGGTGTGAAGTCCGGGTTCTTAATAGGTAATTTCCTCTAAAATATTGTTCATAACAATGGGCCTTTATAATATTACCAAAACTCCATGTAGCGAAGCACGGGCAAACCCCTCGTTAATATAAAATCAATAATATGTGTATTAGGTATAGAGCACATTTGATATAAACTTAGGCAACCAAATTTTCAAATATCAAAGGGTGAAGGCAACTTATTAAAATGCATCAAATATTCTATAAATTTTATGGTAATATAATAACATAATAGCAATAAGGTAAATGAATGAACGAGGCGCCAATGCCTAAAACAAAAGTTACTATATAAAATACCTTTTACCCTTGTTTATTATTCTTGATGCTCTTAGGGTTTGGTTAATATCTTTTGATTACCTCTTATCGAAATGAAGCTCTCATTTTATTAGAACTCATGATTGTTTACCAAAAAAAGAAAATATACTTTTTAAACGGAGCTTCAACCTTTTATAGTGCTCTAACCATAAACAGAAAGCAGATTACATCTTTCCCGGGTAAACGTGACATTTCACACTTACCCTTCTCCATAGTAGGTTACAGTCATACATATAGGCCGATAAAACATAAGATGGTTCACCCAAAACAAATAGAAAATAGAAACATTGAGAACTGAACTCTTTTTTCTGTTTTGTTAGTAGAAAAAAATAATATGAGAATGGTATTTTAAGTCTCACCATTGTATATATCGAACTGTTATCAGGACAAGTATTTGAAAAATGTTGGAAAAAGCTGAGAACTTAAGGGTGTGTTTGGTACACAGACATAACATGATAGGACAAGGTAAAACATAACAGAACAGGACATGACAGAAAAAAAATTAACAAAAAAGACAACAACTAGTAGAAAATGTAAATATTGTACAATAAAAATTTAGTTGGGTGTGGAGCATTTCGATCATGTCGGATTCGGATTTAAACGGTTTTAGGTTCGGGTTTTAACAATATAAGCTTTTTTTTCTTTTTTTTTTCCCACCAAATTAGGAGAAAATAGAAATATTATGCAATAAAAAATTAAAGATAAACATATATATTTTAAAGTAACTAAATTTGAATAAAAAAACTATCAAATGAAAAAATTACTTATATTTTATATACAATGGTTCTAAATTTAATCTTAATCTTTCATTTTACATGCATGCTTAATCATTAAAGATTAAAATTAATTCAATGAAAAATACTTGAACTATTAAAAATAAAGTTCATATCTCAAAGAATTACATAAAAAAGTTACAAAAATATTAATAAACTAAAGGTTATATTCGGATTTTCGGTGGGTTAGGTTAACGGGTACGCAGACCCTACCCGAACCGAGTAACTCGATAAAAAGTCGGATTTTTAGTTTTCCGGATTTGGTCAAGTTTTGCTCACCCTAAGTATGAGACAATTATCGTGAAAGAGAAAATCAATCTGTATTTTGAGGGGTATAATGATACATCTAACCCTGTTCTACTTAGTTCCATAGAGTATGATGGAACATGCTTGTCTCACTCTTGTTCTACTTAGTTCCATAGAGTATGATGGAACATGCTTGTCTCACTCTTGTTTTACTTAGCTCTGTTGTATCCCACATAGATGTTATCAAACATGGAATAATCATGTTTTGTTCTCTCCTGTCCCATTCTGTTCTACGTACCAAACATACCCTAAAAGATTTCAACCTTTTTTTTTTTAAATTAAAACCTTAATTTGTTTATGAGCTTCAAAGATATAAAAGTAAAGGTGTACGACGACTCTAGGCTTTTCACGTTTTACCTTAATCAAGTGTTTTTCTTGAATAAACAATTTTGATAGACTGAAAGGAATTTAATATGTTCAAAAAGTAAATGTCGTGTGTAAAAACTACAATTTAATATAAATGTCAAATATTTGACTAACAATAAATTCTAATAAGTATTTATTTTAAATATAAGATTATAATAGTCAATTTTTAAGTCATCGTCTAATATAAAATAGAGTAAACTATGATTTTCTTCTATCTGGTTTGATAATTATAACTATTTTTGTTCGTGTGGTTTAAAAATTGTTTTTTTCAATCTTATAGTTTCGATTTTTCTATTTTTGTCCATGCCTCTAACTCTGTTAACAAAAGGGGTTAAAACGACAAAAAACTTTGTTTTTTATAAAAGTTACATATTTTGTTCTTGTGGTTTGTAGAGATATAAAATTTATCCTTAAATTTCAAAATTTCAAAATTTATATGTTGGTTTTTTTTTTTAATTTTTTGTTATTTATTTATTCTATTTCTATATTATAAGTTATACACATTTTTCAAAGACTATATATATACACATATACAACATACATAAGTATGCGCTCTTTTTTAATTGAAATTATTTTTTTCCTTTAAGTTTTTTATTGTTTTTTTATTATATTTCTATATACTATATATAAAACATTGTATATATATGTATGCTTTTTAATTTAAATACTAAATATTAATATCAATTAATAAAAAATAAAATGTAAATAAGTGTACGGATTAGTACGGGTAAAACATTAATAAAAATAAAACTAATATTTTTTTCACGGGTAATCTTAAAATTTTCAAATGATTATTTTAAAATAAGTAATAATTAATAGTTTTAATTATTTATTTATTTACTTGAGATCTTTATAACTATATAAAAATATAAAACTATTAATTTTTATTTACAAGTATAACTAAAACGTATATAAATAAAAGTAAGATTTTTATTTATTAGTGTGAGTAAAGCGTATTTAAAATAAGTAAACTAATATTTTTTTACTTATTTTAAATTATCATTTGAAAAGTTTAATATTACTTGTCAAAAAAAATAGTTTTATTTTATACGAACCGTTTGTTTTTGTTAAATAATTTTACTCACACTGATCCGTATACTCATTTATATTTTATTTTTTATTAATTAATTTTAATATTTAATACTTAAATTAAAAAAAAGATACACATATATAATATTGTATATAGAGTATAGAAATATAATAAAGAATAATAAAAAAAAAACTAAAAAAAGTAATTTAAATTAAGAAAACACACACATATACATGCTATAGAGGGAGGTTCATACAAGAACAACCTAATTTGTGTTAACCGTGTTAACTTATAGTTGCATATGTAAATCAATGAAATTTTTTTTGTGAAGTTGTTTAATACGATGAAAATGTTTCATATACTAAATTTTTTGATGAAATTGTTTGATATGAAGGTTTTTTTTACATAGAAATGAAAAAACTTTCATAAGAATAAGAAAAGTTTCATAAGAATAAAAATACCGAAATAAGAACATAGAATACCCTTTTACCATCGTTGATTACAATTTTTGTTGACCTTTTCCACTGGGCTAAAGACAAGGTTCTTTGGGTATGACCCACATGATAGATTCAAACTCAACCAAATACAGCGGTCCATATAAAGCCAATGATATATACAAGTTGCATAGACTTGATGATCACATCTGGTCAACATACCTCTCCTTCATTTCCAAGAAACCACTACCCCCATGCACCCCACCCTCCTGAATCCACTTGCCCTCCATCTAGCTAACATATATATAACCACCCTTTCCATTACTCACCAGATATCCATATCCACATCCTTCAACTCAACCTCCATTTCATCATTCCAAGAAAATCAAGAAATCTTGAAATTAACCGAAAAAATGGCCACCAAATTGAACATGTTGCCAGAAGACTGTCTTTCTACTATTCTATCTCTCACTTCTCCAGCAGATGCATGCAGATTAACGATTGCTTCTTCGTCTTTGAGATTGGCGGCCGAATCCGATACAGTTTGGTCGAGATTCTTGCCATCGGATCTCCCACGTATTATATCAAGAGCACATTCTCAACTCGACTTTTCTTCAAAGAAAGAACTCTATTTCAAGCTTTGTGATTCAATTCTTGTAGATGGTGGAATTAGGGTGAGTTAATTTCTTGTTAATTTTTTTTTGAGTTTCTTAAAGAATTGAATTTGAAGCCAGTTTTAATTGTTTAATTGATTAAAGTATTGATATTGTTTTGTTTAATCCATGCAGAGCTTTTCATTAGACAAAGTAAGTGGGAAAAAATGTTGTGTTCTGTCAGCAAGAGCACTTTCTATTTCCTTAAGCAATGAACCAAACCATTGGAAATGGACATCCAATTCTGCTTCAAGGTTAGTTAATTAAATGATACAAGAAAGTCAAATTTCGCTTTTGTCGTCAAATCAATTTCTTTCCACAAATTTTTAAGAAAAACGGTAACATTTTTTGTAGAACTTATTTACATATATATCCATGCAAAAATACTACATAAAAAAGATATTTTTTGGATAAAAGTTAGAAAGATATTAAACGTGAATATCTAAGATATTCCATTTGACTTTTTCTAGGTAACCCAGGAAAAAAGTGAAGTGGGTTTATAAACTAGTAAAATAGTTGTAACTAGCTTCATATTCAATAATGTTCAAGATAGACATACTAAATTCCACTTGTTATGAATTACAGATTTTCTGAGGTAATTGAGCTAAAAACGATATCTAGCATGCAAATCGAAGGAAGAATAAACACCGAAAACTTATCTCCTAACACGACATATGGTGCTTATCTCGTCATAAAAGTTTCTGATCGTGCATTTGGGTTGGACTCGATCCCATCTGAGACATCGGTTTCCAAGAACGAATGTTCGGTTACCAACACAGCGTATTTATGCCCTCTTGAAAACAAAAGGCAACAACTGGAATCCTTGTTTTTCATGAACCGAAGACGAATGATGGAGAAACGGGTGGTTGAAGGAGAAGGCAGGCGTCCAAGCAAGAGAGAGGATGGATGGATGGAAATCGAGCTTGGAGAGTTCTTTGTTGGAGAAAAAAGTGAGGAGGTGAAGATGAATTTAATGGAAGTTAAAGGCCATCAACTAAAGGGAGGACTCATCATCGAAGGAATTGAAATCAGACATAAATGTTAACCCTAATCTTGCGAAATTCATTCAAGACTGCTTGACAAATTACAAGAAACACAAGTTTTGCTTGAAAAATCAAGCACTTGTACATGGACATATTTCATTTATTCATTTTTTTATATGTAATTTATTCCATTAAATGAAAACCAATATATTATTCTTTCTACCATTTTAACCTACAATATAAATTCATTGCTTCTTTATATCCAAGAAGAAATCAATTGACATAAGATTTCATCGATAATTGGCCGCTTATTCGTCCGAGTTAAAGAACTAGTTGGTAAATAACACCGTATCAATAGATAAAAACAAATATTATCGGAGGACCTAGTCACTTGGACCAACTTTTTTATCGAACCGACTCAAGCTGGAAAATTTTCCTACCAATTATGCAACGTTGCAACAACCTCTCGAGCAGTAGAGCATTTAGTAAAGATGTGTTGAAGAAATTCCTCTTAAGAGTTACACAACGGACACCGATGTGGGGCTACTCCAAAAGAAGATGTTCGCTTTTGTTGGGGCCAACGATTCCAACGTGTCTCATTCTCGCCATGTGGAGAGTTGCTTCATCCATCAACGGTCGTAAGGAACCACTGAGAATTGCTCGTTGTCTTCTAGTGCCATTGCTAATTACCGTACGTCTTGACAATGATGCTTCTCTAGAAAACTCTATCTTCCACCCGAAAGCACCACCACCACTTACCCATTATGGCGATGCTAAAAGCCTAGAGGTTGTCGATATCAAACCCCCCGTACTCATGTTGTTAAGAACCATATTCCAAGCAACCCATTTGATTTTAGTTAATTAGAATTCTACGAGCTCTACCCCGACCCATCAACCCCTTGGCAAGAAAAAATCTTGTTTTAGATACCTTCGAAAGTAGTTCATTTTAAGCTTTATAGAATGTTACAGTACAATACTTTATTAAATACATACGATTTATGAATACATTATATTCTAAATCTAACATATAAAACACCCAAAAACTGAAATTAAAACCCTGTAAATTAAAATTGATATTTGGGAACTTTCTTTCAAATAGATCTATGATAAAGTAAGCTTATTATGATATTCAACTATAGAAACTAAAAGTTGTTCAACTACAAATACAAATCCAGCCCTGTTGAGTGTTGACTCGTTTAGTTTCATTAAAATAAATCTAAAGTTAATTAATTCGTATTAGTGACCATAATTGTTCTAGATTAAGTAGCACATGTCTTCATAGATTAATTTAATATCATAGTAAATAACAATAAAATACCATAACGTTGATTTGGTTGGTGACTTCGTCAAAAATGTACATACACCAATTTTGGTTGACCACCATCTTACAAAATTAAATTAAATAATACGAAAGAAGGAATGTAAATTTATATAGTTTATATATAAACGGAAAGAAAATGACACACACATGTTATGAATTTATGTCACTTTCTCCATATAAAATATATAAAATAATCTTATTTTAGTTTAGAGTAGTATAAGAGGGATGGCATAGTGTGTCACGATCACAACCCATTAACTCCTAGACAACCCGGCACATTGGATAAAATATAGGGAAAATTTCATCTATATTTGTGGGTGCCAAATCAATCAATCAAGAACACTTAGATCTTCATGATGCAATGGTAGGTACAAGATAGATTTCATTCATAAGGTGTAAGAGAGAAGAGAAAGTACAAATGAAGATTACATCCACTATTTATACTAACTCTAATGGACTAGGCTTTTGAAAAGTAGATGGGCCTAAACAATGGGCCTAATCCACAATTTACATAAAAGGAAACTAAGTTTAGCGAAATTACAAATTGACACAACTAACAAATATTTCTAACAATTTCCCCCTTTGTGTCAATTTCTACGCTTCTGATGACTTGATGACTTCTTCTCTTTGATGCTTTAGTCTCCTTGAGTTTCTTTGATGATCCCTCATCTCTCCGAGATAGTGGTGGTGGCGGTCTCTCTTGACGCTTCTCGGTTGATCTTATCAAGGTATCTGTCATACCTCCTTTCTCTATCCCACATGACTGGCTTCCGTGGCTTCACATACTTTCAACAATTAGATGGTACACCCTTGTCCTTCTCAAAGATCACCTTCGGAGGTGAGACTGGCAGTTGAACCCATTGACCATGGATCGGTTGATGGGGGCCATGAGTAACAGGGTTGATCGGAGCTCTGACTCTTGAAGACATGCTCAGAGCTCTGGATGTGGAGACGGCGTGCGAGAAGAGGCGATGTTTGGAATAGGAGACTTGGGCTAGACGGTACCCTTGAATCAGATGCGTCATGATACGAAGGAGAAGAGTGATGTGGTGAAAGTATGTCACATGAAGGCGGTGGAGAAGATGGTGGAGAGTGATGTGGAGACATAGGGGGTGAAGACTCAGAACTGTACATCTCCATACCCGGAAGCGACTGATGTGGTACCAGAAGTGGAGATTCAGAACCATAGCTCTCCATGTCTGACTCATAATCATCTGAAGGATCATCCTCTTCTTTCACTTCAGGCTCTGGGATTGGAAACTGAGTGTATTCGTCATTGGAGGAGAAATCATCAAGATTGATAATATCCTTAAGCTCATCATCTATAGCGGCTACACGGTCAGGGTGAGAGATTTATGGGTTGACAAAGATAATAATCTCTCTACCCTCCGTCAAATCTGCCATTATGTTCCGACCAGGCTGAGACTGAGGTACATCGGCACCGGTCCCCATAAGAGTACCAGAAGAAGCGGCGCCGGAAGATATGCCTGTCGGAACTGAGGAGCCAAGCCGAGCCCTCTTACGGATTTCCCCTCACGGCGATCGGGGTCATCTCGGTCGTCGTGTCTGCGTTTTGGTGGCTCGGCTGATTCACGGCAAGTAGTCTCAAGGGCTCGAACCTGAGTCTGCATATCTGAAAGAGAGCCCTTGATCTCTACAAGATTTTAACCTCCGTCTTCATGGCATCAAGCTTCCCTTCGAGCCACTGGATAGATGAGACTACCTCTTGAGAAGAGGAGGTAGCCGGCTCGGGATGGTTCACGGAAAGTGATGTGTAAGCAGATTGCTGTAGATAACCCAGAAGATTGATTTCTTCCTCGTGGAGATTCCCACGGGAGATCAGGTTCGCCATAAGAAAATCCCTCAACTCATTAAACAAGTAGTGGGGTGCAGTTGGTGCTGGAGGTGGTGTTGGAAGTGGTGAAGTATAAAATCCTCATGGATAGCCTTTAGGGCGTCGCCTATCATTTCCCTGACAACGGATGTCGGGTAAGTAACTCCGGTGTCACATAGACGTTCCGTTTGCACAACCGCTGTTGCAACGGTGTGGCCTACGTTCATGGCTGGCGTGATAGTGACCATGGTAGGACTTCCCGCCGGTCATTGTGAAATGCCCATCGTGGACACCACTCTCGGGGTTCTGATCATGTCACTTAGATTCGTGATGCGTGGAGCTGAGTCTGCGTCACATAGACTGGCAGTATGTGTACCTAAAAGTGTATATGGCTCTAGACTCTGGTGCACATGAAGGAAGTGTGGGGATCGGGGCAGGGATCCTCCTGTTTCAATATCATCCTCCTAATTTTTTTCTTTAAAATTTAAAAAAAAAATTTGTTGTTTTTTTTTTATAAACAAGATAAAATAAAATAAGAAAAAAAAGTATACTATTATATATATGTATATATATAAAGTATAGAAGAACTTACCTGAACCTTCTAGGAGCGAACGTCATACCTGTCATCGTTCCCCCTCGGAACACGTAGAGGCAAACAATGTTACCCCTTGGAACATGCACAGGCAGACAACGTTCCCCCTCGGATCATGCATAGGAAGGGAATGTTCCTCCTTGACTGATGCATACTCATGCCAAATGATTAGTAATACCAACATATGAACGAAAACACATGCATGTAGGGGATAAAATACTTACCTGTGGTGCTTACCTGTTCCTCTTCTGATTAGGCGAGGGCAGACAACGTTCCCCCTCGGAACATGCAGAGGCAGACAACGTTTCCCTATGCATACCTAGGGAACGTTCCTCTTGTTCCCCCTTGGAATAAGCAGAGGCAGACAACGTTCCCCCTAGATTTATTACCACTCATAAAGTGAACTTCTCACCAAGTACAACTCTTGAAGGGAGTGAGAAGGTCCCTTCGCCCGGTCATGTGTTTGGGACAACCTCTACCATAACTTACACATGACCGTCCTGCAAAATCAAGTGCAAACATTTTTAGGTACCCATTTGGGAATGGGTCCTTTCGGGTTAGTATCAGCAGATTTAGAGTTATGTTTCTTAGCATGATGAGTGTAATGATGATAAACATGATTGTAGAATCCATAAAAGTTAGGAGCACAATATCGATCATTCACAAAGGCATTCGCACAAAAACCAAAATGAAAACAGTTCCGACAACGATAATCACTCCGATATCCATAAGCAACATGTTCACAGTCATGAAAATTAAAAAGAGTATGAGGTACATGACTATGAGCTCTATGAAATTTATCGTTGGAAAATCTGTTTTTCGCAAATTTGGGCTTATATGCATGTGACTTTGGATGACTGCCCTTTTTAGTTCCATTCTCCTTTGAGTTGTGCCTACCCTGTCTCACATTTTGATTTGTCTCATTTGAAGAAGTGTGATTAGCATGAGGGTGATGATTTGACGATTTGTTTCTTGGGTGGAAGTTGTGTGGTTGTTCCTTAGGTTTAGACGACTTCTTGTTTTTACGAGAGCGTCGACGTTTCTTAGGAGCAGTCACATTAGGACGAGATGTACTCGCAACTTCAGACTCAGGGGTGACTATCGGATCCTTCCCTTTGTCTTCCCGAGTGGGTTTGACAGGAGTACACGTTCCAGGTTTAGAAGTACCATTTGATGTACCACCCTCACCGGCCATGTTGGAACAATCATTCGACACAATCTCAGAGAGTTGTACCGTTGATCTTGGTGCCATGTTAGTTAGAGTGTCCATGTATGAGATAGTTGTGCAAATTGGAGACCTTAGTACGATTGATTTTGAGTTTTGAAAAGTTGTACTTGAAGGTCTGAAATCGGGTGCATCAACATTCCACGTATGGCGATGATGAGGTGTATTACCATAAGTTCCACATGAGGATTGATTGTCTCTTGGTGGACTCTTGGATTGGAGGGCAGTTTCAAGTTCATTGATTTTACTCAAGAACAAGTCCTTCTCCCTAAGGCTCATGCGCCTCTCATCCTCGAGTTCCTCCTCAAGCTTGGCAATCCTTTTCTCATAAAACGTTTTGTTATCTTTGTAAATCTTTTCAAGAATTGGAACTTCCTGGTTCATCGCATCCTCAGTGTAGCTAGGCGTGTAATCCTTCGATAGAGGGATCTCACGCGTTGCATAACTGTTGTTAAGAGGAGTATAGTTAAAGGGAACTGAGTGTTTGTTTTTTCTATCTTTTTCTTTCTTCTCAATTTCCTTCAATTGCTCAGGATCGTCAGACTCTTTCATAAAAACAATCTTATATCCACGACCCATGTACCTCATGTCGTACATGGTAGGGGTCTTGGATATGGCACACTTAAGATGACAAGGACTTTTATATCCTATGCCTTCTTTGGGGTTGTAATAATTGAATTCCTTTGGCTGGTTCATATGGATGGTCTGATCGGTTTGACCTCTTTTCAGAAACTTATCCTCCATGTCTTTGATTTTTGCAAACAAGTTAGTTCTTTGAGCAAAAATGAATTCATACTTCTTTACATTCTCACTACTTAATCTTTCAGCCTCATGTAGTCTCTTTTGTAAATCAATGATGTTAGCATTTAAGCTTGTGACTTTCTCTTCAAGAGTTTTGTTAGCAAGGGTGAGCATGTTAACTTTGTCTTTTGAGTAGGCCAATTCAATGTTGAATTTCACGACTAAGGCATGTTCACTAGCTAATTTGGATTCTGCTATGGTGGTTAAGTTGTTTGCTTGTTTAATTTTCTTATCATACTCAGAAAGTTTAAGTGCTAGACCTTTTACTTGATTTTCAAGTTCAGTGTACGGGTCAGGAAGTATCTCAGAAGAAGATGACCCAGAATGGTTTGAGTCAAGGTCGTTGTAATCACGATCTCCGTCTTCTGAGTACATTTCCTCCTCACCATGATTTGCCATCAGGCACAGTTGATCTTCTCTTCCTTCATCACTTGTTAGATCCTCAGCAAGCATACATATGGTATCTCCCTCCTCATCATCACTTGACATTCTGAGCCAGACTTCATCATCAGCAAGTATTGTTGTTCCCTCATCTTGCATCTTGAAGCATGTTTTCTTTGGTTCTTTTGCCCTTGTCATCAGGCTTGGTGTTATCCTCGGGCATTTGGTAGTCAGCTCTACCACCCTGTTCAACTCTCTTCAGCTCAGGTTGTCTTTTATGCTTCCTTCCACTTGAGTACCGATGGTTGTTAGAAGACATGGGCATTCTTGTATTTCTCTTGGACATAGACTTGGTGAGCAACGCCAGGGCCTTCTTTATGTCATTCATTTCTTCATCAGATTCCTCTTTATGTACATGGAGAACCGGTGGTTGGTTATCAGACCCGATGGCTAAGGCTTCTCTTGTGTTCATGATTTATGATTGATTGTGGATCTTAAACCACTTAGAATGGTCAGGTGATTTGGTTGGTGAAAAAAAATTTCAAGACTTGTGAAAATCTTGAAAATGATTCAGTTCTGAAGGTAAGGTCCAGAACTGGAGGTTAGGTTCAGATCTGAAGGTTGGATGTAGTGATGGGTATTGGGTGTCGGGTATTGAAGGAAGACTTAGAGAAATTCTGGAAACTCTAGTCTTGAAGAAAACACTTGACGCCCAAAAATCCAAGTCTGAAGAGAAGACCCGGTACCCGAAGCTTGAGGTCTGAAGAAATGATTTCACCAGAACCAGAACACAACGGATCAAGAGCAAGTGGCAGGCTCTGATACCAATTGTGGGTGCCAAATCAATCAATCAATCAATCAAGAACACTTAGAATAATTTGTGATGTGTATGCTAGGTACAAGGATCTAATAAGATTGCATTCATTCAATGATTAGAGAAGCAAAAATGGAAGGGGAAAGTACAAATGAAGATATCTACTCCTATTTATACTAACTCTAATGGACTAGGCTTTTTAAAAGTAGATGGGCCTAAACAATGGGCCTAATCCACAATTTACATAAAAGGAAACTAAGTTTAGCGAAATTACAAATTGACACAACTAACAAATATTTCTAACAATATTCTTAAAAAGTTGCTATATTACGTATATCTCCTTATAAACTTTGAAACTACGCATATATCCTTCTAAACCTCAAAAACTCACGTATATATCCTTCTCTATAATTTAATTAGAATTTAAGTATTTAAAAATAATAATCATTATCTACTAAATAAATGTATTTTGTAAATTACTTAACTACCCTTCTTATTTTTCTACACAATATTAAAATCAATATTCTTAATTCCTTTAAAAGCTACGACCTGCTTATCAGATTTGCGCTTCTATATTCTTTAAAATCCAATACCATCGCCGCCACAACCACCATGTCCACCACCTCCTCCCCTCCTACGCCCAAATCCGAATCCAAACCTCTAGAGGAGAACTCGTACACCCATTTTGGACTCGATGGAAAATAGAACTCTCAGCATCAAACAGATCGGTCTTTGTCGCCGGATTCCTTCCAACGGCCGACTTCGGCGACCGATTCATCTTCTCCGCCTACTAGTTCAACACCTCCGCCTCCGAACCAACCATATTCTGGTCGGTCAACGGCGATTCTCCGGTCAACGGGTCCACTTCCCTCTCAATCACCGTCTCCGACGAGCTTTGTCTCGGTAACTTCCAGTTCCCCAGAGCTCCGACGTCGTCCAACACCACCACGCTGCTGCTCGAGCTCGCCGATAACCATAATCGGTGGTGGTTTCTCATCTGATTCCACGGATGAAGAGCTTACGTTGGGTGGGATCGGGGTCTGCGATGGCACGCACGACGTCTAGAACAGTAACGTCATGTACGACGACGGTTTGTAAGACGTCGAGAAGTTGTTCTTTGGTGAAGGGCTCGAGGATTTTGCTGAAGCCAATCTGAATTTAAAGGAATTATGGAGAGACGAAGGAAATGTGATATGCAGGTCGATTTTATTGGAATTAAGAATTTTAATCTGAATTTAAAGGAATTATGGGAGAGATGAAGGGAATGTGATATGCACATCGATTTTAAAGGAATTAAGAATTTTGATTTTGGGTAGGAAATTAAGAAGGGTAGTCAAGTAATTTACAAAATACATTCAATTAGTAAATAATTATTTCTATTTTTTAAATATTTGAATTCTAATTAAATTATGGAGAAGGATATATATGTGAGTTTTTGAGGTTTAGAAGGACATATGTGTAGTTTTAAGGTTTGTAAGGAGATATACGTAATATAGCAACTTTTTAAGGATATAGATGAAATTTTCCCAAATATATAAAATAATCTTATTGTTTTGAATATAAATTACTTTTGTTTCCGGATCTTAAAATTTAAGTCAAAGCTGCATTTTATATTATATATTTGTAGAGTAAATTACATATTTGGTACATGTGTGGTTTAGTGGTTGTAACACTCTGAATCAATTTTAGAAATATTTATGGATTTGATAGTTGTGATATAAATTGTATAACGGTTTGGATTCTTGAGTTCTAACTGTGTTAAAAGTTTCTGTTAAATGCATTAAATATAAGGATGTTTTAGTCATTTTAGTACTTTTTTCAATTTTCTATTAATCTTATTCTTTTCTTTTGATTTGAATTTTAAATATTTTTACAATTTTGGTCCTTGAGGTTTCCTAAAATCAACAAAAATGGTCCCTGAACTTCAAAAACTACACGGATGGTCCCTACTATTTGCATGTTGCTTTGAATCAAGTCCCTGATCAATAAAGGGGTTAACGAGTAGAGACTTGATTCAAAGCAAAATGCAAACATGTACAGTATGGACCCCCGTCTAGTTTTTGAAGTTAAGAGACAATTTTTGTTAACGTTTGTAAACCTCAGGGACAAAAATTGTTGTTTACTCTATTTTTTATATTATATTATATATTTATTATATATATGTTTTGGAATTCCAACCTCCCATCACATCCCCACCTCCGACCACTGGCCCCCCCTATCTCCTTCGACCACCCCATTGCCAAATGAAATCCAAACCCCCGATGACGATAAATCATTAAAAGGGTTTACTTCTCCAAAATGTATTAAACTAACCCCTATATATTATTATGTGTATCCACCTATAAAAAGTTCTATTGTATGTATCAAATATTATTTTTGTGTGTATTCTATGTACGGTGACCTACTCAACCGGTCATCAACCGGTTGCCGGCAGTTGGGATGGCGGTCGGAGGTGTTTGCGATGGAATGGTAGTTTTGGGTGGTTATGGGTTATGTAATATTGGTTTTGGGTTGTTCTACTATAGCAACGACAGTTCTAGGTGTAGATCGACAGTGGTGGTGGTGGTGGTGAGGATGGTAGAGGTGGGCATCGGTGGAGATCGGCGGTGATGGTGTGAATCATGATGGAGGTGGGTTACGATGGAGGTCAACGGTGGTGGTGGTAGTGAACGATGGTAGATGTGGGTGGTGGTGGAGGTCGGCGGTAATGGTGTGAACGATGATGGAGGTGGGTTGCGGTGGATGTCGGAGGTGGCTGGAGAAAAAGGTTCGAGGTAGCCGAAGAAAATGGTAGAGGTCGGCGGTGATGGTGTGAACGATGGTGGAGGTGGGCTGCGGTGGAAAAGAAGGTAGGAGGTGGGCGGAGAAGATCGCCAGAGAAGATCGTCAGAGAAGATCGTCGGAGAAGATGGCTGGAGAAGACCGCCGGAGTTTATTGGCTAATGTTTGTGGTTTCACACACCCCTATTCTTTTTATGTTTTAATTATTATTTGAACGGCAGCGGTGCCAAAAACAGGTGTGCAAAAGAAATAAAACTAGTAACCTTTGGTCCAAGTATAAACCTCCAATTACTGTCGTTTTTCTAAAAACAAGTAATAAAATGGTACAAGTACCAGATATCGATCCCACAGGGAAGCGGTGAAAACAATCTCTCGAGATTCAGTCTTTGTGAAAGTTAACTTCAAATGGGGTTTGGATGAAAAATATTTGGTTGGTTGGTTGATTATGAGCTACTTTAAGAGAACAATTATAAAAAGGAGTCAGGGGTGCAAAGTCTTTTAGTTGGAATAAAAATAGGTAAATTGGATGAAAAGTAATTTAATAATCTCAATTATGCAGAAATGATATCCAAGTAACTTCTGAAAAGTTATCACATTTTCATATAGCCCAATTACTTATCGATGAGTTTAGATGCAATCTTAAATGAAATGTTAAAATATATTAAAAATCAACACTTACGTAACCTCTGAAAGATTAACACATTTTCATGCATCTGACTCATCGTTAAATAATTAGTTATAATCTTTAATGGGATACTAGATCTGATACCAACTTCGGGAATAGTGCCAATTGTAGTCCCTTAAGAGACTAACACATTTTCATGTCCTTGGATTATTACTAGTTAACTTTTAGACATACTCTTTAATGAAATGCTAAAGACGTGAGATAATAGCAACGAGTGTTGTCACCCACTCATATATCCCCAAAATAACATTTTAGTAGCTTCTGAAAAGGTACCGCATTTTCGTACATCTGCTTAACCGGTAAAAATTCATGGACAATCTTTAATGAGGCATTAAACTTAAAGTGGTAAAAATTGAGTTTATATAAAATATTTTTTTCTTTACCAAAGTTTCATCCCAAAATTGACATTACACCCCAAGCTAAGAGATTAGCCTATCATGCTTAGGTGTGCTTCGTGACTATTTTTAGACAAATAATTGATTGGACAAGAAAACGTTAGTGCAGTGGAAATAATTACAACTTGCAGTAATTAAAGCAGTTGGTAAAGTACAGTTACTGGACTTGACCAGTGGAAATTAAAGCATCTAATATGAACGAAAACTGGAGAAATGACCGGTTAGAATTACGAGCGCGTAAGTAAATACAATTTATAAGAGAAGCTATTAAATGTTAACTAATTTAACATATATATATATATATATAGAGGGAGGTTCATACAAGAACATACCCATTTGTAAGAATAAAGGAACCACTTCATAGCCACTAGTTTAGTATAGATAATACATATTATATTAGATGGCATATCAGTAATTAAATGTACTTTATATCCACTTTCCATCTAGGGGTATTTCTTTTAGGGGTAAATTAGGTATATAATAGATTTGAAATATTTCACATCAAATTCAAGATTTTTTCTCAAAAAGTAACTTTATATTCAAAATACCCTTCAACTAATTAGATATATATTAAATTAATTTTTGGTTCCTAAATAGATTTTACAAGAACATTTCATAAAATCATATATGATACTGAAAATCACATATGATTTCACAAGAGCCTTGTACAAAATCATACATGATACTGAAATCATATATGATTTCACAAGAAACCTTCTACAAAATCATATATAATTCTAAAATCAGATATGATTTTACAATAACATTATACAAAATCACATATCATATTGAAATCACATATGATTTTACAATAGCCTTTTATAAAATCATATATCACGTTGAAAATCATAGAAGAACCTTTTATGAAATGTTCTTGTAAAATCACAAGTGATTTTACAAGAACCTTTCATAAAATGACACTGAAAATCACATGTGATTTTACAAGAACCTTTCATAAAATCATATATGATACTGAAAATCACATATGATTTCACAAGAAGCTTGTACAAAATCATACATGATACTAAAATCACATATGATTTTACAATAACATTTTACAAAATCATATATAATTCTGAAATTATATATGATTTTACAATAAACCTTGTACAAAATGACATATAATAGTGATAATTTATCTTCAAATATCTTAGATATGAAGCAAAAGAGAGGGAAATCTAATATGAATAGTAGTCTTTTCAAAAAGCAAAAGAGAGGGAAATCTTGTATGAATAGTATTATTCTCAAAAAGTAACTTTATACCCAAAATACCCTCCAACTAATTAGATATATTTTAAATTAATTTTTGGTTTCTTAAATAGATTTGTGTGGTTACCAATTGTTCCTTTATTCTTGCAAACCGAGTTTGTTCTTGTTTGAACCTACTTCTATAAGCATGGATCAAGCATTTATAGATACTTATATATATATATATATATATATATATATATACGCCGAAATGTATATATATGTATATAAGTATATATATCGAAAGTCTTCAATAAACACAAGGATGTAGTAACAAAACAATTACGTAGATTATAATGGGAAAATGAAGCTAAACACTTGGTATTACTTTCGGGAATACAAAAGTGTGTTACCAAACCCGAAAGCAAAATGATACCAAGTGTTTTCAAAAGAGTCGTTCGGCCTCACCGAGAGGAAACCCGAACTTACCAAAACTAAAGTAGCAACGATGTCTAGATGGATGGGGGCTAAACCACACTTGGATTCGGTTCCTAGATAGAAACCGTGACCAAGCCAAAAGAGGTTGATGATAGTGTTTCTAGGAGTTAGAATTGTATATGGGATTGTGTTTTTGGTTACATATACTACACATAATATAATGGTGTTCATGGGCTTCATGGGCCAAAACAAATCCAAGCCATCTTCCAATCTTCATGGGCTTCGGCCCAACAGCCGATCGGCCAGCCCATCAAAACGGCCTTGCTTTGTGTTCCAATCAATCTCGAGACTTGGTTCTTCGGCCCACCAAAAAGAGAAATCCGCAAAAGTTGGCCCATGACACCGATCCTTGAAAACACATAAATTAACGTAAGTTTAAGTAATAAAACACTGGGAATTGGCATAAATATATTTGTGTATTAAAAGAATGCATGTAACGATAATTAAAGTGGTTTTGACGAAATAAATGTAAAAAGGGTGAGAAAAATTTGCACAAAAAATGTTAGTTATGAGGGTAAAATATTTACCCTATCACATCCCTAAACTTGAATGGTTGCTTGTCCTCAAGCGACGAAAAGAAAGTTTTTGAACAAAATTTTTGCTTCCTAAGATGGTTTTCTTTAATTATCAACAAATTGTCAACTTGACCATTGTTTTTCCAAAGATAACGAAATTTTACAATCTTATGCAACACTTTTATTATTTTGACAGTTAGTGTTAGTAGTTGAAAAAGTGATGCATAGTTAAACTTTATTGTTTCTTCCATTGCAAGGTTAGCTCACGGTTTTTCATGGAAAAGGTGTTTTAGGCATGTATTGTACTCTTGTTACTTATACATCCTTTGAAATGGCACAATTTTGCTGCCATCGTCTCATATTGAGGTATGGTATAGTTCCATTCTGGCCTATGTGCTGATTTGACTACTCGTCAAGTACCTCATCTATGTGAGTTTTGTACAAGAGTTTGGGTGGTAAAGCAAGAAAAAAGAGAGAAAAGAAAAAAATTCTTTAGGGTAAGTATTTGTTAGAGCTATTTACTGAGTTTGGGGGGGGGGGGGTGTTATCCATCCCTAAACTTTGAGATTTTGCTTGTCCTCAAGCAAATAGAAGTATTGCATATGAGAGGACCGTAGAGCTAAGAGATAAGAGTAGGTGAGTATTAGAAAATTGAATACATTTGGAGGGTTAGTGTATAGGAGTGATGGTGAGCCTTGTGCTTGGAAGATGTTACAAAAGTTAGTGTTATGCAAACTTGATCTACAATTAACCTTAAGATGCAAAAATGTATGCATAAAATTAAAGAGAATAAGAGAAAAGAGGAATTTTGAATTTCAATAGTGCGTTGGAAAAACAGATGGTGATTTTTGACAACCTAGTGTATTAAAAGAGTGAACCTAGTGGTTTTGTAGAAGGGATACTTTCCAATTACGTCCAAAAGCTAATAGACGACAAGTTAAACCAGAAAGGTTTTAGGAAAAATTTATACATGGCGTAGCTACTAGGGGTGGACAAGCAATTTCAAATGGGATGTGTGTGATAGGAAACGTCGGGGTTTGGAATGATGCAGCCTGTAGACCAAACAACAGCCGTATGGCTGTGTGTACCAAACAGTAGCCCAAAGGCTGTGTGTGTACCAAACAGCAGCCCAAAGGCTGTGTTGGCATGCCATAGCTAATTACCCAACAGCCCCATAGGGACTTACGGATTAAGCTAAGCATACACATGCGGTGTGAGCTAAACTGTACATATGTGAGAATCATGCATGTATGAGTCATATGTGGCTTAATGAATAAGCCGAACATACCCTAGCATGGTGCTAAGTGCCAACAGTCATGGATTGCTTGTATGGTGTGTATATTAACAAAATGTGTTCATATGCATATGCCCATCATGCAAGTGGAAACCGTGTAGTTTGTGGAATAAGTTTTGTGGGTGCATGCATAACATAAGATCACGGTTGCCCATACAATTATCACAAAACATATGTGTACCCATTTGGTATACGTAGGATCACATCCCTAAACTTGAATGCAAACATGCATGAAAATTCAAATGCAGCTGGTTAAAGGAAAAAATTGAAAGTTGAGTGAGATAAAGGAGGGAGAGATTTCAAACCACTGCCTACTGTCGGGTAGTAGGTGGGTGGAGCATTGGCTCCAACGGTGGGAGGGATGGATACGGTGGTAGACCATACAGCAGGTCCCGGTTGACAGCTCGAACCGTGTCTCTCCAAACTCGGTCGCGCTGGCCATCATATTCTCTGAACTGGAATATCGCGCGTGTCAGCCAACTGATCTGGACTTGGTTGTTGTGATTCATTCGGAGGTTTTCGCGGGTGTCCTGCATCTGAAATTTAAAGTTAGGTACAACTAGCTCACTAGGAGCGTGGGTCTTGGTGGCAGTGGGCAAAAGTGATGCCAGTGAGGGTGTATCTGGGGAAGATTTGCCATCGGGTACAACTGGACGTAAGCGCAATAGCTTGTTCAAAATCTTTCGTCTGAGTACCATCTTTTCATTGGAAAAGATATCAGTTGGGAATTCCAAGACATTTGCGTCTTTCATCAACATATGAATAATGGTTGGGTAGAACAACCGACCGTTAATCCTAGTACAACTGGTTTTGATGTTAGTGGAGATGAGTGTACCAACATCAAAAGGATATCCTTTAAGGATACAAAACAGTATTAAAATCCTATCGATCCCCAATTTCGAATTATGACTCGTGGGAAACAAATTACACTTGATAAATTGTGCCCAAACATGTGCTTCAGCCGTGAGGTTTTTAAAGCGGATATGTCTGACATTGCCCTCAAAGTACCAATCCGATCCCGGAATGGTGAGAGTAGCCAAAATGTCATCTAGGTCCTCTTGGTGCAAGTGTGTGCTAAGTGCGAGTAATTTGGAGTTAGCTTGAGGGGAAGTGCCTAAAAGTCTGTTGATGGAGGTCGGGGAATAATCAACGATTGTTCCCCGGACAGGGATTTGTTGAGAATCCCTAATAGAGATTTCCGTATAAAATTCACGTACCCAACTTAAGTTGTATGGCGGGGGTACGGCACATAAAATATCCCATTTGTGTGTGTCAATTACCTCACGTATTTTAGATACTTGTGAAATTGTTTCCTCAAGAAAACCTTTTGGTGAAAGTGCCATCTTATCACAATAAACATTAAAGCGCAAACTTGCGATGTCATTACTAAATAGGGTTAGAAGTTTTACCTCCCTACGAGCATTTCGAGACGAGTGGTGATCCTGACGGTATCGAGGTTCCACGGGTGGTGCCCAAGAGATTGGGTTAGGAGTCTGTGTAGTAGGGTTTCTGGTGGCTGTTGGGCGACGGTTGTACACATTTAGGATCGGGGGTAATGGGTTCAGTCGTGGGGCGGAGGTCATAGGGACAGCCAGGGCTCTCGCAACCGAGGTGGTGATGGGGACGGCTGTTGCTCGTGCAACCGAGACTCTTGAGGGTGGGGTTACCGTAAGGGTTGGTGGTGTGTAATGCGGGTTAGGGATATCGCATCTTGTGGTGGGTGGTACATATGGGACCGGCTGACCGTATGCATTCAACATCATTACGGACGGTTGGACCGATGGGTTTATGAATTGGCTAGGGACCGAATACGGGTACATCGGGGTGTGGTGTATTTGACCTAGGGCTAGGGGAGGGGGTATCACATGGGTTTGAGGTAAGCTAAAAACCAAGCTTTGGGTGGCTTCCGTAAGTAACCGAGCCATATGGGTTTCATCATCCGTTGATGAACCCACGGGTTCATCCGGAGAGTAGTTTAAATCAAAAGTTGGTTTTAGCGGCTGTGGCTCCTTGGGTCCGGAATCAACGTCGTTACACACCCTTTTACCTTTATCATCTCGGTTTCCGGCAAGATGCGAAATCATCGCGGCGGCGTCGGTCAAGGCACGCAATGAATCGGAAGCCGTGTTTGGAACGAGTTCGACTTCTGATGTGGTTCTCGAGGCCTGATCGGAGAGTGTCACATTGGCGGCGGGAGTGACGATGGTCGTGTGAGTGACCAATCGAGTCCGGCGGTTATGGTTGCGCCTCTTCTTACTCGAATTTCTTGGATTAGGCATCTTGTTATCTGAAATTGAAGGTCGCTTATTTGCTTTTATAGCTAGAGGATGGGAGATTGGTGGTCGCATTTTGTGAAGATGAGAAAAACGGGGTGAGGGGGGTTAGGGTTTCTGCGAAAAAAGGGGAAAAAAGGGGGTGGCGGTGATGGTTACCCTGGTGGCAGATGGTGGCAGATGGTGTCAGAGGGTGTACTTGTAGCCGTCGTTGGTACGATGAAGGCCGGTGGCGGTCGCCGGCGGCGACGCAGACGGTTGGTGCAGGTAGAGAGAGCGAGAGACGATGGAGAGATAGATTGAGAGAGAAGATAAAGTGATTGAGAGAAGAGAGAAATTGATTTGATCTTGTGATGTCTGGTCTTCTGCATGGAGAGAAGAAAAAAAAAAACGACGCCTCCTAAAAAAATTTCTGTTATGCTGATGTCAGTGTATTAAATGCACTGCAATTCTTTTATTTAAAAATCTGATAATAAAATGATGTAAATAAAAAGGAATTTTTGAATCTTTTAAAAAAATTTTAGGAGAGTGAATATTGGATTTGTTATTGGGTTTAAAAAAATTGTAATGGGCCTCGAAAATTCACAAAGAAAATTGATAGTGGGCCAATTTCTTGGGCCGATTTGTTAGTGGACTTGAAGAAAGAAAAAAAAATTATACTTGATGTAAGAGGAAATATTGCAAGAGAAAAGAGAATTTCTATGTCAGTTGGATTTGAAATGAGAGAAAGAAGAGAAAATTAATCTTGATTTTTCGTGGCGATTTATGCCGGTGTGTAAAAAGGTTTCACCCTTTGTCCATTTACTTTGAAAGTTGTGCCCTTTTCAGGGTCAATCAACTCAATAGCTCCATAGGTGTGTACCTTTGCTATTGTAAATGGCCCTGTCCATCGGGAACTTAGCTTTCCTGGAAATAGTTTTAATCTGGAATTAAAAAGGAGCACCTGCTGGCCTTCTGTAAGTTCTTTAGGAATAATTCTCTTATCGTGCCAATTTTTCGTTTTTTCCTTATAAAGTTTGGCATTTTCATAAGAGTTGTTCCTAAGTTCCTCCAGCTCACAAATTTGTAAAAATCTTTCCTTGCCAGCTTCGTCAGGGCTCATATTTAATTCCCTGATGGCCCAGTAGGCTTTGTGTTCCAGTTCTAGGGGTAGATGACAGGCTTTCCCATAAACCAATTTATAGGGGGACATCCCTATAGGAGTCTTATAGGCAGTCCTATAAGCCCATAGGGCATCATCCAACTTGGATGCCCAATCCTTTCTGTGTGGTTTAACCACTTTAGCAAGAATCCCTTTTATCTCTCTATTAGAGAGCTCGGCTAATCCATTGGTTTGCGGGTGATAAGCCGTGGCTACCCTGTGCCTAATGTCATATTTTTCCAGGACTTCTTCCAATATTTTATTTATAAAATGGGTACCCTCATCACTGATCAGGGCACGTGGGGTACCAAATCTTGAAAAAATTTGTTTTTGCAAAAATTTAATTACTGTTTTTGCGTCATTGGAGTGACAAGCCATAGCTTCCACCCATTTAGACACATAGTCTACAGTTACTAAAATGTAAGAGCAATTGTTTGAGATTGGAAATGGTCCCATGAAATCAATGCCCCAAACGTCAAATAATTCTATTTCTAAAATTCCATTTAAAGGCATTTCATTTCTGTGGGAAATATTCCCACTTCTCTGACATTCATTACAGCTTTTTGCAAAACTGTAAGAGTCTTGGTGTAAAGTAGGCCAAAAAAATCGAGACTGTAGAATTTTTGCAGCCGTTCTACTGCCACTGAAATGACCTCCACATGGTCTAGAATGACAATGGTGGATTATCTGAGTGGTCTCCTCTTTAGGGACACATCTCCTGATCATCTGATCTGCACAAATTTTAAATAAGAATGGGTCATCCCATAAATATTTCTTTGAATCAAAAATTAATTTTCTTCGTGCATGCTTATTTAGCTTGTGGGATATTTAACTCTTTAGGAATAATCCCACAAGCTAAATAATTGACAATATCAGCAAACCATGGTACTGATAATTGCTTTACAACAAAAATCTTTTCATCTGGAAATGTTTCACAGATGTCAGTACCAGGTTCCTGATTGTCCTGCTTTTCCAATCTGGACAGGTGATCAGCAACTTGATTAATTATGCCTTTTCTATCAACAATCTCCAAATCAAATTCTTGTAGTAACAAGATCCACCTTATTAGCCTTGGTTTTGCATCTTTTTTAGAAATAAGATACTTGATGGCAGCATGGTCAGTATGAATTATAACCTTGGTTCCCATTAAGTAAGATCTGAATTTTTCAAAAGCAAAAACCACAGCTAATAATTCTTTCTCAGTGGTGGTATAATTAATTTGAGCATTATTGAGAGTTTTACTGGCATAGTAAATGGAATGAAAAATCTTTTCTTTTCTTTGTCCTAATACTGCACCAACTGCCCAATCACTAGCATCACACATAACTTCAAAAGGTTTTGACCAGTCAGGTGTGACTACTACAGGGGCTGTGACCAATGCTTTTTTCAAAATATTAAAAGCAACTCTACATTCTTCATTAAAATCAAATGCATGGTCCTGTTGCAGCAATAAGCAAAGAGGTTTTGAAATTTTGGAAAAATCTTTTATAAATCTTCTATAAAAACCTGCATGGCCAAGGAAACTTCTGATTCCCTTGACTGTGGTTGGTTCTGGTAATTTTTCAATTACCTCTAACTTTGCTCTATCTACTTCTATGCTTCTTTTGGATATGAGATGCCCTAGCACAATGCCTTCCTTAACCATGAAGTGGCATTTTTCCCAGTTTAAAACCAAATCAGTTTCTTCACATCTTTTAAGAATCTTTTCCAGGTTTTGCAAACAGTCATTATATGATGTCCCATATACAGAAAAATCATCCATAAAAACTTCCATGGACTTTTCTAACATGTCAGAGAAAATAGACATCATACATCTTTGGAAAGTGGCAGGTGCATTGCATAATCCAAAAGGCATTCTCCTAAAGGCAAAAGTACCATAAGGACAGGTAAAGGTGGTCTTTTCCTGGTCATCAGGTGCTATGGCAATTTGATTATAACCAGAATAACCATCTAAAAAGCAGTAAAATTCCTTACCAGCTAACCTATCTAACATTTGGTCAATGAAAGGTAAAGGAAAGTGGTCCTTCTGAGTGGCCTTGTTGAGTCTTCTGTAATCCATACAGATTCTCCAACCTGTGACTGTCCTGGTGGGTATGAGTTCATTTTTATCATTTGTAATTACAGTTACCCCACCCTTCTTAGGTACACATTGTACAGGACTGACACATGTGCTACTGGCAATAGGATAAATGATACCAGCATCTAGCCATTTTAGAATTTCCTTTTTGACAACATCTTTCATCACTGGATTGAGTCTCCTTTGAGGCTCAACAGAGTTGAAATTTTTATCTTCTAAAATGATCTTATGTTGACAAATTGTAGGGCTTATGCCCTTTAAATCAGCAATGGTCCATCCTATGGCCTTGGTATGAAGTTTAAGCATCTGGACTAATTTTTCTTCCTGATCTGCCTCTAAGGAAGATGAAATAATGACAGGTAACTTTCCTGAGTCTCCCAAAAAGGCATACTTTAAGTTGGATGGAAGTTGTTTTAGCTCTAAGTCTGGTGCAACTTCTAAGGATGGGACCAGAGTTTTCCTATCCTCATTCTCTAAAACTTCAAATGCAGCAGTTACTAAGGGTGCTTCCTCACTCTCATCTTCTGCCTCATCATCAGTGTCTGCATCCCACAAGATTTCTCCTAAAGTCTTTTCCTAACACCAGATTTCTATCTCACTCAATGTGGAGCATTCTTCTCTATCATCAGGGTATTTAAGAGAATCTAACACATTAAAAGTCACCCTTTGGTCATGGACTCTCATGGTCAATTCACCCTTCTGGACATCTATCAGTGTTCTTCCTGTTGCTAGAAAAGGCCTTCCTAAAATGATAGGGACCTCTTGATCTACTTCACAATCTAAGATGATAAAGTCCGCAGGAAAAATAAATTTATCTACTTGTACCAAAACATCCTCAATCTTGCCTTTAGGTCAAACTATGGACTTATCAGCTAACTGAATGGATATAGTGGTAGGCCTTGCTTCACCTATTCCTAGGGTAGTAAAGACAGACAAAGGCATAAGGTTAATGCCTGCACCTAAATCACATAGGGCTCTCCTAATGGTCTTACCTCCTATGGAACAAGGGATTGTAAAACTTCCGGGGTCTTTCATCTTAGGTGGAATTTTCTTGGTTAACAGAGCACTACATCCCTCAGTCAGAGCTACAGTCTCATACTCAGTCAGCCTTTTCTTTTTGTTCAAAATATCTTTTAAAAACTTGGTGTAATTTGGCATCCTTTCAATTGCTTCCAACAAAGGTATGTTGATATGTAATTGTTTGAAAACATCAAGAAATTGTTTAAATTGAGCTTCCTCTCTCTGATTCCTTAACCCTTGGGGGTATGGAATATAGAGAGGGACCTGAGTAGGAGTGGTAATCTTTTGAGGTGTACGTGATGGTGATGGTGAAGGTATGACAGGGACATGCTTTATCATAGTGGTTGATAAAGGGGTGTCTGTCTCCTTGGGAAGTGTGTGACTAATGGTCTTGGGACTGTCACCAGATTGTGACATATCCTTACTGGTGTATTCCTGAGGTTTCCACACTATTCTTTGGGACCCTGCAGATGTTACAGGAGACAAAAGTGGAAAGTCAGGAACAGGTGAGGTAAAATCTGACTCTGCTGGAGTAGGTGAGTCAGTGTGTGTTGGAGTGGAAGAAGATGATGCAGGATCCTTTTTAGGACTTCCATCCTTCTTTTCAGACTTATTCAAGTCTTTTCCATTTCTTAAAGTTACAGCTTTAACCTGTTCTTTTCCTGGTCTTTGAGGAATCTCAGTGTCACTAGGTAAAGAGCCAGCCAACCTATTCCTAATTTCTAAAGCCATCTGACTCACTTGGGTCTCAAGGTTTTTGATTGATGCTTGGGTTTGAGAAATAAACCCTTTCATCATGGCTTCTAGTGAAGGTTCAACCTGTTGGTTTTGCCTTGGTGGGTATCTAGGAGAGGTGGTATGTTGGTGATTCTGTGAGTGGTTGTGTGAAGTGTGTTGAAATCTAGGTGTTTCTTCATCTTGAAAATGTACACGCTTTTGATTTTGAAAATGTGATTGTCCTTGGTTTTGAAAATGTGACTGCCCTTGATTTTGAAAGTTGGACTGTCTTTGTGGTTGAGGATACTGGTTAGTCTGACCTTGTATCCTAGGTAATTGTGGGTTAAGAGAAGGGCTGTTCCATTTTAAATGTGGGTGATCTCTCCATCCAGGATTGTAGGTTGGTGAAAAAGGTCCAGTTTTGTCATTATTACCAATGTAATTGACTTTTTCCGGATTTCCAGGACAATTATCAAAAAGATGATTTTCACCACAATAAGCACATTGGACAGGTAACTCGGATGCCTCAGAAGCATCTATACCAGACACCACTTGCTTCTTGGTAGTGAGATTTTAAGCATCACTGCCATATCACGTACCTGGGTAGCAAGTGTTGAATAAGTATCATTGTTCTTGACACCAGTTAATTGTAAAGGTTTTGCACGAGAGTCTGCCCAGTGACCATTGTTATTTGAAATCTTTTCAAGGATATTGTATCCTTCATTGTAAGAACTAGCAGTAAAAGCTCCTCCTGCAGTAGCATCAAGCATTTGTCTGGCTGGGTAATTCAAGCCATTATAAAATGTCTCTAGCTGAATGCAGTAGGGAATGCCATGGTGAGGGCATTTTCTCAACAATTCTTTAAATCTTTCCCAGGCTGTGGGAACTGTCTCATCATCTTCTTGTTGGAAAGTGCAGATCTCATTTCTAGACTGAGCATTTCTTAGTGGTGGAAAATATTTTTTCAAAAATACTTCAGCCATCTGGTCCCATGTAAAAATAGAGTTTGGTTTTAAAGAATAGTACCAGGCTCTAGCATGATGACTTAATGAAAAAGGAAAAAGTTTTAATTTTAAAGCGTCATCAGAAATTCCTCGAAGTCTAAATAATCCTGCAATTTCCAAGAAAGATCTGAGATGGGCATGTGGGTCTTCTTTTGACAATCCTGCAAATTGACCATTATTCTGTAACATCTGAAACATTACAGTTTTTAGCTCAAAATGCGGGACATTGCAAGTTGGATCACGTATTCCTGTTTGCAACTGATGTACAATAGGAATAGCATAATCCATCATACTGTTATCTTTGGAAATTGGCCAGACGAAAGATGTGTTGTTCTACATCTTCAATGTTTGTGGTTTCACACACCCCTGTTCTTTTTATGTTTTAATTATTATTTGAACGGCAGCGGTGCCAAAAACAGGTGTGCAAAAGAAATAAAACTAGTAACCTTTGGTCCAAGTATAAACCTCCAATTACTATCGTTTTTCTAAAAACAAGTAATAAAATGGTACAAGTACCAGATATCGATCCCACAGGGAAGCGGTGAAAACAATCTCTCGAGATTCAGTCTTTGTGAAAGTTAACTTCAAATGGGGTTTGGATGAAAAATATTTGGTTGGTTGGTTGATTATGAGCTACTTTAAGAGAACAATTATAAAAAGGAGCCAGGGGTGCAAAGTCTTTTAGTTGGAATAAAAATAGGTAAATTGGATGAAAAGTAATTTAATAATCTCAATTATGCAGAAATGATATCCAAGTAACTTCTGAAAAGTTATCACATTTTCATATAGCCCAATTACTTATCGATGAGTTTAGATGCAATCTTAAATGAAATGTTAAAATATATTAAAAATCAACACTTACGTAACCTCTGAAAGATTAACACATTTTCATGCATCTGACTCATCGTTAAATAATTAGTTATAATCTTTAATGGGATACTAGATCTGATACCAACTTCGGGAATAGTGCCAATTGTAGTCCCTTAAGAGACTAACACATTTTCATGTCCTTGGATTATTACTAGTTAACTTTTAGACATACTCTTTAATGAAATGCTAAAGACGTGAGATAATAGCAACGAGTGTTGTCACCCACTCATATATCCCCAAAATAACATTTTAGTAGCTTCTGAAAAGGTACCGCATTTTCGTACATCTGCTTAACCGGTAAAAATTCATGGACAATCTTTAATGAGGCATTAAACTTAAAATGGTAAAAATTGAGTTTATATAAAATACTTTTTTCTTTACCAAAGTTTCATCCCAAAATTGACATTACACCCCAAGCTAAGAGATTAGCCTATCATGCTTAGGTGTGCTTCGTGACTATTTTTAGACAAATAATTGATTGGACAAGAAAACGTTAGTGCAGTGGAAATAATTACAACTTGCAGTAATTAAAGCAGTTGGTAAAGTACAGTTACTGGACTTGACCAGTGGAAATTAAAGCATCTAATATGAACGAAAACTGGAGAAATGACCAGTTAGAATTACGAGCGCGTAAGTAAATACAATTTATAATAGAAGCTATTAAATGTTAACTAATTTAACATAAATATATATATATATAAGCATGGATCAAGCATTTATAGATACTTATATATATATATATGCCGAAATGTATATATATGTATATAAGTATATATATCGAAAGTCTTCAATAAACACAAGGATGTAGTAACAAAACGATTACGTAGATTATAATGGGAAAATGAAGCTAAACACTTGGTATTACTTTCGGGAATACAAAAGTGTGTTACCAAACCCGAAAGCAAAATGATACCAAGTGTTTTCAAAAGAGTCGTTCAGCCTCACCGAGAGGAAACCCGAACTTACCAAAACTAAAGTAGCAACAATGTCTAGATGGATGGGGGCTAAACCACACTTGGATTCGGTTCCTAGATAGAAACCGTGACCAAGCCAAAAGAGGTTGATGATAGTGTTTCTAGGAGTTAGAATTGTATATGGGATTGTGTTTTTGGTTACATATACTACACATATATATAATGGTGTTCATGGGCTTCATGGGCCAAAACAAATCCAAGCCATCTTCCAATCTTCATGGGCTTCGGCCCAACAGCCGATCGGCCAGCCCATCAAAACGGCCTTGCTTTGTGTTCCAATCAATCTCGAGACTTGGTTCTTCGGCCCACCAAAAAGAGAAATCCGCAAAAGTTGGCCCATGACACCAATCCTTGAAAACACATAAATTAACGTAAGTTTAAGTAATAAAACACTGGGAATTGGCATAAATATATTTGTGTATTAAAAGAATGCATGTAACAATAATTAAAGTGGTTTTGACGAAATAAATGTTAAAAGGGTGAGAAAAATTTGCACAAAAAATGTTAGTTATGAGGGTAAAATATTTACCCTATCAGCTAACCCGGTTACCGGTTATTTTGAAACACAAAAGTGTTAAAAATAATGTTTGATACACATAATAGAACTTTTTATAGGTGGATACACACAATAATATATTGGGGATAATTTAATACATTTTGAAGAAGTAAACCCATCAATTAACTCAATCTGCCTCTCTATATTTTTCTCCAATGGATGCCTAAATCGATAAAATCTTAAGCTAACGATGTAATCTAAATTGATTAAAATGAAACCTAAACCAAATCCTAAATTGATAAAATCCATATATAAGATAACCACCATCGTCATGTAAATCGAAAAATGAGTACTAGTGGGGGCCACACCAAGGGGAGGGGGAAGAAGAAAGGGTGGTGGCTTCATCTTCGATTGTGCCTTGTGGAGAAATCAGAGCGGAGCCGTCTTCGGTGGCATCGTCTTCGTCTTTGGCGGTGCCTCCGGTTGTGTGAATCAACGTAGATGAGGGCAACAGATATGGCGATGAAGGACGACAGAGAGAGCATCGATGCTGGAGGTGACTGACTAGGGGTGGAGGTGGGCGTCTACTAGTGTTAACCGATGGTGTAGGTGGGTGCGGCTATGAAGGAGGTGTATAAGGTTTGGTAAATCGAAATTTAGTAAGGGCTCGGAAGATGAAGCAAAAAATGTTATTTATTTATTTATTATTAAATAATATAATAGAGTAAATTACATTATCGGCCCTAGAAATTTAGTTAAAAAATTATTGACTAAAATACCCATCATGTGTCATGCACATGGGGGTTTCAACAGACGTAATCAAACGGAGTTAGTTTTAGGGACCCAAAGTGTTATTAAGTGTAAACGATGAGTACCAAATTCATAAATATTTCTAAAATAGACCTATGATTTTATAACCACCAAACCACATGGACCAAATATGTAATTTACTCTATTTTTTAATAAGTAGAAAACACAATACAAGAATCAATTTCCCATGGAGAGAGGTTGTCTTTTCTTCATAAAGTGGATAAAAAGCTTGTCTTTCTTCATCAAGAGTCTCGGTCTTAGTAAATGGGACTCCTACCGACGAATTTCCCATAGAGAGAGGAATTAGATAAGGCGATCCGTTAGCTCCTTTCTTATTCCTTATAGTGGCTGAGTGCCTTAACCTTATGGTTAAAGAGGCGGTTGAAAAAGGAATGTTCAAAGGGTTTAAAGTTGGAAAAGAGGATTTTTTGGTTTTACACCGACAATACACGGAAGATGTAGTGTTCTTTGGAGTTTGGGAGGCAAAAAATATAAAAAACTTAGTATGGCTCATGAGATGTTTTCACACGGATTCGGGTTTAGAAATGAATTTGAGCAAAAGTAAACTTTTTGGGGTAAGTATCTCTTTAAAGGTGACTCAAGAGTGCGCCAAGACTTTTAGATATGGGAGCGGCACTCTACCATTCTTGTACCCTGGACAACCGGTAGGTGCCGGAATGAAAATCTCATCTTGGAAGGTGGTGGCCGAAAAATCGAAAAACAAATTCTCGGCTTGGAAGGCAAGAATTGGTTCCTTCGTGGCGTCGCACTTTGGTAAAATCGGTTCTAGGTATTGTCCCCTTGTACTTCTTTTCCCTATTTCGTGCCCCGATAAGAGTGTTGAGAGATTTAGAGAGTATAAGAAACAAATTTTTTTTGGGAGGGGGTTCAAAAAAAAGGGGATCTTATCAAAATAGGGTGTCATTGGGTAAAGTGGGATAAAGT
Organism: Centaurea solstitialis; assembly: GCA_030169165.1. NCBI lineage: Eukaryota > Viridiplantae > Streptophyta > Magnoliopsida > Asterales > Asteraceae > Centaurea > Centaurea solstitialis. The sequence continues at coordinate 55,265,459 of CM058042.1, read as the reverse complement.
AAAATGACTGCTTGAGAGGGGAGGTCTAAATGTGGGGGGTCTTCAAGAGTTAAATTAGGGCTTACTAAGCAAGTGGTGGTGGAGGTTTCATAATGAGAATAGGGCTTTTATGGGTGGGAGTGATCAAAAGTATTTATGGGAGGGATGAAGGTCTTACGAGGGGGTAAATGTGAGGGAAAGGGAGAGTGGTTCGGTTTGGGGTTGTATAATTAAAGTGGGGAAGGAACTCAATGGGTTGGGTTCTCTAACTCATTTTGCAAAAAAGTGGGCAATGGAGTGGACATCAAGTTTAATTTGGGATGATGTTTGGGTTGGGGATTGTAGTCTTGGAGAAAGGTTTAGTAGACTTTACCGTTTGGAAAAAAAGGAGGTCTTTATAGCAGATAAGGGAAAGTTCATTGGTGATAACTGGGTTTGGAGGTGGGAGTGGAGAAGAGAGCCTTGAGGGAGGGCGTTGGGAGAGGAAAAGGGGTTACGAAGGGTGCTTTGGGATTTCTCACCACTTAGTGACAAGGAGGATCAAGCGTCTTGGAAGTTGGAACCTCTCAATGGGTTCTCGATGAAAGCTTTATGAGGTTGATAGAAGAGAAGTCTAGTAGCAGGACGAAGCGTGTTGGAGTTGAGACGCCTTGGTCCAATGTGGTTCCGAAAAAATTTGCATCTTCATTTGGAGAGTAGGACTTAGGCGTCTTCTGATCCGTTCGGTATTGGACAAGATGGGAATCGATTTAGATTCCACTCTTTGTCCAAGGTGCGAATGCGAGGTGGAGACTTTAGAACACGCTTTGTATAGTTGTGAGAAAGTAAAGTTTTTTGGAAGCTTGTAGGTAAGTGGTGGAAGGTAGGTCTTGACTCTTGCAATTCACTAGAGGATTTATCGGCGAGAGGATCTCAAATGGGTAGGAATGCGAAGGGGTGTAGGAGATGGGAGGCGACTGTATGGTGTGTGGTTTATTTCATTTGGTCGACAAGGAACAAATTGGTTTTCGAGAATAAGTTGATCGTTGGAGGATATCTTCTTTAATTTTCAAGTGAAGGCGTTCGATTGGGTAAACCGAAGAGATAAGGAGGTCGCAGTAGATTGGCACACGTGGCTCGTGTAACTGTTTGGTCACTAAAATATGGTAGTGATCTGGTTTTGAAAGGGATCGTTGCTAGGACGAGTTGAAGGCTTGCAAATAGTTGCAGCTGGTTCTGTCCGGTGGCTATTCGGTTTGGTTACTGCTGATCGGAGCATGTAGAGTGGCTGAAGGACAATGCTGATACAGATCGGTTTCGACCTGTATCAGAAGCCTTTAAAAGTTTTTTGAAACCCAGCAGATACGCTCGATAAAGGAAGAAAATTCAGTGTCGGAACATCGCCGGCCTAGCGGCGCAAAGATGTAGCTTGCGGCGTGAGCTGATCGCTGGTCGTTTTGCCCGTCTGATCAACCCGAAAAAATAGCCATGATCTGTCTATTTAAGTATTTTATTACCTTATTGATTTAGTTGATATTGTTTTTATTAATTAGGATTATTAGTATTTAGTTTCCATATTATTTAGTTTTCTTAATGCTCAAGTTTTATAATTAATTTAGGATTAGTTTAGTTTCCATAATTATTCAGTTTTAATATATTCTCCTTCGTGAGTTTTAGAGATTATTCTCTTATTTCTCCGAGTTTTACGTTGTTAGACTCGTTACTCTTTTGGATTTGACGCTTGTCAATCCGTTCTGCGTTTCTCACTGCAGCAATTGGTATCAGAGCCAGATCGTTGTCTCTTTTCCTTCCGATGGCATCGCCACCACCTCGATGACTCAACAACGCAAATATTGAGGCAATTGTTGCGGCTGCATCCACGACCCTCAATACTGCCTTCAGTACCGCCAACAACAACCTCATCGCCGCCAGAACTTATCTCCACCGTGACTGAGCCGCTACGCGAAGTCGTCCTTATCGTAGCCGAGCCACCATAAGAAGTTTTTCCGGTCGCTCTCGAACCATCACAGCCGTATCCTCTCAAACTTGAAGTGAACTTGGGGTCGAGTTCTTTTCAAGTGGGGGTGACTAATACAGATCGGTTTCGGCGTGTATCGGAAGCTTTTAAAAGTTTTTGGAAACCCGGCAGATACGCTCGAAAAAGGAAGAAAATTCAGTGTCGGAACATCACCGGCCTTGCGGCGCGAGCTGATCGCTGGTCGTTTTTGTTGGGTTTTTGTGGGTATCCTCGGATCAAACTGACTCGAGGATTGACTCAGATCTAACGAACCTCACTGGTTTGATAAATCTCATAGGTTAATCAAACTGATAAAACCTATATATAACCAAATACACACTGTTTTGATTATATCATGCGGAAGCGATAAAGCTAAAAAACCCTTAAAAGCCTAATGATCTTTAATCGTTCTAGTTGAATCCTAATAGTTTAGATTCGGATCAGTTTACCTGGATTGCTCGAGATTTAGTCCACCGGTGATTGACCTAACGAACTGTTCTTCTAGTTGAACCGAATGAAAACCCTGAAAAACCAAACTGGAATCCGAGAGAGAGAGAGATCGGCGCCGGTGGGAGAGAGAGGGAGAGAAACTGGAACTGATTTTTGTTAGCTAAAAAGCTTAATTTTCCTTAACCCATAAGCCTTATTTATATGGAGGAAAAACACAGTTTGAATAGGATTCAGCTTCCATATTATAATTATCTCAAATCCTTTCCTTTTAATTACTGGAAAAGAATTTGCCTATGATAATTATAATTATATATATTTATCTAATATATATAAAACTAATTAATTAACTATTATATATTTATTTTATCAAATAAATATACAATCTTCTAATTAATTAATAGCCCTCTAACTTTGGTAATTCTAACTGAAATTACCCAATTACCCAATTGATTTATAATTCACTATTATAAATCCTAACTCTCCATTTCTGGGTTTCATCTAACTTATTCGATTTATAGGTCCTCACAGGTGTGACCCTCAAGTGTCTTGTAACATTAGATGTGTAATTACTTGGTTTGTCAACTCTACACATAATTCCTAACAGACTCCCACTTGTGCAAGTTGGCAATACCACATTTGATTACACTGACCTAAGGAGGCCCCTAGACAGGCACTTAGGCTGACCAGGTTACAAGAACTCTTATACCCAGACTGGTGATATAAACATTCCGTAAGGAAATAGTATCTATGAAACTACTGCTCATTGATTGGGTATATCTTGGCTTTTCCCTTTGCATCACGATATTTCATCTGTGAGTATGAGCTTGGAAAGTGTCAACTCTAAATACTCAAGATTCTGTTTTCTTGATTATCTGACTTTCACTGATAGGTAAACGACAAAGAACTAATCAGTTCGTTTGGGCATGGCCATGCACTTCATCAGTATACTCAGTCAGTCAAGATGGGCCCAGAAATATCTCTCTTCAGAGAAGAGGTGCAAATCCCGTCTTGCATATCTGCCTTTAACACCACGGCTTCCGCTGAATCTAGTTACGCCCTTTATAGCCACCCTGTTACGGTGTAGCGGTTGATTGTACTAAGTATTCAGTAGTCCTCATGATATCAAATCAGATACCTCAGGTGATAGGGACAACCACTGTGAGATTTACTTATGACTGATTCCAAGAAGTAATCTTAACTGCGGATCACGTCCGATATTTGCTACTCTATCAAATATCTGTGCAACTTTTAGTCTACAACGCTTGTAGCTGTTATTCAGCAACTGATCATAACTACCTAAAAGTTCACAATGACTTTAACACCTTATCATGTTCCCACAATGATAAGTTGTCACGGACAAGTTTTGAATGAAAACTGGAAACTAGTTTCATTCCTGGATATATATTAAAATATGCAAAATTTGTAAAAGTAATAAAGAAATTAGTTTTGTATAGTCCACATTACACGCTGTAATAATAACAAAATTAAATATCTTTTCTTTAATAACTTTCATAATATCTATTTAACGTTTGTTAGATACTGGTCTAAAATGAAGTATCACCTATCTTCAGTTTAAACCCTTTGATTAAAGTTTACCATTTTAATCAAAGTGATAACCAAATAATACAAGTCTGTTTATACGATCTACTTGTATCTGCTAATTATTGTTTTGCAAACACCTCTTAAAACAATAACTAGACTTTTATCATATTCCATGAACTCGGAGACCTGGACCAACCTCCAATTCCTGAATATGGGAGACTGCAACTTTCCTTAGCTGCTGTGTAGATGAATGATTTCTACCTGAAATCAGATTCCATTTACTATGCTGGTAAATTTGCTGGGATTCTATATTTAATCCAACACTTTAAATATTGATCTTAAAGTCTATCATGACCTTTGTTTCAAGGGTCTTGAAACTTCTATCCTTTTTGACTAAAAAGGTAAATTATATCTTATGAATACTTATCCTATCTGGATTATGAATTCCGAGATATATTGAATCAATAATTGTATCTTTTATTCTTTAGACTAGATAGAGAATAAATTGGGCCCACTTACTTATATAAAAACTAACTATTACTCAAAATTTACTATTGACTTAGTCAAGACTTTGATTAGTCAATTCTAATTTTAAGTAATGAACTTTAAGAATTTCCTTTTATAAAACTTAACTGGATTCGGTCAAATCCTAATTCCAGATCTTGGAATCTTTCTAGTTTCATAAATACTGTTATTAACGCCATCTGAGTTAATATCCTAAATTCTCCTTTTAAAACATTTGAATAATAAAACTTGATCAAATTTTATTAGTTGATTCTGAGAATTTCTTTTATAAAACTTAACTGAATTTGATTAAATCCTAATTCCAGAACTTGGAATCTTTCTAGTTTTATAAATGCTGTTATTAACGCCATCTGAGTTAATATCCTAAATTCTCCTTAAAATTTGATCACAAAACAATTATTCATAAATGTTTTATTCTCAAAACACATTCCTCTAGAATTTCGTGTGCTTTGATAGTTTTTACATAAATTACTTCAATTTAATAGATTTTATTGAAGTATCTATAACAGGCAACAACTAGGATCACACGGATTTAAGAATACTAAGCACAAACAGATATTTCAATGTCAAGACAATAACTTTTGAAAATAAAACCATAAAATTATAAATCCAATATAATCATCCAAAAAACTGTTTAAATCATAAATCCAAAAACAATTGTTTTAAAACTATAAATTTAAAAATGTCTTGACTTTAAATCAACTTGTACTTAAGATCCTCAGCAACTTCTGGGCACTTCACTTCTGACCTCCTGCAATAATCATTTGCTCTAGGTATCAGTATACTTGTGAACTAACAAGTAAGAAGCAATCATAAATTTCTGAGGTTTACATACCTGCTTCATGACGCTTAGGGCAGTTTTGCCTCCAGTAACCGACCTCATTGCATGTGAAGCAGCGGTTCTCGGTCCTAGCTTTATTTGGCTTAACCTTCTTGCCCTTGCCCTTACTTTTGCCTTTCTTGGGTGCACTCTGGATGGCCTGGACTGGTCCTTTTCCTTTGCTGGTGCTAGCATGCCCATTCTTCTTTTTCACCCCTCCGTCTTTCACCATCAAGACATCCTTGGTCTTGTTCTTGTTCCCTATATTCAGTTCAGTTGTCTTAAGCATGGAGTGCAATTCTGCTATTGTTTTCTCCATGTTATTCATATTGTAATTGACTACAAAGGGCCTGTAGTCTTCTGACAGTGAATTGAGTATGGTGTCTGTTGCTAGCTGCAACGGAACAGGATGACCAAGCCTCTCCAGATGATCTAAGTGCCGTTTCATTTTCATGACATGGTCACTTACTGATGTCCCTTTTACCATCTTGCACTCATTAAATGCTTTGGTGGCATCGTAGCGTTCTGTACGAGCCTGGGTCTGGAACATGTCCCTCAGCTGGCGGATCATGTCATAAGCATTTGTATTTATGAGCCCTGCTTGCAGATCTGGGCTCATAGTTGCAAGCATTAGACAGGCGACATCAAGGAGATCATCCGAGTGCTTCTTGTGGGCATTCCTAGCAGCAGCCGGAGCATTTGCTGGAGGTGCCTCCCCAAGAGGCTCTTCAAGGACATACCATTTTCTCTCATGTCTGAGCACGATCATCAAATTGCGCTCCCAGTCGAGAAAGTTAGAGTCGGTCAGCTTATCCTTCTCTAGGATAGAGCGGAGGGAAAGATTGTTAGTGCTGGTCACAGTGCTTGCCATCTACACAAAATAAAACTTTTGGTCTTTAGCAATTGTAAATAGATTAAATTCCAATAATTATCAATAAACCCTTAAATGATCAATTTATTGGACTAGGATCCTTATTTCATACGTCCTGATGTGCGTAATGTTCTTGCTCCACCAGACCCGTATTTATTTCGGTAGGTAAGGACTTTTACCAATCATGTCTAGCTGACATGACTCCTAGATCTTTTCGGGACCACGCTAACTACCTGTGCATGTTTTAGTCCCTCTAAGTGCATTTTGTCCCGGTACCTCCCGGTGAACATTATAGTACCAAAATAGATCTCACCATTTTGGGGACCTGATCACTATACTCTGGCCGGTAGCACCCGGAGATAATTCGCAGTGTTATGTAACCCCTCCAGCTTCAGTTTGAACACAGACGTTGAATGTGTGATCACTTATAACGGCTATGTACTTTACGCCGAAGGTGCCCCTAGATGGGTTGCACTACTGATCTAAGATTTTCGGGGTTTTGAAAAATTTTACTTCCAGGTTTTTGGAAAAACTGATTGTTATAAAGGCCACTGATGTTTTAAACTATTTGTTTCAAACATGCATATAATTTTAAAACTGACTGTTCTAAAATCACTTGCTAATTAAGACTAACTGTTTTAATAGCACACCTAGTTGATTAAAACTAACTGTTTTTGTCAACTTGCCTTTTATAGAAAACAATCATCTATAGGTTTTAAAACAAAAACTATTGTTTTGAAAAGTTTGAAGAAACTGATAATAAAACCTATATACCTTTTGTGATACAACACAGTTTTAAAAATAACATCTCTATTTAAAACTATTAACAAGCAAGATATCACAAATAATCAATTAACCATGCAATTAAACAATCACATAATAGCTAATTATAGTTTTTGCCAACGTTTGTTTCCTAGGGACCAATAATGACCTATTTCACTAAAAGCTTCAAAACTCGCGTAGCTCCCACTGGCCTCGCCATGTTTTGTTAGTACTCCGGTAAGATGAAGAATTTTAGCAGCTCCCACTGGCTTTGTCATCCGAAAGAATAAAATATCTATCCTAAGGTCATTATTACATAAGGGGTTCTAAATGGCACGCAGGCCTCCCCGTAAATATGTCAAGGGTCTAGGTTGGCAAAACACTATAATATATATATATATATATACTCAAACTGAGGTGTATATATAGAACTCAAGCAATCACGCAATTATATATATGCAATATAAAAGCAATATAGTAAAGACCTGGATCCGTTAAAATTATCTTGTCTCAATTATCGCAAAACTTGGTTTTATAACTGATTCAAAAACAAACTGTTTTATGAACCAAAATATTTTAAGCTGAAGAATGGTTTTTACTTAAAACTGAGGTTTATAAACAATAAATCCTGTTTTACAAAAATAAATCCATTTTATCTAAAAAATCAATCTTTTACCCAAAAATTATCGAAAAACATATATTTTGAGCTAACTGGTCAATATACACAATACTGGTCCTTAAAGCTGTATCTAGATTCGATTAACTGATGAAAAAATAATACCTGGTCCATTCGACTATTAACGAGTTAATCTGGGTAAATGGATCTAAAAATAACAAAATTATTTGGGCCACAAACTTGGTCCAAAAACTGGGCTTTCGGGCCCATTGTCAAACTGGCCACTTTGGGTCCGTTAGGGTTTCGCGATTTGCTCGAAAAACTTATCGAGGATCGAAAGAACCTAATCCCAATCGGTAAATTTTAATCGGTTTCACGATGGCGAAGGTAAACGACCACCGCCACTATTGGTAGCTCGACGACGATGGCAATCGGCCATCGCGGCCGCCGCTTTTGGGAAAACAACACCGATCATTATCGCCATCGTGCGGCTGTCAGTTGAACCAACACGTCGTCGCCACACGATGCGATCGTCGCCGTTCACCACCATCGCGTGACACCGCCACCACCACGGCTGCCACGATCGACCGCGGCTGTCGATCGGAACAACAATCGCCTTCGGGCGATCCGGCTACGATCAGTCGCCATCGCCACCACCGTCGATGTGGGTGGTGCGGCTGTGAGCAATCCGCAACCCGGCCACAGCCGGGTGCGGTGCGGACTGTCCACCAATCGCCTAGGCACGGCCTATTACGGCAGCCGGCGAATGGCTTGGTTCGATTCGGTCACCACTACCACTATTCGCCGCCATCGTCACCACCTGATCTGGTGGCAGACCCTGTCGGCGACCGTTGCTCAACTACCACCGGACTGGTGGGGCGACGATTGGTGTGTGGTTTTTAGCCACGATCGCGAGGACAATCCGGCCACCACCATCCGCCATTGGCCGGCGGTTGAAACGAACCGCCTTCGCCATTACCGCCGTGCAATTCGGCCCCCAGCGTCCACCGCGCCCACCGATCTGGGGTGCGGTCTGGTGGTTGAATTCGACAGTCGACGCCGCCACCACCAATCGGGTGGTGCGGCTTGGTGGTTTGCAGCAGCGGCCGACGCCACCACCACCGATCTGGTGGTTTGGCTCGGTGCTTTCATCGATGGCCGACGCCATCACCACCAATCGGGTGGTGTGGCTCGGTGCTTGGTTTGATTTGTTTTTCGAAGTCGGTGATCGGACTCTCGGTCCGGTCGGCTAACTGCCGCCGTTCCACCGCCGATCATCGGTTTGGTGTCTTTGGTGTGATGCGATAAAAATTAAAGCTTTAAAACCAAAACGAGAATTAAAACGAATAATTTTAACGGATCAAACGAGTTTAAATAAATCAAAACGAACAAACCGTGGCTCTGATACCACTGTTGGGTTTTTGTGGGTATCCTAGGATCAAACTAACTCGAGGATTGACTCAGATCTAACGAACCTCACTGGTTTGATAAATCTCATAGGTTAATCAAACTGATAAAACCTATATATAACCAAATACACACTGTTTTGATTATATCATGCGGAAGCGATAAAGCTAAAAAACCCTTAAAAGCCTAATGATCTTTAATCGTTCTAGTTGAATCCTAATAGTTTAGATTCGGATCAGTTTACCTGGATTGCTCGAGATTTAGTCCACCGGTGATTGACCTAACGAACTGTTCTTCTAGTTGAACCGAATGAAAACCCTGAAAAACCAAACTGGAATCCGAGAGAGAGAGAGATCGGCGCCGGTGGGAGAGAGAGGGAGAGAAATTGGAACTGATTTTTGTTAGCTAAAAAGCTTAATTTTCCTTAACCCATAAGCCTTATTTATATGGAGGAAAAACACAGTTTGAATAGGATTCAGCTTCCATATTATAATTATCTCAAATCCTTTCCTTTTAATTACTAGAAAAGAATTTGCCTATGATAATTATAATTATATATATTTATCTAATATATATAAAACTAATTAATTAACTATTATATATTTATTTTATCAAATAAATATACAATCTTCTAATTAATTAATAGCCCTCTAACTTTGGTAATTCTAACTGAAATTACCCAATTACCCAATTGATTTATAATTCACTATTATAAATCCTAACTCTCCATTTCTGGGTTTCATCTAACTTATTCGATTTATAGGTCCTCACAGGTGTGACCCTCAAGTGTCTTGTAACATTGGATGTGTAATTACTTGGTTTGTCAACTCTGCACATAATTCCTAACAGTTTTGCGCATCTGATCAACCCGGAAAAGATAGCCAATGATCTGTCTATTTAAGTATTTTATTACTTGATTGATTTAGTTGATATTGTTTTTATTAATTAGGATTATTAGTATTTAGTTTGCATATGATTTAGTTTTCTTAATGCTCAAGTTTTATAATTAATTTAGGATTGGTTTAGTTTCCAAAGTTATCTTATTCTACTAGCTTATAAGTAGGATTTATTGGTTTTCAATTGTATTCAGATTATTCAGTTTTAATATATTCTCCTTCGTGAGTTTTAGAGATTATTCTCTTGTTTCTCCGAGTTCTACGTTGTTAGACTCGTTACTCTTTTGGATTTGACGCTTGTCGATGTGTTTCGCGTTTCTCACCGCGTCAAATGCCGACAATTCAGACAGGGGTTGTTGTACCTCGAAGACAATAACGGTGGACATCAGATGGGGCTCAGTTTAGTTCAGAATTGACTTGTTAGTCGGGCCTGCTTATATTTGTGGTAACAGTAGCATTCGAAAGTAAATTAGGATGTGTTTCGCTGCTGCATTTTGTTGCTGCTGCTATGTGTACAAATCTACATCTCGTCTGCTGAAGTTGCATTTGGCTTCGACGTTTAATTGCTCAGAAATAGCTGATGGTTCGGGTTGCTGTATTAGTGATGCATGCGAAATAATTCAATCATTCTGGAGTCTACACATCAAATGTCGTTTATAAAGAAGTTTTACGTTATAACTAAGGTACAATTAACTAACCACTATCATATTTGGTACAATATGATACTATTTTAAATAATTATGTTATTTTTGTAGGACATGCTTCCAAATTGACGTTCCACGTGTTCCATAATATCATGAATCTACGACTGTGTATTTTACATTTGATTGTAATTTCCTTTTTGTTTAGTCATGAATTTGAAGTTATTTCACGAGTTGTATATATACGGATTCAAATTATTTTCTTCTCAAGTAGGATTAACCCGCGCTGCATCGTGCGGGTAGAAAAATAGTATATATATAGGGGAAGGTTCAAACGAGAAATTTGTCTATTTAAAAGAACGTGAGGAGCAATCTCAGTCACTCATCTCGCGGTTACGATGGACGTGACCACGAAGGATTGACACAATTCATGGGAAGGTAGAGATTATTAAAGCGGGGGGACCGGTCAAAGCTGTCTTTGTTGACCGGATGAGTGGCTGAGATTGCTTTTCATGTTCTCTTAAATTAATATGTTTCTCGTTTAAACCTTCCTCTCTCTCTCTCTCTCTCTCTATATATATATATATATATATATATATATATAGAGGAATAATCAAATAAAAACCATTTTTTTTGTAAAAACTTTAGGACTAATCTCAACCATTAAACTTTTTTAATCAATGGTTGTCAATATAAGAGACCATGATAACATTTTTTGTAATATGCACCTAACCACACTAGATTTAAAGCCCAAAAGGATATTTGGGTCATTTTAATCATCAAACATGGACTAGACAAAAAAATGTTAGGGTTCTTGCTAACAAGTGCAAAATCCAGCTCATGTCGATGGCCTTCATTGCATTCTCTGGACCACCGCCGTTCACCTCCGCCGTTCACCTCCGCCATCATAACCACCGTCGTTCACCTCCGCCACCATAACCACCGTCGTTCACCTCCGTCGCCATAACCACCGATGTTCACCTCCGCCGCCATAACCACCGCCGTTCACCTTCATTTGCACCGCCGTTCACCTCCACCATAACCACCGCCTGCACCGCCATTCACCTCCTCCAACTCACATCTACCTCTCCACCTTCCTCCTCTGTCACCTTCCGTCTCTAGATCCAGATCCAGATCTGTTGTGTAGATCGGATTTACATTCCAGATTCCAGATTTGTTATGTTGAAGCACACCAGCAAGAGCGTCATCTTAGAGTTAAGAAATCGATGTTACGACGGTGCATCACCAGAGATTGCTGGAGGAGGCGTCTGAATCCGCTGATTGATTAAGCAGTTTGATGATGTTAAGGTAAGCTTCAATTAGGGCTTCGTAATTATGGATCGTATTCATATCTACACTTCAATTAGGGCTTCGATTTATGTGGAAATCGCTTTATTTTGGTGTTCGTGTTGATCGGATCTTGAATAAATATACCTTAGATGTTGTTCATATTCGTTTAGATATTGTTCAGATTCTTCTTTGTGCTTTTTGTTTCATTCAAATTCTGTTAACAGAAAAGGTAAAAAAATTGGTAGAACAATGGAGATATCTGTAATGTAGCAATACGATCAAATTTTGGATCTAATGGATATTTGGTCAGGCCTTAAGGTGCAAATGGACTTTGGAGTAGTTGAAATTTGCAGAAACATTTTTTTAATAATTAATCAGAAACATAACAAACATTTTTTTTATGCTATGTTGTTTGCAGGCAATTTATTGTGTTCATATTACAAATTTTCAAACGAAACGATTTCAATTTCAAAATCTGTATGCAAATGAACGGATCCGAATCATCCGGAAGGATTTTCGAGCCGTCGAAGGTGTCTGTGACGTCTCCGCCGCCGGTCAACAGCATCCGTATGACGTAAACTCGGTGGTGAAGTCGTCGGATTTAATGGTGGTGGTGGCCAGAAAGAGAGAGATGAGAGCTATGGTTGTATGTATTTAGTTGTTATTTTCTTATGAATATAAATGTAATTGACATTGTGTTTTGTATTCATAAGGTGAATATTGTGAATGAATTTATATAATTTTTATCTGGTGAAAATGAATATATTCATAAGGTGAATATATGGACATTGTGTTTTGCATTCATATGGTGAATATGAATATTCATATGGTGAATATGAATATTCATATGGTGAATATGAATATTCATATGGTGAATATATAGTGAATATATGATATGGTGAATATATAGCGAATATATGATATGGTGAATATGAATATTCATATGGTGAATATGATGGTGAATTTATATAATCTTTTATCTGGTGAATATGAATATTCATAAGATGAATATGAATATTCATATGCTGAATATACGATGAATATGACATGGTGAATATGAATATTCATATGCTGAATATGATAGTAAATATTCATATAATGAATAAACTGCGATTTTCAGATCAAGCACTTAGATTATTCCTCAAGTTTTTACAAAAAAGTGAATATATATATATATATATATATATTGTAAAAACCACATATTTTGTAAAAACCTCTACTTTTGTAAAAACTTGAGAAATAATCTAAAATGACGATCATGCCCTTTTTAGATCAAAGGCTTAGATTATTCCTCAAGTTTTTACAAAAAAAGTGGTTTTTCCTTGAAGGACCCTCTATATATATATATATATATATATATATATATATATCTATATAGAGGGACTTTAATTTGTGAACCAATATTTTGGTGTGAACTTGTGAACCATATCTTAACCATACAAATTCAAAATCAATGGTCAAGATTAATCATGGAAAATTCCTAAAATCATGGGTGGTTAATAAAGATAAATCATGGAATTAATCTTAACCATCAAAAAATGATTTGGATGGCTAGGATTAAGTTCACAAGTTCACACCAAAATATTGGTTCACAAATGAAAATCCCTCTATATATATATATATATATATATATATGTATATAGAAGGGCCTTCAATTAAAAACCACTTTTTTTGTAAAAACTTTAGGACTAATCTAAGCCTTTGATCTAAAAAGAGCATGATCGTCATTTTAGATTATTCCTCAAGTTTTTACAAAAGAAGAGGTTTTTACAAAATGTGTGGTTTTTACAAAATATATATATATATATATATATATATTCACTTTTTTGTAAAAACTTGAGAAATAATCTAAGCCCTTGATCTGAAAATCGCAGTTTATTCATTATATGAATATTCACTATCATATTCACCATATGAATATTTATATTCACCATATCATATTCATCATATGAATATTCATATTCATCTTATGAATATTCATATTCATCTTATGAATATTCATATTCACCAGATAAAAATTATATAAATTAACCATCATATTCACCATATGAATATTTATATTTATCATATCATATTCATCATATATTCACCATATGAATATTCATATTCACTAGATAAAAAATTACATAAAACCATATAAAACCATTCACCATATAAATATTCATATTCACCATATGAATATTCATATCTCGATCATATATTCACCATATGAATATTTATACGATGCTACACTATATTTTTTTGATCTGAAAGAAGAAGATGTTGTTTATATATATATATATGTGGTTTTTCACCGTATCATATTATCATATATTCACCATATGAAAATTCATATTTACGATATCATATTCATCATATATTCACCGTATGAATATGTGGTTATAGATGATTTTCGCCTGAAGTACCTGAAACCTCACTTTTCATTATCTCAAATAAACGATGACGATGATGATGATGATGGTGAGTTCTTAGATGTGCATTGACATTATCTTCTTTACCGTAAAATTGCCTGCTGAAAGGGCTTTATCTTCCACAAATATAATTCACAATAATCTCATTCGATGATATAATCCAATCCAACAGGACCCTTGACCTAAAATTTCCTATCCCCTATATATTTGAGTGGCAACATATTTACCATCCAAAACATCCAAAATTCAATACAATAATAGGTATTTATAACTTTTTCAGGATGATGGCCCCCCAACTTGTTATATAAATTATGTAGAAAGAATCAATCAATCTCCACAGACTGGTTGCAATAACTTAGAATCCAAAAAATCCTGCATTGGTTGAGGCATTTCATCAAACAGGTTAGCTGCAATCTTATTCCATTTACACTAGTCACCAATTAAATTATATGAAAACCAAGAAAAGAAAATAACAAATGGGCAACCAACAACTCAGAAAAGCATAGAGAAAAAAGACGATTACCTGCAAGATTTAAAGCATTGAAAGTTTAAACCAGAGATGATGATGTATGAAATTGAAGACATTCTTTCTAATGAATTGATGATTGGGGGTGGCGGTGGTGGCGGCGCTGTGACCGTGGTGTGGTGGTGGCGGCAGGTGGTGGTGGTGGTTGTGACGTCGATTTGGGGGTTAGGGTTTCAGTAGCAGTTGGATTTGATTTGGGGGAGAGAGAATGGGAATGGAGTGCGTGGGAAGGGAAGATGACAATGATGATAATAAATCAAAGAAAAAGACTCTATTAACACTTATTTGAGTTGATGATCTCAATTTTTTAAAATGACCTAAATACCCTTTTGGGCTTAAAATCCAGTGTGGTTAGGTGCATATTATAAAAAATGTTATCATGGTCTTTTATATTGACAACCATTGATTAAAGAATTTTAATGGTTGAGATTAGTCCTAAAGTTTTTACAAAAAAAGTGGTTTGTATTTGATTTTTCATCTATGTATATATGTATATATATATATATATATATATATATAAGAGAGAGAGAGAGAGAGAGACGAAAGAGAGCGCGGCACATGTCACATTGAGTCCAAATACACAAGACTATTCAAACTAAATGTTCAGACATATTCGTGATAAATAATACAACATTCAGTCTGAATAATGCATTATTGAGACTGAATGTTGTATTATTATCATAAATAATACGTATACATTTAGTCTAAAAAATCCTGTATTATTCAGACTAAATGGAACACAACATTCAGTCTGAATATGCATTATTGAGACTGAATGTTGCAAATTGCAGACTGAATGTTGTATAATTATCATAAATAATGCGTATACATTCAGTCTAAAAAATCCTATATTATTTTAGACTAAATGG
Organism: Centaurea solstitialis; assembly: GCA_030169165.1. NCBI lineage: Eukaryota > Viridiplantae > Streptophyta > Magnoliopsida > Asterales > Asteraceae > Centaurea > Centaurea solstitialis. The sequence continues at coordinate 55,249,858 of CM058042.1, read as the reverse complement.
AACACGTGGTGTGCTCTTGGTTTCACAGAAATAACAAAAAAGTTATATAAATAAAAAACACTGAAATATGAAACAATTATATCAAAAGTTGAAGTATATGAAACATTTTTATCATATTAAACAACTTCATGAATCAATTTTGTAGATTTAATCTATGCAACCATAAATTTACACGATTTACACCCTTTTTTTTTAAGTTTACAAATTAACTTGATTATATATATATATACTCTCTCCATGCATATAGAATAACTTAATACCCATTATTTTTCTTGATGACTTTTTCCATAGGGCCAAAAACAAGGTTCTTTGGGCATGACCCACATGATTATTTCAAACTCAAACAAATACAGCGGTCCATATAAAGCCAATGATATATACAAGTTGCATACACTTGATGATCACATCTGGTCAACACAGCTCTCCTTAATTTCCAAGAAACCACTACCCCCATGCACCCCACCCTCCTCAATCCACTTGCCCTCCATGGCTCCATCTAGCTAACATATATATAACCACCCTTTCCATTACTCACCAGATATCCATATCTACATCCTTCAACTCAACCTCCATTTCATCTTTCCAAGAAAATCAAGAAATCTTGAAATTAACCTAAAAATGGCCACTAAATTGAACATGTTGCCAGAAGACTGTCTTTCTACTATTCTATCTCTCACTTCTCCAGCAGATGCATGTAGATTAACGTCTGCGTCTTCGTCTTTGAGATCGGCTGCCGAATCCGATACAGTTTGGTCGAGATTCTTGCCATCGGATCTCCCACGTATTATATCAAGAGCACATTCTCAACTAGACTTTTCTTCAAAGAAAGAACTCTATTTCCGGCTTTGTGATTCAATTCTTGTAGATGGTGGAATTAGGGTGAGTTAATTTCTGCTTCATTTTTTTGGGGGTTTCTTTAAGAATTGAATATGAAGCCAGTTTTAATTGTTTAATTGATTAAAGTATTGATATTGTTTTGTTTAATCCATGCAGAGCTTTTCATTAGACAAAGTAAGTGGGAAAAAGTGTTGTGTTATGTCAGCTAGAGCACTTTCTATCTCTTCAAGCAATGAACTAAACCATTGGAAATGGACATCCAATTCTGCATCAAGGTTAGTTAATTAAATGATACAAGAATTAAAGTAAAATTTTGCTTTTGTCTATAAATGTGTTTCTTTGCCTAAATTTAAAAAAAAAAATGTAACATTTTCTTTTGTAGAACTTATTTACATATACATCTAAATATCTATGCAAAAATACAATATAATAAAGATATTTTTTGGATGAAAAATAGAAAGATATTAAATGTGAACATCTAAAGTACCCCATTTGACCTTTCTATATTGTACTTAAAAGAAGAAGTGAAGTACCTTCATAAACTATTACAATAAATGTAACTAGCTTTATCTTTAATTAATAATGTTCAAGATAGAAATACTAAATTCTACTTAATTGTCTTGATTACAGATTTTCTGAGGTGATTGAGCTAAAAACGATATCCAACATAGAAGTCGAAGGAAGAATAAACACTAAAAACTTATCTCCTAACACGACATACGGTGCTTATTTCGTCATAAAAGTTTCTGATCGTGCATTTGGGTTGGACTCAATTCCATCTGAGACATCGGTCTCCAAGAACGAATGCTTGGTTACCAACACAGCGTATTTATGCCCTCTTGACAACAAAAAGCAACAACTGGAGTCCTTGTTTTTCATGAACCGAAGACAAACGATGGAGAAACGGGTGGTAGAAGGACAAGGTAAACGTCCGAGCAAGAGAGAGGATGGATGGATGGAAATCGAGCTTGGAGAATTCTTTGTTGGAGAAAACTCTGAGGAGGTGAAGATGAATTTGATGGAAGTTAAGGGCCATCAACTAAAAGGAGGACTCATCATCGAAGGAATTGAAATCAGACCTAAATGTTAACCGTAATCTTACTAAATTCTTTCAAGCTTACTTGAAAAAACACAAGAAACACAATTTTGCTTGAAAAATCAAGCAATTGTGGAAAAAGTGATATTTCTTTATTTATTTTTGTATATATTGTAATTTATTCCACTAAATGGCAATCAATATATATTATTCTTTTTATCATTTTAACATATGATGTAAAATGATTGCTTATTTATATCCAACAAGAAATCAATTGACATAAAATTTTATCGATAATCGGCTGCTTATCCATCCAAGTTAAAAAACTAACTGTAAATAACAATGTCAAGACATGTCAACAAATAAAGACATTTACCGTGCTTTGTAACTTTTGGAAAACGGAAGTTAAAATTCCATTTCCAGTTTATTTTGGAAAAATCTCAATCGTTTGATTGATTTAATTTTGCAGGCTTTATACAACATTTTATTAATTCACAACTAGAAACCATCATTTTATTTTAATGAAACGGCTAGCGAAAAGTTAGAAACACCATTATAAAGGACAAACGTCCAAAGAGTTCGTAAACCACGCATCCCACCACGTCACCCTCGCAAATTGGTTCGATACATGATCCAACAAAATGAAATCTCTTCAACTCTACTTTCGGCGCCTAGATGTTAAAAACCAAATTGTTTCTATTCTACCAAATAACCCAAATGAACGCAATGGTCACCACCTCAAGCACCGATCTCTTGATTTTCTTAGCGTATGAGGAATTTGTCATCACTTCGACCATCTTCCTTATCGAGCCGATTTGAGTTGAAAATTTTTCCAACCAGATATGTAACTTTGCAGCAACTCTCAAGCGGTAGAGCATTCAGTAAAATCATATGAAATGGATTCCTCTTTAGAGTCGCACAACAGAAAACAGACACAAGACTACTCAACCCCTCTTTTGACCAAATTGTCCCACATGGGAAGCCTATCCAACTGGGTTCAAAACAAGAGGTTCACCTTTGTTGGGGCCACCACCACTTACCCCATTATGGTGACGCTAAAAGCCTTGAGGCTACCGATACGAAACCCCCCGTTACTCATGTTAAAAATCGTATTTCAAGCAACCCTTCTACTTTTAGTTAGAATTCTCCGAGCTCCAACCACCCAGAAAAACCTATTTCGAATACCTTTTAAAGTAGTTTATTAGGAGCATTGTAAACTAATGTTCAAGATATAACATTTTATCAAATACATACAATTTATGAACACGTTATATTATAAATCTAACATATAAAACACCCAACAACTCAAATTGGAAGCCGGAAAATAAAAATTGATATTTGGGAATTTTCTGTTAAATAAATCCATGATAAAGTATATTTTAAGTCAGAAACTAAACCTCAATTACAAAACCGGTTCTGTTGACTCGTTTAGTTTCATTAAAATAATTAAATTGTAATAATGAACATAATTGTTCTAGATCACGTAGCACATGTCTTTGTTGATTTCTTACGAAAATTTAATATACTACTATATAAGTGACAATAAAATACCATAATGTTGATTTGGTGGGTAGACTTTGTCAAAAATGTACGTTCAACACTTTGGTTGACCATCTTCCAAATTGAAGCAAATAAGACGAAAGAGGGAATTTAAATTTATATAAATTATAAACGGAAAGAAAACGACACATATATGTTACGAGTTTATGTCACTTTCTCCATTTAAAATATGAAATATTTTATTTTATTTAAAAAAAATATATTTTCTACTAAAATTAATTCTCTATTTGAATTATCAATTCATTTAACTAACAAGTATTAGAAGATTAATTATTGTGTAGAAGTTAATTTTATACAATCACGAAACGTTTTTGGCATTTGATTAAAATTAACTTCAATTTAAATGTTTCGTATTACAAAGAACTCTTATAAAGTAATATATCAATTTAAATGTTGTATTCTTAGAGATATTAAAATAATTGTCGCCATTTGATGTTATTCGTTTTAAGTCTCAAATTCTTTTGTTGTAAAAGATGAAATTACAATGATAAGATAAAGTCGACCCGATTTAGAGTAGTATGAGAGGGATTACTTAGATGTAACGATCACAACCCATTAAAATCTAGACAACCTGATACGTGCATATTATAGATGCTTATCTTTTATTTGTTATATTAATTATGCATAGCTTTAATATTTAGCTTACTCTTTAGTATTTATTAATATTTTAGTAGTTTCATGGTAGTTAAGTGTGATAGTGGGTTTGTAGTAAGTTTAGGAGCATGGTTGTAACCGTAGGTATGAGTGGTTCCATATTATATTGTAATCTCTTAACATTTGGCAATGAAGAAGAAAGTAATTTAAGTCTCTTTTCTCTCCTCTTGTTCTTGGAGATCACCCATCTCGAATCGGGTTCTATCAATTTGGTGCTTTCATTGAGAGTACGGTATGCCGCCACGCAAGGATGTTCCGTCGCTTGAAGAGTCAATGGCTCAACTTGCTGAAAATTTCGCTAAACTTCAAGCGCAATTCAGTCACGACCGGGAAGAGTTAGCCGCCACCATTTCCACCGCCATCACAACCGCACTAAACAACCGCCCATCACCCTCTGCTGAACCCCTCGCTGTCAACGATCTGCATTTCACCCCTCCTACACCACCTCATAACCTACCCATTAAACCACCCAAAATCCATCTTCCAACGTTTGACGGATCGAACCCGCTTGACTGGCTCTTCCAAGCGGAGCAGTATTTTCGGTTCTACGAGATCGCTCCCGAGAACCGTTTATCACTTGCCTCTTTTTACTTGAAAGGTGATGCCCTAAGTTGGTACAAATACCTCTTCAACAACCGGCTTCTTACATCATGGGATGGATTCACGCGAGCCTTGGAACTTCGTTTTGGTCCTTCGACGTACGAAAACCATCAGGATACCTTGTTCAAACTACAACAAACCTCCACCGTTACGGCCTATCAAACCGAGTTTGAGAGGCTTAGCAACTGTGTCATTGGGTTGTCACGGGAGGCTTCACTCAACTGTTTTATCTCGGGCTTACGAAAAGACATCAGTCAAGAGTTGTCTATTCACAAGCCACAAACGTTGAACGAGGCTATCAGACTTGCCAAACTTATTGAAGACAAGCTTGAGGATTATCGGCCCTTACCGAATGTACCACACCTTTCGCCGCCCACGACAACTCCTCTTCTTCCGGCCCCTCCGATTCCTTCAGAAACCTCTTCTAACTCGTCTCGTGCAAACTCTCAACTCTTCTCACCTCCTGGGCGAGACAAGCTCCTTTACCAGTCAAGCGCCTTAGTCCGGACGAAATGCAACGTCGAAAAGCACAAGGGTTGTGTTTTCGATGTACCGAAAAGTTTCATCCAGGCCATCGTTGCAACCCCCCTCAATTCTTGATGATCGAATATTCAGAGCCGCCGATGCCACACGACAACATGGCCACAAATGACCTTACTCATGATCAGACCGATAACACAAACATGGGTGCCGCAATGGCCGAGGAACAATACTTACGCCATTTTAGAAGCCACGTTGGAGAACCGGGATGAGATTCCTAGATGTTTTTTTTCCGGACAAGGTCGTTGTTCAGGGGGAGCAATTTGCATATTATAGATGCTTATCTTTTATTTGTTCTATTAATTATGCATAGCTTTAATATTTAGCTTACTCTTTAGTATTTATTAATATTTTAGTAGTTTCATGGTAGTTAAGTGTGATAGTGGGTTTGTAGTAAGTTTAGGAGTTAATCTAGGAGCATGGTTGTAACCGTAGGTATGAGTGGTTCCATATTATATTGTAATCTCTTAACATTTGGCAATGAAGAAGAAAGTAATTTAAGTCTCTTTTCTCTCCTCTTGTTCTTGGAGATCACCCATCTCGAATCGGGTTCTATCACAACCCCATTGGATAAGGTTGTTTGAATATAAATTACTTTGATTTCCCACTCTTAGAATTATAAATGGACCCCCCCCCCTCTTCCTCCCTTTCTTATGATGAAAATGGATAGATTTATATGTATGTACAGGTGGGACCGAGTGTAAGGGGTCTACTTGTATGTGAGTGATAAAAGACTTATGAGGGATCTAGATAACAGCACCCTATATTATATAATGTTGTGTAATAAGCTGAAAAAGGGATCCAAGGGGATAAAGCTAATTTTCATGTAACTAATTCATGTTCAACTTTTTCACCGGTTGGATCATTGATTGGAGGTCCGTATATCATACAACAAATTTTGATGAAGCCATGATTTGTTGTGTTGAATATCAAATTGAATCATGGATTTGTAGATTCAGGCAGAGACGGACTTAGTGTGGTGGCCGTGGTGGCACGGACCACCGTTTAGTTTGTGTGCCGAAGGGTAAAATTTTCGAATTTTATAAAGGTGCAACCATATTATTTTGGAGGGTGCCACCGTATCATTTTCAAAATTTAAAAGTGTGCACCTAAAAACCAAAAACTTCCCTCGAAATCAACCAATAAACCCAAAATATCACTCAAAAAACCCAAAAAAATTTCTCAAAATCAACCAAAAAACCAAAAAATTCTTTCGTAGTCAATCAAATAACCCGAAAAATTCTTTCGATTCAATAAAAAAAATTCAATAAAAGTCCATTGAAATCAACCAAAAAATCGAAAGGAAAAAATCTCTCGAGATCAACCAAAAACTTCTTATATATATGGTCCACCGTTTGAAAACCGTCCTAGGTCCGTCCCTAGATTCAGGTGCTTCATTTCATGCTAGCCATTATAGAGAAGTGATGCAGAATTCCAGGCATTATAGTGGGAAGGTAAGGGTAGCAAATAATAAGAGTCTTGATATCAAAGGTGTTGGGAATGTCAAGTATATTCCAGATTTGAAGAGGACGTTGATATCAATTAATTTATATACTATTAATTCTTTATAAGTTTAAAAAAAAATATCAACAAACCGTAAGATAATTATATTTCAATTATTTCATTGTTACTGAAATTCCTTACCCTGGCTCAAAACTTCCTGTTTTTCTCTAAACTTATTGATTTAGTTTTTGTATTAAATTTTAGAATGGATCTCCTGCATTCACATGATCTCTTGGTCTTCAATGAACTTTAGTTGACCTAACATTTTTTTTACTATATACATTGAATATGGCAGAAATTGTTGAATTCCTTGTCCAATTTAATAAGCTGTACGGACGAATTGTTAGAACAAAGTCAAATTAGTTTTAAGATTTAATTATATATAGATGGGTTAATTAAATTATATAAAAACCGATAAAAACCTTGAAAACAGGCTAAAAAGTAATTTTTTGTACGGTTTTTTCTTTTAATGTTAGAATTCAATATATATATTGTTTCACGTATATTTTTCTTTATATTGATGTTAATTATTATCCATGAATTGATTTCACCATATGAATCAAGTTTTCGTATATTTTCGATTCATCGTGTGAATCACATTTTTATTTTTTACATGGATGATATTAACCTTATGAAGAAAAAAATATATGTGAAACTATACTTAAAATGGTCTTTGATGAAAAACAGACCTTGTAACGCGTTCTATTATAGGTTTTACCAACAATTTGGTTTTTATTTAATTATTGCCCCATATATATATATATATATAATATATATATATAAGAGAGAGAGAGAGAGAGAGAGAGAGAAAGGTTCAAAAGAAGTGCTAAAATATACGAAGTAGAGAAGTGATCTCCACCACTCAGCCGGTCAATAACGATGGCTTTAACCGGTTACGGTGGACGCGATCATGTGGGATTGACGCGATTCATGGGACGGTAGAGATTATTAAAGGAGGGGACCCGGTCAAAGCCGTCTTTATTGACCGGATGAGTAATGGAGATCACTTCTCTACTACTCATTTTTTTAGCAATTCTCATTTGAACCTAATACTATATATATATATATATGTATATATATATAATTATATATAAATACTAGAGTAAATTACAATTTTGGTCCCTGTGGTTTGCATCCATTATCAAGAATAGTCCCTCTTTTAAACTAATTACAGTTTTGGTCATTGTGGTTTTTATTCTATTTCAATTATGGTCCCTTTGACCAAGTCTAGTTACAAAACTTGGTTAGGTTAAGGATTTTTTTATCAATTTCTTTTTTCTTTTTTGTATTCCATTTTTTGTTTTATTAGATTATATGAGAACGGATGGGCCTATGTCTATGTCCATGATGCACCACCAGTGTGTTTTAAAATGATTTATAGTTGGGCCAGCGGGCCGACTGTGTTTTAAATTGTTTTTGAGGAAATTTACTAGACCTTGTGGTCTAACTCTTGCTTTCAAAACCCTTTTAAACATTTAGGGGAAATCCCTAGAGGCGGATCGTCGAAGGGAAAAGAGAAAGTCCAAGGCTAGAAGAGAGGTTGGTATTTAGCGTTAGCATCGTAGTCGTTAGTATTAAACTTAATTATCTCAGCTGTGGAGGGTTATTCCACTAGCACAAACTGTTGGGTTTTTCTGTGATTCCCGAATCAAACTGATACGAAGAACACTAAAGAAGCGGAAGCGATTTTGGATAAAAACCCGAAACCACGATCGTTCGTTTTAATTCATTTAAACATTAACAAGAAGTGATTTTTACCTGGATTGCTTGAGAAATAATCCACCGGTGATCGACCACACAAACGTTCCTCTAGCAGAACTCAAAAACCCGAGCTGACCGGAAAACCGAACTGGTTCGGGGTTTGGGGCGGCGCCGAATTGAGAGAGAGAGGGAGGGATTTTTGGTGGAAACTGATTACTGAATTTTTTTGAATGAATCAATTCTAAAGTCTATAAGGCTTTATTTATAAGACTTAAAAAGGCAGTGTTTGTATCTGATTCAGTTTCCATAATTATCTGATCTCTTTCTTTTTCTTAAAGAAAGAATCTTCTAGATAATTATCTTTAATTAACTAGATATATATTTATTTTCCTAATAAATATATAATTATCTAATTAATTAATAACCCTCAAACTTTGGGATTTCTGACTGAAATTACCCACCTGATTTATAATTAACTATTATAAATCCAATCTCTTCATTTATGGGTTTTATTTAACTTGTTCGTTTTATAGGTCCTCATAGGTGTGACCCTCAAGTGTCTTGTAACATTGGATGTGTAATCATTGGTTTGTCAACTTCTGCACATAATTACTAACAGACTCTCACTTGTGCAAGTTGGCAATACCGTCTTGATCACATTGTCCTAAGGAGGCCCCTAGACAGGCACTTAGGCTAACCAGGTTACAAGCACTCTTATACCCAAATAGGTGATTTAAACTTTTCCGTAAGGAAATAACATTTATGAAGCAACTGTTCATAAATTGGGTATATCTTGGCTTTTCCCTTTGCAACACGATATTTCATCTATGAGTATGAGCATGGATTAAGTCAACTCTAAATACTCATGATTCTGTTTCTCGACTATCCGACCTCTACTGATAGGTAAACGACAAAGAACTAATCAGTTCGTTTGGGCATGGCCCTGCACTTCATCAGTATATTCAGTCAGCCAAGGGGCCCAGAAATATCTCTCTTCGGAGAAGAGGTGCAAATCCCATCTTGCATATCTGCATTTAACACCACGGCTTCCGCTGAATCTAGTCACGCCCTTTATAGCCACCCTGTTACGGCGTAGCGGTTGAACGCACTAAGTATCCAGCAGTCCTCATGATATCAAACCAGATACCTCAGGTGATAGGGACAACCACTGTGAGATTCTACTTATGACAAAATCCAAGAAGTAGTCTCAACCTTGGATCACGTCCGATATTCGCTACTATATCGAATATCCGTGCAGTTTTTGGTCTACATTGCTTGTAGCTGTTATTCAACCCACTGATCATAACTACCCAAAACTCACAATGACTTTAACACCCTATTGGGTTCTCACCACAATAAGTTGTCACGGACATTTTTCGAATGAAAGACTGGGAACTAGTCTCATTCCTGGATTACAAAACATGCAAAATATAAAAGTGATTTTAAGAGACTAATTTTTGTATAGTCCATATTACACTCTGTAATAATACTAAAATTAATAGCATCTCTTAATTACCTTTTACTGTGTCTATTCAACGTTTGTTAAATACTGATCTAAACGAAGTATCACCTAACTTCAGTTTAAACCCTTTGATTAATGTTTACCAGTTTAATCAAAGTTATAACCAAAAATGTTACAAGTTTAACATCTCCTGATTTTATACTTGTATCAGCTAATTTTGTTTTGCAAACACCATAAAACAAAAGTTAGACTTCACTTTATCATATTTCCCTGAACTTGGAGATCTGGACTAACTCTGAGTTCACTGAATATGTAAAGTTAAATTGCAATTTTCCTTAGTTGCTGTGTAGATGAATGATTTCTACCTGAAATCAGATAAAATTTCCATTTACCAAACTGGCAAATTTCAGGAAATTTATTCTACTGTTTACAACATTTTCTAGTCTAAAAGATAATTACTATCTTTAATAATTATTCCAACACACTTTAATTATTGATTTTTCTTAAAAAGTCAAGTATGACTTTAGTTTTGTTTCAAAGTCTTTGAAACTTTTCTTCTACCCTTTTGACTAAAAGGTAGATTGTATGAATTTACATCCTACCTGGATCATGAATTCTAAGATATATTAAATCAATAATTTTTATCTTTTATTCTTTATCATAAACTAGATAAAGAGTAAATTGGGCTCCCACTAACCTATATGAAAACTAACTGTTACTCAAAATTAACTATTGACTTAGTCAAAACTTGTTTACTTAGTCAATTCTATTTTAAGTAATGAACACGAGAATTTTAACATTTATAAAACTTAACTGGACTTTATTTAAATCCTAATTCCAAAACTTGGAATTTTCTCTAGTTTTATAAACACTGATATTATCAACGATATCTGAGATAATATCCTAAATTCCTTAAAACATATGAGTAATTAATTCTGATCAGAAAATACTTTCATAATCCTTTACTCACAAATGTTTTATAAAACACATTATAGTACTTTGTGTGTTTTGACAGTTTTCATATACATTACTTTATTTAATTAAAGTAATACTGTTAGTGTAATAGGCAACCTCTAGGATATAATTTTGAATCAAGTCTAACTTGACTTATACAGATTCAAAATATCATGCATAAAGATATTTAAATCAAGACTATAATTTTAAATTTTAAAACCGATAAACATTTAAAACCCAAAAATCCAAATTTTGGAAAAACAAGATTGTTTTAAATCATAAAAGTTTAAAATTGTCTTGATAATATCTAAAAGTAAACTTGTATGCTGATCCGCAATCTGGGCACTTCAATTTTAATGACCACCTGCAATTAAACATTTGCTTCTAGGTGTCAACTCACTAGCAAGCGAAAGTGATAAACTTAAGCAGTCACGAATACCTGAGGTGTTTATACCTGCTTCGTAACGCTTCGGGCAGTTATGCCTCCAATGACCGACTTCATGGCACTTGAAGTATTAATCCTCGGTCATTACTCTGTTAGGTTTTAACTTTCTTGCCCTAGCCCTTGCCTTTGCCATTTTCACGAACCTTGGGTGCACTCTAGGTGGTCTGAACTGGACCTTTTCCCTTGCTGGTGCCTCCATGCCCATGCTTCTTCTTTACTCCTCTGTCCCTCACCATCAGCACATCCTTGGTTTTGTTCTTGGTCCCTATATTCAACTCAGCAGTCTTAAGCATGGAGTGCAATTTGGCTATTGATTTCTCCATGTTATTCATGTTATAGTTGATTACAAAAGGCTTGTAATCCATTGATAGTGAGTTGAGTATAGTATCCGTTGCTAGCTGCAACGGAACTGGGTGACCGAGTCTCTCCAGGTGATCCATGTGCCGTTTCATCTTCATGACATGGTCACTCACTGAGGTCCCCTTGATCATCTTGCACTCGTTAAATGCCTTCGTGGCATCGTAACGTTCTGTGCGAGCTTGCATTTGGAACATGTCCCTCAACTGGCGGATCATGTCATAGGCATTTGTGTTTATGAGCCCTGTTTGCAAATCTGGGCTCATAGTTGCAAGCATAAGACAATCGACATCCAGCAAATCATCTGAATGCTTCTTGTGAGCATTTCTGGCAATAGCCGGGGCATTTGCTGGAGGGACCTGTTGATCCAGCTCTCCTAAGACCTGATGAAATGATAATGATCCTGAATCTTTACTTAGTGAATAGGTTTTTACTTCTGTTATAGCTTGAGGAATTATCACTGAGTCTGTTCAGTGTTATTCCATGTTACTTGTGCTGTAACTTAACTTTATAGATTTCAGGATCAGGATCAGGAGACTAACGAGCCTGTTCTGCAGTTTACTGATCCTGTCCACTGAAGTGAAGACCTCCTCCTGAAGACATTAAGATCATACACAAAGAACCATCAGCGACGTCGAAGAAATAGCTGATGACAGGAACAGCATGCTCGTGATCTGAAGACGGAACTCAGTGATAGCAGTCTGTTCACTATCGTATGACATCCTGAAGACTCGTCAGGATACACGTGACCCTGAACTTCCTCAGTTTCAGGACTCTAGTCACTGATCAGTATCCTGATCCTGAAGGATTAGAACAATGTCTTAGTCTAATGCACAAAAGGATTATCCGCCTTTACTGACACAATAGTACATAAGGGCAGTTACTTTACTGTTCCCTCCGTACTTATCAGACCTCAAGGCAACTGTTTACAAACATCCTCTTTGTACACCATGCAAAGAGTATTTGTTTATAGTAAATAGTACAACAGACCACTCACATTGTGACACGTCACAATAGTAGGTCTGCATGCATTTAATGCATGGAGTATAAATAGGACGTGAAGAGATGTTCTCCATACTTCTTCTTCATCCTAATTCTACTCAAGTCCTTTCTCTCTTATTCCCTCTATCTTCTTTCTTTATTCTCTTCTCACTTAGTGCATAGTGAAAGAACTTAGATTGTTTAGTTTAGACTAATTGTCTTTTCTATTTCCGCAACAATCTGTAAATTCATATTGTTTATAAAACAAGAATTTAAAAGTGAGAAATTGTGTGATTATATTCAACCCCCCCTTCTATAATCCCAAACACTATCCTTACTTGAAGGTCACCTACTTGGGACCAACAAGTGGTATCAGAGCAGATACAAGCTCTCATTTTCTTCTTAAGAAAAATCTTGTGATCCTCTCTCTTCTTATTCTATGGCTCTTCAAGCTAAGGATAACTACTTTGATACCGGCTCTGCTGGAAAGCCTCCTCGGTTCAACAAAGACAACTTCTCTCTTTGGAAAACCAGGATGGAACTCTTTCTCTCTGGTTCTGATCCCCAGATTCCCTACTTTCTGGAAAACGGACCACATGTGCCTACACAAACCGTCCACCCTATTCCTGCTGCTGGTGGCCAACCAGCTGTTCCTGAAAGGCAGCTGGTGAAGCCCGTAACTGACTGGAATGATGAAGACAGACGCCTGGTCAACATTGACACCAAGGCTAGGTCTCTCATCGCCATGTCACTTCCTGACGATGTATTCCACTCTGTCTGTCACCTTCGCTCTGCTAAGGAGATATGGGACACTCTCTGTGTTCAATATGAAGGTACTGCCGTACTCATGGAATCAAGAAAGATTTTCTTGGTTCGTCAGTACGAAAGCTTTATTCATCAGAAGGATGAAACTCTCTCCCAGCTACATCAGAGATTCAACTGTCTTCTGATTGATCTGAAGACCATCGGTACTACCTACTCTAACTCTGAGGTGGTTACCAAGTTCATGGAAGCTCTTCCTGAACATTGGGAAATTTACACCTCCTGCTTAACTATGTCAAAGGACATAAAGACACTCACCCTAAGTGAGTTGTACGGTATTCTTCTGAACCGTGAACAACAGAAGAAACTGAAAAAGAATCTCATAAGAGATTCTAAAGAATCCAAAAGCACATCTGTTGCATTGGTTTCTGATTTAGTTCCTCCTGTTGCTGCCACTTCTTCTTCAGTAACTATTACTGAATTAGAATCTTCTGACTCTGACATGTCAGAAGATCCTGAATTCAATGAATCTCTTGCTCTTTTAACCAGATCTTTCAAGAAGTTTGCCAAAAAGGGAAACTTCCACAAAAAGAAACATCTTACTATTACTGACAAGCCTAAGTCAGATCCTGTTGACAAGGCCACTGCTATCTGCTACAATTGTCAGGGCAAAGGACACTTTGCTAATGATTGCAGGTACAGAAAAAGTCAGTTTGCTCCCTCCTCTGCTAAATCTTCTTCTAAGAACCCCAAATACCAGCGCCTGAAGGAAAAGTACAAGAAGATGAAAACTCAGCGTAAAGGCAAAGGTTTAATCGCAGAAGACTGCGACTGGGATGATGTCTCCTCTGATGACTCATCTGATGAGGAAGATACTCAAGTGGCACTGATGGCCATTATTGAGGAACCTACCTTAGCTCTCATGGCTAAGATAGAAGAGGTTCCTGAAGAGATTCCTCCTCAGGATCCTGAAGCTTCTTCTTCCACAACTCCTGAAGCTTCCACCTCTGCGACTGATTCTTCCAGTCAGGTACCTATTCCTCTCATCCCTCTTGAAAGCTTAACTCAGTTGGACCTGGTCACTCTCGATCTTTACAAAGCCCTCAATGGTAAAACCTCTGCTGAAAAATGAATATTAATCTTAGAGGACAACTCAAAGAATGTCAAGAAAAAATAAAACAGCTTACCATTTTGGAAGAAAATTATAAGGACCAGGTCACTGTAAACAAAACTCTTTGTATTGAAAGAGAATTGGCTCTTGCTGCCAAAGAAAAGGCCCTTGCTCAATTAAATGCTGAAAAAGTCACCATCAAAGGATGGAGTGACGCCTCTGAAAAAGTTGATGAAATATTAGCTTCAGGGAGGTCTGACAAAAGCAAAAGAGGTCTTGGATTCACTCATAGATACAAGCATGAAGAAACTAAGTATGAAAGTTCCATGCTAAAATTTGGAAAATTTGTTTCTTCTATTCCCATTCCTAAGGCTTCTGAAAACACTCCTTCTTCTTCTTCTAACACTCACCCTGAAGGTGCTCCTAAGAGCAAAAAGAATACAGTTAAGGATAAATCCAAAACTGAAACACCTTCAAAGACCAAGAGTCCTAAACCCAAGAACAAAGTTCTGGGTGGTGGTCCTTCAGTCTCTGGAACTAAGTCTCTTTCTCAGAGTCCTGCTCCTAGACTGAAGATTGACCTGAAGCAAACGACTAAGGAGAAGACTCCAATTCCTCCTCTGTCAAATGCTAAAGGCATACTTGGTGCTGGTCCTGCTCACCTAAAGTTCAAAAACTTTCTGGACCACACTAAACGCTTTCAATATCGCAAATGTTATCACTGTGGATTAAATGACCATATTGCGAGTAAGTGTTCTGATGCTACCAAAGCTGAAAAATCAGCTAAGGTAAAGAAGATTCCCAAGACTGAGAAATCAGTCAAAGGAAAGAAGGTTGTCAAGACTGTTCCTTCAGTCAAGACTCCAGCCTCCTATACTGAGAAATCAGTAAAGGCTGACACTGACTCAACCAGTCCTACTGATAATCCTGGATCCATAGTTCTATGGGTACCAAAGAAAACTTAAACTCTATATTTTACAGGATAAGGGCATCTGGTACTTGGACAGTGGATGCTCTCGACATATGACTGGTTCTAAATCTGTCCTCACTAACTACCGTGAAGAAAGAGGTCCTGCTGTGACCTTTGGCGGAAACGGTAGAGGCCAAACCCGAGGGTATGGCACTCTTACCAACGGAGTAACTACTTTCAAAAGAGTTGCTTATGTTGAAGGCCTGATGCATAATCTTCTGAGCATCAGTCAACTGTGTGATAAGAATCACAAAGTTTCTTTCTCTAAGAAAAAGTGCAAAGTCAAGAACAGGAGAAAGGAAGTTATTCTCACTGGTGTTAGACATGCAGATATCTACATCATCAACATGAATACTTCCACTGATAACTTCTGTTTCGTATCACGTGCTTCCACTGATATGAATTGGCTCTGGCACAAGCGTCTCTCTCATCTCAACTTCAAGACGCTAAATCAACTCTGCATCAACAACCTGGTTATTGGTCTTCCTGACTTTCGCTACACAAAGGAATCTCTTTGTTCAGCTTGTGAGAAAGGAAAACAGACCAGGGCTAGCTTCAAGTCCAAGCAGATTTCCTCCATCAGCTCTCCTCTACAACTTCTCCACATGGATCTCTTTGGACCCGTTAATGTCCAATCCATTGGTGGAAAGAAATATACTCTGGTAATCGTAGATGAATATTCCAGATATACTTGGGTTTTCTTCTTACGTGCCAAGAGTGATGCTCCTGAAGAAATCATCCTGTTCGTCAGGAAGATGGAAAGACTCAACAACCTTACTGTTCGATCAATAAGAAGTGACCATGGGACTGAGTTCAAAAACAGTACCCTGGAATCTTTCTTTGAATAGAAAGGTATCTCTCAAAACTTCTCCTCTGTGAGAACTCCTCAGCAAAATGGTGTTGCTGAAAGACGGAACAGGACGTTGATTGAAGCTGCAAGATCTATGCTGAGTGAAGCCAACCTTGCCACTCAGTTCTGGGCTGAAGCCGTAAATACTGCTTGCTATACTCAGAACAGATCTCTGATTGTCAAGCGTTTCAGAAGAACCGCTTACGAACTCTTTCGTAACAGGAAACCATCAATCGAACATCTCCATATCTTTGGTTGTGTCTGCTACATCCTGAACAACAAAGATAATCTTGGAAAGTTTGATTCCAAATCTGATGATGGAATTTTCCTCGGATACTCATCCATTTCTAAAACTTACCGTGTGTTCAACAAACGAAGACAAACCATTGAGGAAACGATTCATGTCAAGTTTGATGAATCGGGTCCTACCTTTCCTCATCCAAATGATAATACTGAAATCAATCAGTGGGCTGACTCTTTCTTTCAAGTCCCTGAACCTCCTATTGCTGATCCATCTCCTCAAGACCTTCCTGATGGTTTTGAAGAAAATCCTATACCACCCACTGATATAACCACTCCACCTCTCATAAATGCCACCCCTATCTCTCAAATCACACCACCTGAACCTGATCAACCCACTAACAGTGAAGACTTCTCTCAAACCACTGTTAGTGAACCCTCTCCTACCAATCTTCTTCCTGATCCATCATCCAATGAAGCATCTACTTCAAGACAGGTGTATCAACCACCTGCTCTTCGATGGACCAAAGATCATCCCATTGATCAAGTTCTTGGAAACCCTTCTTCTGGTGTGAAAACCAGACGTCAGGCTGGTAACGTCTGTCTTTATGTAAATTTTATCTCTGAAAATGAACCTAAAGAAATAGATGATGCCTTGCGTGATCCTGCCTGGGTCTCAGCCATGCAGGAAGAGCTAGCAGAATTCATCAGAAACAATGTCTGGCTTCTCGTCCCTAGGCCTCGAAAACGTACAATCATTGGTTCCAAGTGGATTTTTCGAAATAAACTTGATGAGATTGGTACAATCATTCGAAACAAGGCTCGCCTTGTGGCTCAGGGATACAGGCAAGAAGAGGGCATTGATTACGATGAAACTTTTGCTCCTGTTGCTAGGCTCGAAGCAATTCGACTCTTCCTAGCTTTTGCAGCACATATGAACTTCAAGGTTTATCAGATGGACATTAAAAATGCCTTTCTGAATGGAAAACTTAATGAAGAAGTCTATGTGGCTCAGCCTCCTGGCTTTGTAGATCCTAAGTTCCCTGATCACGTCTACAAGTTAAACAAGGCTCTCTATGGGTTAAAACAGGCTCCTCGTGCCTGGTATGACACCCTCTCAACCTTTCTTCTCTCTAAAGGTTTTGTTCGTGGAAAGATTGATAGCACTTTATTTCTAAAGAAATATCCTAAGCATATCCTTCTTGTCCAGATATATGTCGATGACATTATCTTTGGATCCACCAATCCCAAACTCTGCGAAAAGTTTGAGTTGCTCATGAAATCTGAATATAAAATGTCTATGATGGGCGAACTAACATTCTTTTTAGGACTTCAGATCAAGCAATCTGAAAAGGGAATCTTTATCAATCAAGGTAAGTATGTACATGAGATGCTGAAGAAATTTGATCTCACATCCTGTACACCGATGAAGACTCCAATGGCTCCTCCTCTGTCTCTTGACAAGGATTCCAAAGGGAAACCTGTTGATGTGACTCTCTATAGAGGAATGATTGGCTCACTGCTGTATCTTACAACGAGTCGTCCTGATATCATGTATTCTACATGTCTCTGTGCTCGTTATCAGGCTGAACCCAAAGAATCCCATCTGACCGCTGTAAAGCGGATCTTCAGATATCTGAAGGGAACTCCAAACATGGGTCTTTGGTACTCCAAGGACTCAGGGTTCGATCTAACAGCTTATTCTGATAGTGACTTTGCAGGATGTAAGATTGACAGGAAAAGCACCACTGGTGGTTGTCACCTTCTTGGTGGCAAGTTGGTGAGTTGGACTAGCAAGAAGCAGAACTCTGTGTCCACATCAACTGCTGAAGCTGAATATGTTGCAGCAGGAATATGTTGTGCTCAGGTCCTGTGGCTGAGAAATCAACTTCAGGACTATGACATACAACTCTCCAAAATTCCTATCTACTGTGACAACACTTCAGCAATAGCCATCGCTAACAATCCTGTCTTACACTCTAAGACAAAGCACATTGAAGTGAGATATCACTTCATCAGGGATCATGTGATGAATGGTGATATTGAACTCCATTTTGTCCCTACTGAATATCAGCTTGCTGACCTCTTTACCAAACCACTGGATGTGACGCGTTTTAGTATGCTCCTCAGTGAACTTGGGATGTTAAATCCTGAAGAATAGAAGTTCTCAGGACAAACAGTTGTTAAAGTCCTTATAAAAATATTCTCTCAGGACCTCTTTTCTTAACAACTCCTGAATAACTCTTCTTCAGGGGATAACTCTATTCAGTACTTACAAAATCTTGGTTCAAAATCCGAATACTGATGATTCTCAGGTAAGTATTTCTTCTCCCTGCTACTGAAACCTTATCGCATTAAATGTGATAAGAGGATTTTCCCAAAACAGTACTTATCTGATAAGTACTCTGATTCCAATAAACCATATCTTTCACCAAAATGGAATCATCCCCTGAAAAGGTGGTTTTTTAGTTTTTCAAATAAAACAAACTTTTCATCTGCACTGACACGTAATGGGACGTTTCCTGTTCCCCACTACGTGTGTCAGGCGCGTGAACGCGCGTAGAGCTTCTTTTTCATCATTACGTTTGAATTTAGCCGCTCTTTTCTCTCTCATCCATTTTCTCTCTCCTACCACGAGGTATAAAAACCTCACTCGTAATCCATTACACTCTTTACGCTCACATAATTCTCTCTAAGAATTCAAGCAAGAACAAGCAAGAACTTTTTTCTCTCAAGAACACCAAGAACACTCATCACTTTTCTTTAACAAGATCATCGTAAGTGCTTCTTTAATCGTGTTCTTTCTACATTTTAAGTTGGTATTCTTCACCTAAACAACTTATTGTGCTAAAACGTTTTTCCAAAAACCCTAAGATCACTTCGTTTGATCTTAGTTTTCCCAAAATCTTCTGAGATTTTTGTTAAAACAGTTTACATGATTTTCTTATTTCTTTTAAGAACAATAATAAACTCTTATTTTGATATCTTCTCATCGAAATAAAAGTTTCTTTTTAATACCAAAACACATTCCTTTTGTGAATTTTGGTATCCAATCCATTCCAAGTATAAAGGATTTCACCATTTTTATGAACATATTTTGTGTTCATTGAAAAAAGAAGAAAAATGCATATTTTGGACTCTTAATCATCCATATATGTTATTTTTATGTTTTTAACAGGATGGCTGCTACTACATCTACATCTTTGGACGCTCAGCTCTCATCTGAGGCCACACCTCTGCAAGCTACTGAGAGTTTGCCAATTATCATCCCACAACATGACGTCCAGTTCAAGCAGAACAACGTCGTAGGACTGTTTGACATCCCAGCAGACAAAGAATACCTGCTGCCTGCCAAAGAATTCTTGCTGAACAGCCCTCTGAAGACGGCTTTCACCCTTGACCCTAAGCTGAACAAGCCAATGCTGCAACAACTATGGTCTACAGCCACTGTTGCCAAGGAGAAGAATACCAAAGGTGTCCTGCGAGAGGTCATCAAATTCCAAATCAAGGAAAACATCATTTCCTTTGGTTTCGGAACCCTCAGGAACGTGCTCAACTTCCCAAAGAAGAAGCGCTTCCCTCCTGTCCCCACCGCTGACGAAATCGTGGAATTCCTGGACGCCATAGGCTACCGATGGCCTGTGAATAAGGAAGGCGTCCTGCTACCAAAGACGGGTGCCACTGTCCATAAGTCAGGACTAAACGCTACGTTCTACTATATATGGAACACGTTTGGCCTGTGCTTATCAGGCAAGACGGGGAGCACGGAGCAGTTCCCTACGGTCATCCAGCACATGGTCTTCTCTGCGATCAAAAATCGCGAGTTTGACTATGCTCGCTCCATCTGGGACGACATGGTGAAGAAGGTCCGGAGCAAGACCCGGGTCGTCAACATTGCCTTTCCCAGATTTTTCTCGGCCATCCTGGAGCTACATTTGGGGGACAACTACCCCAAGATCGGGAACTCCAACAACTACTCTCTTGGACCCAGGTTCCTGGACCAGGTTGCTCATCATCCTGACGACGTCCCTCTCTCCGACGTCCTGGTCGTTCCTGAACCACTTCAGGATCAGGATGCTGAACAATCCACCTCTCCAACCGCAGGTACGTTTTCTCTCGTCTCTTCCAAACCACATTCTTCTACTTCTATGCATGCTATGTGTTGTCCCTAAAAACAATGAAATGCAAATAGAAATGGATGGAAATCCAATCAATGGGATGAAATCAATGAAGCTTTTTGAAGAACTCAACAATGGAGAATAATTGCCCAATTTAGTATAATATTGATTCCAACCTGAAAACCCTAAACATCCTTTTCCTTTTATAGGGAAAAGGAAGTTACACAAGTTGTCAACAACGGCCCCCGAGGTTCCAAACCTCAAACAAGGGCTAAACAAAATATGATTGTTTACAAAACAAGGAAACTAAACTAGAAAGCATTTAAAAGATAGATGATTCTGACTCTTCTCAACATCTGGGTTCTACAATCTCCCCCTTTGAGAAGAAGTCAGAATGGAGGTGGAAGCTCTAGTGCAGGCTCCCACTTGGACATCTGCAGGTACTCTTCCCACTCGCCTATGATCCGTGCTCTCATCTGCATCGCCGCCTCTGCTCGTCTGTACATCATCCGCTCCTTGAGCTTCTTCTCGATCAACCTCATTGCCTCCAGCAGCTTTCCTTTGCCATCTATGATTCTCCGACTGGGTACCTGATCCGCCAGCAGTCTGCTCTGCATGCCATTATAGACATAGAGGAGGGTCCCGTCGCAGAACCTGGAGAGCTCCCCAAACCTCATAAACCTGCGCTCCTTCTTCTTCCGAGTCATGTAAAGGACTCCATGCTCAGGTATCCTGGTTGGCATGTAAGGCGTGTAGGCATCGATACCAGGAACTAGCAGGTTTGGTCTCAGCAGGTTGACCTTCGGCTGGCGGCTTTCTATGGCAAGCTGGTAGTCCGTCACTCTCGCGAGAGAAATTGCGTGACGGACATATTTCTTCAGAATCTCCGTGCCATCTCTGTAGTGCTCTGGTCGGAGGATCGGGCCTTGGAGGTACTTGATGATCGTGAGAAGGTCTTCTAGATGCACCCGGTCTAGGTCAGCTTCCGTGAAAGTCCAGTTCTGCAGTTCACCTCGAGGGACACCGGTGCCGTACATGCGGACATCATATTCAAGGAATAACTGATGGCCGTGTCTGTAGGGGCGCATGGCAGTTACCTTGGTAAAGCGACGTCTGATCCTCTGGCGCCCATGAGTGGCCCAGTTACACATCCGCTGATGAACGTACGCTGTCCTTCGTCTCTTGTTCCTGATGTGAGAGATCCCGAAGTAGACTTTTCGGGACCAGGCGTGCAGCTTCTCTTGCTGGTAGATGCGGGTGAACGCTTCTTCTAGGAACGGGCGGAAGATGATAGAGTGGTTCCAGTTGAGCTGGATGACAGTAGGAGCATCTGTTTCTGGATCGGTAGAGTGGACTGTCCGTGGGGCTTCTGGAGTTGGGAACTTGAGCGCTGAGAGGAGGTTGGCGTAGTCAGGATCCTTGACTAGATCGTCTCCCTTCTGATAGACCCTTAGGCTCTGAGCTAGCGACCGCAAGATCTTCCGGGCTGCTTCCGGAATCTGGAACTCTGAAGGATCAGTCGGCGCTGCTTCTGGTATAACGGCATCAATCTGAGCCGTGTCCGTCATCTGAGGAAACTGAACTGTCTCCCCTTCCGGAATCCTCTCGTATCTCCAACTCCCCATGTCCGGTATGTCTTCTGTCTCAGAATCGACATAGGGAGCTTCGGCAGTCTCGAAGTCTGTGGGGGCGCTCGAGGGAGCGGCTGAGGAACCTGGAGCTGGAGCTGATGAACCGGAGCCGGAACCAGGTTGGAGGTCGGTGCGAAGCCGTTTTGCAGCTTGTACCTCCCCCTCATGAGGACCTGGTGCGGAGTCATCAGGGTCATCATGCCTCCTCTTCGAAGGTTGAGCCTGGGACCGACACACGGCCTCCAGTTCTCTAATCCTTTGTTGTAGCAGCTCGATCTGGGCAGCTTGCTCTCGGACTTGGGCGGACAGGCGGTCATTCTGAGTGGTGTATGAGGTGACCATCATCAAGTGCTCCACCTCAGTGACGTAGCCTGGGATCGGTGGAAGGTCGCCCGAAGTCGGAGGAGCGAGCCTGAGGACATCTTCAGTTGACCTGGGAATGGGAGCTTCAGTAGAAGGGGCAGCCTCCGAATGTTTGCCCTTGATCCTCCGTTTGAGCTCGTAGAGCTCCGCATCCCGGTCTTCTTGAATCTTGCGCGACGCCTCAAGATCGGCTAGTCTCTTCCTCTCCGTCTCGGCCAAGGCTTTCTCAAGTGCCTTGACCCGCGCATCCCGAGCCTGATTGGCTTGCTCCACAGCTAATAACCTGCTTTGGACGACTTTAAGGATGTCGTCCGAATCCGTCGGACCTAGAAGTCCCGTTGGTGCAGGGGCGGTTTTAGGGATTCCGCCCGAATCCGTCAGGCTCAAAAGCCCCGGTGTTGCGTGAGCATCTTTATAGACTTTGCTCGAGTCTGTCGGACCCGGTCCCGGAAAAACTACACCCGGTGCCACTTGGGCTCCAGTTGACGAGTAGAGTCCTAAAGAGGTACTCTCTCGGCCCGATGTCACCGCTGGGATAATGCTGACGGTGTCGGGGCTTCCGGTGGATCCTCGAAGGGCGTCCAATGACGCACCAACTCTCCCCGTTCCGGCCTCGCCACTTGGGCGGGCAGATGATGCATCCACAAGTGTCCTAGACAAATGAACAACCCTGAAGGTGTCTGTGAGTGGCTCTAGGACGACTGGTGCACGGAAAGATGTCGAGAGGTGGGGCAGAGCCTCTCTCATTTCAACACCGGCAGACTCCAATTGAGTGGCCGGTGGAAGTTGAGCTAATTCCCCGTGAGAATGTGAAACGACCATCTGTTGAGAGATGGCCGAGTGGCTGGTTTGGGCGTGCAAATGCGTTGGTTGGCTGCCAACGACTTGACCTGACGTCAACGAGTGACCGGTCTGTGTGAGGGTTGCCTCTGTGGGGATTGGACTCTGGGCTAAAGGGATATCCAAATCTAACCTATGCGGCTCTTCTTCTACATCCGCCTCCTCTAACTGAGCCCAAGGCTCGCTCAACTGGACCTCTACGTCTGCGGTCTCTTTTTCTCTACTCTCTCTCTCCTTTTCTCCCCTCTCTCTCTCTCTCTTCTTCTTCTTCGCTGTCTTCTCGACCCCAGCCGGTAGCAACTTCGGCCTCACCTTCTTCCTCCTGACCGACAGTTCGGTCATCCGATGCCAGATCCGCAATAAGAGTGGGATCACCAGAAATCCGGTCGTCGTTGAAGGAGGAGGTGGCTTCATCCAAATCTATCACCTGGGCCTTCCCGCCCTTTGGTGGATCTGACAGTTGAAACTCGGAGTCGGATCCGTAGTCAACTTGTTCTGACTCTGTTGCCTCGTCATCGGGCTCACGACGATCCGTAGGAGTGTGCTCGGAAGAATCGTGACCGTCGGAGTTGTCGCCAGAAGGATCGCCAGACGGTTCTGCTGCCTGAGTGGTGACGGCCGCCGAGTGAGGTGGTGGAGGAACATGTGCTTGTTCTTGTGGGGAAGCTTCCACGTCCTCCCCAGTAGGTTGTTGCGGCGGCGTCGGCGATCGGCGTTCTTCCGATGACGAGTGGATAGGTGACTGCTGAAGGGTGCCCATATACTGCTTTACCCTGAAGTGACTCGTGTACTCGCGCAAGCGGACGGCATCAGTAGACTCCTCTACAACTGTAGGAGTGCGAGCACGAGTTGCACGGTTCTGAATCATGGTCTGGTACGCACCGGCTCTGGAGGTGTGTGGAGTGGCAGACGTACCGACAATTCTACCCGCTCCTCCCCTTACGTCGACTCTCATCACTCCCGAGCCAGAAGCTCCCCCACTGGAGCTCTGGCCCGCCGTACCTGAGGTACGGCTTCTAGTAAGGACGGGTTGCACATCTTGGGCAGGGCTCCCCGGCTCTGAGGAGTCCGTAGATGTGTCTTCTAAACCTACGGAAATTTGGTACATCCTAACGCTCATTGACCTACGGTCTGCCATGTTCAGCACGTTAGCCGGTATGTGCATCTCTACCTGACCTGACTTCAGATTCTTCTTGTTGGCTCGTCCGATCTGCTGGCTTTCAAAGCGGAGATGGTTTGCTCTGCGTCGGACAGCTCGGTTCTGGTTCATGTGATCTCGAATGACCAGACTGAAGAAGCGCATCCAAGGTATGGATGTGTGCTTTGTGCGTCCTGGCCCAGCTCTGACATCACCGATGATGTCCGCCCAGATTTGCTGAGCAAAGTCGATCCGCCTTCCGTAGGCGACCGCGTGGAAAATATGCCAGAACTGGGTGGATGCCTTGTCCACGCCATGGGTCTTTGAAGAGATAGTACGGTTGAGTATGTTGAAGAATGAGTACCAGATTGGGGGCAGCATTCCCTGAGAGATCTGGGAGATTCCTCTCGGCCTGTTGTTCTCAGTGTAGTGGACTCCGACAGCGAGCACTTCGCTGAACAGCTCAGATCCAGATACGAGAGGGTCGAATGGTGCCTCCGAAGTAGCAGCTGGCAGACGAAGGATTCTGCGAAGATCCTCCATAGTGAGGACCAGATCAGTCTGGTCCACTCGGCCGATGATGGTTTGAACTCCGTCCCGGTTCTCCACACGGGAAGTGTTCCAGAACTGCTGCAGATAAATCATCGGGATATCAGCAGTGGCTTGCATCGCGTATGCAAGGGGGTGAGCTCGGAGAATCTCGAGAACAACGTCATCTTGGACGGTGAAGTTCGCCAAGTCGACGAACTGGTTGTTCTGGTGGATCTCGACGATGTCTGTCGGGTTGATCAGTGCGAGATCAGCAGCGTTGGCGACGGGTGAAGTAGGAGCAATCGGTTGTTGATCAGCCATTTCTGCAAAAACATCAAGTGTTAGAAGAATTACAACGTGAAAAGACTATACCCTCGACTAGGCGCGAGTCGGAAAACCTCGAAAACCCGAAAGGGTGTTTCGTATTTTCCGAGTCGGAAAACGAGCAAACAGTACGAGGGGAGTTTTCCGATTCGGAAAAGAGTATTTTCCGAGTCGGATAACTCAACACTTGGTAAAATAGCATAATGATAAAACAAACAAGTTTTCCGATTCGGAAAAGGGTATTTTCCGAATCGGGAAACTCCCACACTCAGAGAGAAAACATGTAGGTTTTCCGAGTCGGAAAACATGGTTTTCCGATTCGGAAAATGTCAACACTTAGTGAAATTTTGGCAAGACTTGGTCTCTCGATCGAGTCGGAAAACCTTGGAAACCCATAAGGGTGGTTCCACGTTTTCCGAGTCGGAAAAGATGTAATTTGAAAACTAAGACCAAGTCCGATTCGGAAAACTATGTTTTCCGAATCGGAAAACATACAATAAGACTCATCGTTTTCCGATGCGGAAAACTTGAATGTTCAAGTTTTCCGATTCGGAAAACTTGAATGTTCAAGTTTTCCGAGTCGGAAAACCGAGACCGTTCGAGTTCTCCACTTAGAAACCGCTCAAAAACCGTCGATCTAAGGCCCTAAACTATCAACATTCATCCTAAATCAGTTTATAACAACATTATAAGCAACAATGGATCGTTCTAACGTCCCGAAATCCCATTCCAAGAAGTTTGGGTTTCGGGTAAGTTTTAAAACTTTTAGGCTTCGATCCAGACATTAAAACGCATGATTTAGATGTTAAAACTATATAAGGGTTGATCGTTTACTTACCAGGAATCCGAATATGTAAAGAAATCGACGATCGGAGCAATAACGAGCGAAAACCGGAATCGAGCGCGAAGTGGGTTCGGGTGAGAATTCAGAGAGAAAAAGATGAAAAATTTGAATTTTGTGAAAAGTAATTCTTGAAAACCGGTATTTATATTTTTACCGAATTACACTGTGTTTGGGTCAAAAACACTGTGTTTGGCTCTCCTTTTGGCTCTCTTAACCCGACTTTCACCATTTGGCAAAAACCACCCCTGGACTTGAAGTTTGAGTAAACTTACAAACAAATCCCTGAACTTGTATTTTCAGAAAATTTTCAAAACAGACCCTGGACTACAAGTTTCACAAGATTTGCAAAACGAGTCCCTGAACTTTAAGAAGCAGAAAGTGGCAAAGTTAGTCCCCGAACTTGTAAGTTCAAGACATGTACTCTACCGCCCCCTGAACTTTCAAGTTCATAAAAAGTTACAAGTTCAGCCCTCGACTCCCGAGAAAAGAGACTTACCTGGTTCGTCTCATCGGGTTTAGAGCGAGTCCTGGTCTGAATTAACCAGAAGTCGTAGTGAGGGTCCACATCTACAAAATAGAATATAACAGTGGTATCCAAGGTGATGTGGATCCGAGAACGTTAGTGAGCACACCAAACAGTATATACAGGATTTAGTACTCCCCCTCGATTCATGCAACATCTATAGAGATCCTACAGACTCCCCCTACACACATGCATATAAAATAAGAACTCCCGACTCCCCCTAGACCTCAGGCAGGGAGGTCTAGCATTCCCAGCTTGCTTAGGAGGAAAAAGTGACGCTTCTCGTCAAACGGCTTGGTGAAAAAATCAGCAAGCTGATAGTCACTCTCAACAAAGTATAGTTCAATGTTACCTTTCTCGACGTGATCTTTGATGAAATGATATCGAATGTCGATATGCTTCGTCCGAGAATGTTGAACCGGATTAGCCGTGATCTGTATTGCACTTTTGGAGTCGCAGTAGATGGGAATTCGATGCATGGTGTATCCAAAGTCAGCTAGTTGGGTTTTCATCCACAGAACTTGCGAGCAGCAGCAAGCGGCGGCTACATATTCTGCCTCCGCGGTGGATAAAGAGACGCAAGTCTGCTTCCGGGATGACCAACTGACTAACTTGTCCCCGAGAAATTGACAGGCACCGGAAGTGCTTTTCCTGTTTAGCTTACAACCTGCATGGTCTGAGTCTGTATATGCAATTAGTTCAAAACCAGAATCCTTTGGGTACCAAAGGCCAAAGTCCGGTGTGCCCTTCAGATACCTAAGGATTCTCTTGACAGCAGACAGATGTGAATCCCGTGGGTCACACTGAAAAAGAGCGCAGACACCCGTGGAAAAGACGATATCTGGTCTACTAGACGTGAGATATAAAAGGGAACCAATGATTGCCCTATAAGTTTTCTGGTCAACCGGTTTACCAGAAGTATCAGCAGAGAGTTGAAAATTTTTAGGCATTGGTGTGGCCGCAGAGTTTGAACCACCGAAATCAAAGCGTTTTAAAAGGTCTTGAACATACTTTGCTTGATTTATGAAAATGCCATCAGGGCGTTGTCGAACTTGAAGTCCTAAAAAGAACGTCAACTCGCCCATCATGCTCATTTGGAATTGGGATTTCATGGTGTTCTCAAACTCTTGGCACATCTCAGGTTTAGTAGACGCAAAGATGATGTCATCCACGTATATCTGAACGATAATTAAATCTTTACCTGACTTCTTGAGAAATAGAGTGGGATCGATAGTACCTTTCTTGTAGCCAACTCCGAGTAAGTAGTCAGTGAGAGTTTCGTACCATGCTCTCGGAGCTTGCTTGAGACCATAAAGCGCCTTGTCCAAAACGTAGACGTGATTTGGGAATCGAGAATCGACGAACCCTTCCGGTTGCTCAACGTACACTTCTTCTTGAAGGACTCCATTCAGGAAGGCACATTTGACGTCCATCTGATAGACTGTCATGTTTTTGTGTGCAGCATACGCAAGGAAGATTCGGATTGCTTCGATTCGGGCTACTGGCGCGTATGTCTCATCATAGTCGATACCCTCTTGTTGGCGATAACCCTTGGCGACCAGGCGAGCTTTGTTCCGGATGATGAGATTATTCTCGTCGGTTTTGTTCCGGAGTATCCACTTTAGGCCAATGATTGTCTTTCCCCATGGTCGTTCTACCAAGCGCCAAACCTTGTTTCTCTCGAATTCGGCCAGCTCATCTTGCATGGCGATCACCCAGTCGGGATCGGTGAGAGCTTGCCAAACATCAGATGGTTCAAAATCGCTCAGGAACCCACCGAATAGGATCAGATTTTCAGTGTGCTTTGCAGATCGAGTGTTTACAGGTTGTGAGGGACTCCCGATGATCTGGGAGGGGGGATGATCTTTTGTCCACCTTCGAGTGTGAGGGTGAGTGACATAAGCCTGTCGGTTGTTGGTGGCGTCGTTCTCATCTTGCACAGCAAAGACCTCTTCTAGGTTCCCACTTGATGTGCCTTCAGCCTGGTTAATCCGCGGTGCAGCCTCTAACCGGGGCTCTCTGACTACCTGAGCATATGATCGTTGGGCCGTGCTCGGGGAAGGTAGTGGAGCTTCTTCAGGAATTGGAGTAAGAACAGGGTGTGGAGTCTGTTCTTGATCAGATGCCGGTGAAGCTGCGGATGAAACTTCAGATGGGGGAGCCGCGGACTCAGGTGTCACGGAGTGAGTTGAAGTGCTGGAGGAGGGCTCCGTGACGAAGGCATCAGATGTCACTGTGGTTGTGGTCGAACCTGTTGGAGCGGGAACTACGATTGGACTCGTTAGAGTGTGCAGATCGTATTCCGCGAGATCTAAAAAGTCTAAAGCAGAAAAGTTAGAAGACGGATCTGTGCTCGGTGGTGAAGGGAACAATTCAGGGAAAGATGCAGACACACTACTAGAACTAGCATTCAGATAAGTTTCAGATTCAGAGAAATCAACATTTGAGCTTTCCAGGATAGTTCGGGTCCGTTTGTTGAAGACCCGGTAAGCCTTAGAGTTATGTGAGTATCCGATGAAGATAGACTCATCAGACTTAGGGTCAAACTTACCCAAATTATCCCGGTCATTAAGAACATAGCATTTACAACCAAAAACTCTAAAGAAGTCAATGTTTGGCTTACGCTGTTCGACCATCTCGTAAGCGGTTTTACCAGTCCGCTTTACGATCAGAGTCCGGTTTTGCGTGTAACATGCTGTGGAAACGGCTTCAGCCCAAAACTGTTGAGGAACTCCAGAGTGAGCCATCATGGATCTTGCTGCTTCGACTAACGTCCGGTTCTTCCTTTCTACGACCCCATTCTGTTGAGGTGTGCGAACTGCCGAGAAGTTGTGAGTAATCCCCACTTCTTCGAGAAAGGATTGCAGCTTTGTGTTGCGGAACTCCGTACCGTTGTCACTACGTATTTTCCTCACCCGACGACCCAAGAGAACTTGTGTGCGTTTGATGAAGGCTATGATTCGTTCAGCAGCTTCTGATTTGTCTCGAAGAAATTCAATCCAAGTGAACCTAGAGAATTCATCTACGAGAACCAGCATATACTTCTTTCTGGCGAGACTTTCTACTCTCATAGGTCCACAAAGATCCATGTGTATCAAGTCGAGGGGACTTTGGCAATTCGTATCCATTCTCGGTGGATGAGAGCTTCTTGTCATCTTTCCTTGTTCGCACGCAGGACAGAGAGTGTCCTTGGAAAGGCGAAGCTCAGGTAGTCCCCTGACTAATCCCTTAGAAACCAGCTTGTTCATATCTTTGAAGTTCTGATGACATAGTCTGCGGTGCCATAACCAACTGTCCCCTTTTGATGCTTTTGAGAGCAGACAGATCGCATTCTTCGGGTTAGCTTCAAACTGGGGGTGTGTTTGAGGGATTGAACGGAAGACGGTTGTGTAGAGATTGCCATTTCGCCTGGCGGAGAGAATAGCGTTGTTGTCTTCATCGTTCACGTCACTTCCGTACTGAAAGGTCTTCACCCAGTATCCGTTATCACAGAATTGGCTGGAGCTAAACATGTTGTACCCCAATCCCTCCACATAACGTACACCCTTGATGATGTATTTTCCATTTGTGATTTTTCCCGACCCTAATATCGGCAACGGCGTTCTGTCGGCAGTCTTTATGTATCCCTCAAACTTCTCAACGTAGTCGAAGATGAAGGACCGCTGCCCAGTCATGTGTGTGTGAGCCCCCGAGTCAAAGTACCACACATGACTGATCTGCAAAACAATCAGGCTTGTTTAGGGACCCATTGCCAAATGGGTTCCTTAGGGTCAGAAACAATTGAATTGGTCGATGCAGTCTCCTTTTCGGATTTCTCCTTAGGCTTAGGGGACTGCACTGACGAGGAGGGTTTCCCTTTTCCTCTTTTTCTCCCTCTTCTCTTTCGAGATTTGATTTTAGGCACATCAGCATTAAAAGAATTATAAACACCATAGCGTAGAAAATTGTCAAACATAAAGCACATGTCATTACGCAAAGAGTCAAAAGCATGAGTTAAATGTCGATTACGTTTTACAGACATGTTTGAATTATTTCCTACACTAGGTGGAGCATAGCCAAGACCCGCACGGTTAGGACTATGCTGCTTAGGGAAAGCTGGAAAATAGCTGGGTCTTCCTCGGTGATCCTTCCTCGGTGGCTTCACTTCCTGTCCACCATCCTTCTTCCTCCCATCTGCATTTAGAGCATGGTGTGAGTTAGATGACGGTTTAATAGGAGAAGAGTTGCCACCTTTTCCAGATGATGGTTTTGAAAATTTAGGTTTTGTGGAAGAGAAAGGTTGCTTTGATTTTAACTGAGAGGTCTCACCCACTTCAAAGCTGCTCGAATTAAGGTCAAGACTTTTAATGGGTTTAGCTGAGTTACGAGCATCGTTAGACTTTGAATGCTTTTTCTGGAGTCCTTTGGGTGCGTGAGGCTTAACTGACTTTCCCTTGTCAGTACCAACACATTTTTCACCCTTAGGGTTACTGTTCTCAGAAATAGGAGCTCGTGACTCAACAGACTTCTCAGGTTTTACAAAAACAGATTTTGGCCCTTTTGGAATAAAGCCTGAAGGATCATCACCTTCATCTAAGAACACCTTCAGATCGTATTCAACGTTAGGATCATGGATAGTCTTTGGTTCGGTTATCCTATGGTGTGAGTTGAGGGGTTCATCATCATCTGACAGTAAGGTGTAATAATCCTCTGGATCCGTAACAGATTTGGTTCGGGATTCAACTATCGGATGGTCTAGGAGTGGAGTAGTCCTATCATTAACTGAGTCTGAAAGGTTCTCAAAGTACATGACTTTTCTTTTCAAAATGGAATTCGACACACGTTGGTTGGTTAAGGCCACACGATAGTTGATCTTTTCATCATGATCAAGTTCTCTTGCAATTTCAGAATGAACATTTAGGAGAACATATCGTGCCTTAAGATCCGCAACCTTAAGTTGAAAATCAGTGAAGTTTGAGGCTGCGGTCTCACATTCTGAAGACATGCTAATTCTCTCGGCATTTGCCTCGATCAAGTCTTTCTTCAAAGTGTGAACCAAGGTGTCTTTTTCAGAAATAAGCACTTTCAGATTCAGTATCTGATGTTGACATGCGTCCAGATCCATGGCTTTTAGTCTAAGTCCAAACATTTCCTTCTCTAGTTCGACTAGGTCGGGACTCTTAGTTGCGGAAACATCCTCTGGTGGGATAACTAAGGTCTCTTCTGAAAAATCCATCTTCCTAGTGTCATAACTAGTGTTCAGGTCTGAGTAGTTGATGGGAGGCATAGCTACCCTAGGGGTCCTAGCCTTGATGCCTTCCCATGTGGACTTAGTGTTGGTTGGATCACTGGCTGGGACAAATATGGGTTTGTTGGGAGCAGGGCTAGTGGGTGGACTGCTAGAGGTGCTGTTCGTTGGACTGACGGTCGTGGTTATGGTCTCACCATTTATAACTTCGGTATATGTGACAGTCTGCCTAACGAATTCCTCGGTCACATGTCCTCCTACTAGGGCAGGTTTGGGTTTGGAGGCGGCCATGTCCTCAAAATTGTACAGATTAGAAGGTGCCTTTTCTAAAACATGGTTTTCTGACAATCCTAGTCCGGGTCTGGCTTTATAGAAGGGATTTTTGTTGGCATGCTGCGTAAGAATGCTCAGGGTCTGCTCAGATTGTCCTCTTTTAAAGTTGTTATCTTCAAGCTCTTGAATTTTGGAAAACAGTCTAGTTCTTTCTTCTGAAAGCAACTGAAATTTTAGTTGGAGCTCACCATGGTCACTGTTAAGTTCCTCATGGGTTTTCTGAAGACAACTGAGTTTGTTGGACAAATTGGACTCTCTGACGCTAGACTCAAGAGTCTCACGATTGTACACTATAGTCAAGTCCTCAAGAGAACTTTTGTATATGGCACTGTCGATTCTAAATTTCGTGACGAGAGATCGTTCCGATTGGAGACATCTCTCAAGTTCACAAATTCTAGATTCTAACATTGTCACATCATCAGTTAAGTCAAGAATAGTGGATACCTCAGAAGCGTCGAGGTCTCGATATGTGCTGGGGCCAACAGCTTCAGGTCCTTCGAAGTCTGCCATCAAACACGGACCCCCAACAAGATGATCTTCCTCGTCTGAGCTTTCTTCCTCACACACCCAGTTTTCCTCATCGACTAGCAAAGCGACTCCCTTCTCTTTCTTCCTCATCAATGCTGCCTTCTTCTCAAAGTATGCAGCATCCTTGTATCTGACAGGGCAGTTGTTCGCATAGTGACCCAGCTTGCCACATTTGAAGCAGGATGTAGTGGCACTAGCGGTCTTTTGAGGAGCTGGGGTAGGAGCACCACTATTCACCGGAGCTGGAGGAGCATTCAACCTCTGATCACCAATCTCAACAGGACCTTGATGATGTCCTTCTCTCGGGGCTTGCCTGGAAGAACCACTCTGATGGTTGCCTTCTGGATAGTTCCTTTCTTGATCTTGTCCATATCCCCGGCCATCTTGACTGCCTTCAAATCTTCCATATCTTCCATCATCACGTCTTCCATCTTGGCCACCTTCGTACCTGCTGCCATATCCTTGACGATCAATGTATCCTGATTCAGGAGTGTAGTTTCTCTGGTTTTGGCGATAGTTGATATGAGAGACTTGTCCTCTCCAATCTCCCTGATCTCCAGGACCTCCCTGATAGTCCAGGTAGGTGTTATCTCTGTAGCTTCCCCTTGCTTCCCTATACTGGCCTTGATCACCACGGTATCTTCCTGGATGCTGATTCTGATATCTGTCCCCTTGCTGGTATCCTCCTCTTCCTTGATTCCCAAACTGAACTCGTTCCTGCTGGTAGTGTCCACCTCGGCCTTGCCCCATCCTTCCTCCACTGGGATATCCAGATCCCCTAGGTCTGCTGTATCCACGTTTGGAATTCAGCTTCTGTACGCTATTAGAGATGAGGGCAAGAGACTCATTCACATGGAAGAGTTCATCATCAGAGATTGAGATAATTAGCGGATCATCTGGATGTTGATAGCTTGGACTGTAGTTCGAGTTGAACTCTGGGTAGTTTGAACCATAGTTCCCGTTGAACTCCTGGTTGTAGTTCTCCGGATGGTGCTGAGGTGGTGATTGATTGTACTGCTGAGGAGATGAGTTGTTGTACTGCTGATGCTGGAAGGGAGCTGAGTTTGATCCTCCACATGGTACTGCCGCGAGTGCCAGAGGGTCAACAGTATTTTTGAACTTGCCGCCAGTGATGAATTCCTCATGCTGAACCATCATGCTAAAAAGGTCATGTAGACCCATAATCCCCAGATTTCGGCTCAGCTGTAAGTTGATCGCCAGATTCTGCCATACCGATGTCAGGTTCTTCAGGAACTTAACATTCACCTCGTACTTTGACTTTTCTATCCCGAGTCTTCGTAGGTCATTTACGAAGGCGTTCAGTCTTTGATAAGACTCGGTGAGGGATTCGGTTTCCCTGGCTTTGAAGCCTTCGTTAGCGTTTAAGGCACTTTCCTTTTGACTCTCGAGGGCGGTGTCACCTCCCTGCATCTGTTGCTCTATTTCTAACCAAACGTCTCGTGCGTTTGTCAGACTATCCACTCTTGCGTACATATCATTAGGAAGAGCCATAATCAGAAGGGTCAGTGCACGCTTGTCAACGAGGTGCCGGGCTCTTTGTTCTGGATTGAACATCTCAACTGGCTTTTCGACTACATATGACGGGAGTTCGGGACATGTATCGGTTTTGGGAACAGCGGCAACCGTGACAGTTGGTCGGATTGGGCCTTCACGGATTGACTTCATGAGATTTCCGTCGAGCATGTCTAGGAAGTGTATCATCCGGCGTTTCCATTGCTAGTACTCGCCCATCACCAGTACAGGAGGGCGAGTTTCGGAACCGATCCCCAGGATTTCCTTCGACATTTCTGAGAAAAGAATGAGACCACCTTGTAAGATTCACTTGGCTTGAACACCGAAAGGTTTTGAAAAAGCTGATGTTTCGAGCGCCTCGGGACACAGAAAGCTTGGTAAAAGTGAAAGATTTTGAAAGCAAGCTTAGTGTCGAATTTGAGAAACAAAACGGCAAGAGTTTCGGCTCAAAGAGGCGAAATCCGACTTGGAAACAGATGTTTTCCGATTCGGATTTGGCTCAAACAACAGGATTCGGAAAAGCAGCTTTTCCGACTCGGAAAATGAACTTTTCCGATTCGGAAAAGGTGGGTGCGGAAAAGGGACTCGGAAAAGAGAGAAGTTTCTCAAGAGCAAGACCCCGAGTCAGAGACTCGTTTTCCGATTCGGAAAACAGATGTTTTCCGATTCGGAAAAGGAGAGTTCTCCGATTCGGAGAATGAACAATTTCCGACTCGGAAAATTTGAGCTGATATTTCAGCTCTCGTTTTCCGATTCGGAAAACCTGCACAGAAAGCTCGAAAAATTTCTCAAAAACACTTAAAAACCTCTTAAAAATCAGTGTTTAGACCCCCAAAATGTAGGAAAATGCTTAGAAAACTATGGGGAATCACTTAACACTTATTTTAAGCCCTTTTAAAACACCTTTTGGATTGAAAATCCAAAAGTTTTGAAAAACTCAAAACTTGAAAAACCTTTAGAACCTTTTTAAAATCAAACCAAAAACCAAGGAATCAACAAGATTGGCTCTGATACCAATTGTTGTCCCTAAAAACAATGAAATGCAAATAGAAATGGATGGAAATCCAATCAATGGGATGAAATCAATGAAGCTTTTTGAAGAACTCAACAATGGAGAATAATTGCCCAATTTAGTATAATATTGATTCCAACCTGAAAACCCTAAACATCCTTTTCCTTTTATAGGGAAAAGGAAGTTACACAAGTTGTCAACAACGGCCCCCGAGGTTCCAAACCTCAAACAAGGGCTAAACAAAATATGATTGTTTACAAAACAAGGAAACTAAACTAGAAAGCATTTAAAAGATAGATGATTCTGACTCTTCTCAACATCTGGGTTCTACACTATGTCAGTAGCTAACCCCATACTGACTTCCCCAGCTGCAACCACAACTTCTGCGCTCCAGAAGCGCCCCCAACCATCTTCTGCCACTCCTCCACCTCCTCCAAAACGCGCCAAGTCTAAGGCGCAAAAGAAAAAGAAACAGGCAGCTGGTAAGAAATATTACATTACCCTGCCCCAGTACTTTAATAAACCATCTCCTTTATCTAAAAATTCTTCCACTGCAGATACTCCTATCTCTGCTCCTGTTACACAAGAACCTGAGGTGGTTCAACTCGAACCCTCAGAGAATGAGGGGGGTAATCGTTCTGATACCCTCCTAGCCTCAGGTAATATTTCTAAGCAAACTATTACTGTCTCTTCTTTTATGAAAGCTAATGAGTCTTCTAGTACTCACTTAGCTACTCTGTCTACAGGTTCTTTAGGAGCAGGTTCTGAAGGGCATCCCCATCTTCATCAGGATGACCCCTTCAATGATTTCATTCTCACGGATGCCGAGCATCAGCTGAACACAGCTGAGCTTCGCAGGCAGTCCGCTGAACGGAACCTGCAGGAGGCCCGCACAGCCCTTCAGCAGAAGGAGGCAGAGCACTCAGCACGTCTCCAGACTTTACAACAGGAGCTTGCTGCTGCCAAAGCTGCTGCAGCCGCTGCTGAAGCCGCCGCCGCCAGTGCAACTGCCGCCGCCGTCGCCGCAACTCCGCCGCCCACGGCCGTCACCCTCTCCATTCCTTGTCTGGATAACATCCACGACAAGGTTTCACAAGTTGCCTCCTCCTCCACCAACCTTCAGGCATCTATTGATGACCTGAAGGCAACGGCTCTCCCTGCGCTCTCCACAACAATCAACAACAGCACCAACTCTCTCACCACCTTCCAATCAACGGTGGTTCAGAGGTTGGATGCTCAGGAAGCCGCTCTCCGCGCCATCCAGGAGCAGGTGACAGGGCTCTCCTCTGCTGTCAACGCCCTCACCTCTGCTCCTGCGCCGCCTCCATCTTTCACCACGGCGGACAGGAATGTTTTGCAGTCCCTGCTCTCATCATCCTTCATTACACGCAAAGTCCTCAGTGACATGGCCTCTCTCCTCCAAAGGAGTGTATCAACAACTGCCTTAGTACAGGCACCTGTTGAGGGGGAGAGACAGCCCCGAGACCATTCCGCCTATTCCCCCTCCACGAACTGGAGAACCACTGAAGCCGGGGGGAATAATGAAGACGAGGATGATGATGATGAAGATGATGATGATGATATAGACGATGACATCTTCGTCGAGAAGGTTCCTGCCTCAGCGCCCATTCCAGGGCTCGCACAACCTCAGGGGGAGAACCCTGATGCCTCTGGTATGTCTCTACTACCATCCTCTCCCTCTTCCTCTGATAACCAACCTATATCTGTTCTTCTTAAAACCAAACCTACCCCTGAAACCATCACCTTAGACACCTCACCTGAAGACTCCCCTCCTAATAACCTTCAAATGGTTATCTACCAACCTCCTAAACTACCTTCTCCTGAACCATCTCCTGAAATCACCTCTCACACTGAACCTGAACCTAATACCCTAGCCAATCCTGAAGATGTCAACTATGGTTCTGTCACTGGTGACATTATTCGCCTAATGAAGAATAGTCCCAATGAACAGACCAGGGCTAAATTATCTACTATGACCTTCAGGATCACACCCCTCAACCAAGAAACCATTTCTACCCGTCCTACAACCCGTTTCAACCAAGAAGCCTCTTCATCCAGAACCCCTGAAATCCGAGCCACCCCTGATACAATATGCCTTTCATCAGATGATGAATTCATCTCTGATGACTTCTCTACCCCTGCTTCTTCACCCAGATCGCCTCCCTCAAACTCTCCTAGATCTGAAGGTGAAAATTACCCTGACAATTCCTTTGCCATTGACAGGGATGGGCGCTTAGACGCCGTGATAGAGCGACTCGAGAGTACAAGAGTAAAAATCCCTCTTCGTACCTCTTGTGACTCCGAGTTCGCCTATCTCTCGCAGGAGGAGTACAACGAAGCTGTACAGGCTCAACTAGAGCACAATAAAAAGCAGAAGGAAGCTTTCCTCTCTGCCCAAGCCGCTCGAAGGCTTGCATCGGATTTTGTAGATGAAGATGCAGAAATAAGTGCAGATCCCATCCTTGCACAGAAGGCTGTTCTGAAGGTCTTCAACAAAAATACAGAGGTACAGACTGGAGAAGTAAACGCTGAGCTTGACTGGTGCAGAGATCGGTTACACCTCCGAAAGCATGGTGCTGCCATCTCAGGAATCCATCTTCGCCGATCTAGAGGCAAGAAAGGTAATCCTAGCAAAATCTGGATCACAGTCAAACGCTCTGGAGTAAAGGACGCAGAGCACACTCTGGACAAGTTAGATCGTTACAACTTGTCAGAGTGGAACGAAATCAGATCCCTACTTCCCAAAGCCAACAAGAACTGTCGTGCTGAAGTAGAAGAAGTCATTGAAGGACTTATTGCTCGCATCAGAAGGACAACTGAAATACCTGATGACCTGCTCCATTACTCTTCTGTCCTATCTCAGCAACCAGTTCGAAGATCTGCAGGCACTTCTACAAGAAGACCTACTCCCTGTCTTCCCAGAATGGTTGTTAAACCTCTGGACCTCTCGATGCTTGATCTTTCACTCCCTCCTGGAATCTCTCTATCTGAAGGACAAGTAATCAGAGAACCTGTTCAGGGCATTTGTGTTAGCGATAACTCAAAAATCCTACGCTTTCAGCGCTTCAGTGAGCTACACATAGCGCCCTATGAACATCTTTTGACAGTTCTCTTCACTGCACAACAAGATAAGAAAAATCCAGACAACAAAGAGATTATTCGCACTGTCAGAGCTATACTTGATCACAGACTTGCCTTCAGCGACACTCCTGTTCCTGTTTGCGTCAAGACTGAATACATTAGCGAAGAATCTGATAGTTAGATATTTTGTAATCTTTTTTCTTTCAGTACTCCTGTCATGTACTCTTGTATTTTCCTTACTCTTGTAACACTTAAATGAGATTAATGAGAATGCAATTCAGTGCATTGTACTTCATTCCATCATAGTACTGAAAAAGATCCATCAAAACAGTAAATGGGACATGTACCTTTATGAGTTCTATTTCCTACTGTTTAGTTCTAGACTTAGATTTATTTCTAACTTTTCTAGATTAAGACAATTACTCTATTGTCTTCTCATTATCATTTAGGGGGAGATTGTTGATCCAGCTCTCCTAAGACCTGATGAAATGATAATGATCCTGAATCTTTACTTAGTGAATAGGTTTTTACTTCTGTTATAGCTTGAGGAATTATCACTGAGTCTGTTCAGTGTTATTCCATGTTACTTGTGCTGTAACTTAACTTTATAGATTTCAGGATCAGGATCAGGAGACTAACGAGCCTGTTCTGCAGTTTACTGATCCTGTCCACTGAAGTGAAGACCTCCTCCTGAAGACATTAAGATCATACACAAAGAACCATCAGCGACGTCGAAGAAATAGCTGATGACAGGAACAGCATGCTCGTGATCTGAAGACGGAACTCAGTGATAGCAGTCTGTTCACTATCGTATGACATCCTGAAGACTCGTCAGGATACACGTGACCCTGAACTTCCTCAGTTTCAGGACTCTAGTCACTGATCAGTATCCTGATCCTGAAGGATTAGAACAATGTCTTAGTCTAATGCACAAAAGGATTATCCGCCTTTACTGACACAATAGTACATAAGGGCAGTTACTTTACTGTTCCCTCCGTACTTATCAGACCTCAAGGCAACTGTTTACAAACATCCTCTTTTGTACACCATGCAAAGAGTATTTGTTTATAGTAAATAGTACAACAGACCACTCACATTGTGACACGTCACAATAGTAGGTCTGCATGCATTTAATGCATGGAGTATAAATAGGACGTGAAGAGATGTTCTCCATACTTCTTCTTCATCCTAATTCTACTCAAGTCCTTTCTCTCTTATTCCCTCTATCTTCTTTCTTTATTCTCTTCTCACTTAGTGCATAGTGAAAGAACTTAGATTGTTTAGTTTAGACTAATTGTCTTTTCTATTTCCGCAACAATCTGTAAATTCATATTGTTTATAAAACAAGAATTTAAAAGTGAGAAATTGTGTGATTATATTCAACCCCCCCTTCTATAATCCCAAACACTATCCTTACTTGAAGGTCACCTACTTGGGACCAACAGGACCTCCCCTAGAGGCTCTTCAAGGACATACCATTTTCTTTCGTGTCTGAGCACAATCAGATTGCGCTCCCAGTCAAGGAAATTGGAGCCGGTGAGTTTATCCTTCTCAAGGATGGAGCGGAGGGAAATATTGTTTGTGTTGGTAACTGTGTTTGCCATCTACACATTAAAAACTTTGGTTTTTAGCAACTATGAATAGACTAATTTCCAGTAAATATCAATAAACCCTTAAATGATCATTTTATTGGACTAGGATCCTTATTTCATACACCCTGATGTGCGTAATGTTCTTGCTCCACCAGGCCCACGTATTATTTCGGTAGGTAAGGACTTTTACCAATCACATCTAACTGACATGACTCCTAGATCTTTTCGGGACAACAGTAATTATCCGTACATGTTTCAGTCCCTCTAAGTGCTTTTTGGCCCGGTACCACCCGGTGAACTTATCAGAACCAAAATAGATCTCACCATTTTGGGACTCGGACACTTTACCCTGGCCGGTACCACACGGAGATAATTCGCAGAGTCTTGTTAATCCCCTCCAGCTTCGGTTTGAACGCGGAAGTTCAAGGTGTGATCACTTACAACGCCCGCGTACCTTACGCCAGAGGTGTCCCTAGATGGGTTGCACTACTGATCTATGATTTTTCGGGGTTTTTGGTTAATTTATGAAAAACCTTTTAATGTCCAGTTATTTAGAAAATTGTAACTTTTGAAAAACTGATTGTTTAAACAGAAAGAAACTGATGTTTAAACTAACTGTTTCAAACACACGTTGTTTTAAAACTAACTGTTTCAAAACGCTAACTGTTTTAAAAGCACACTTGCTAATCAAAACTAGTTGTTTTTGATAGCATGCTAGCTGACCAAAACTAACTGTCTTATCAACTTGCCTTTAAACAATCTATTTACAATTTATAGGTTTCAAATAAAATCTACCGTAAAAGGTTTTGGGAAAAAGTTGGTGATTTTGATTTTAAAACCTACTTGATCTCGTGATTTAATCTAGTTTTAAAAACTCTCTTCTATTTCTAAAACATATTTGATATCACGATTTAAAAATCAACCACGCAGTTAATAATTACAAACACACAAATAATTATAACAACTACGCAGTTTAAAACTTAACTAATTATAGGTTTGCCAACCTTTATTCCTAAGGACCAATAATGACCTATTTTCTAAAACTTGCATAGCTCCCACTGGTTTCAGCATGTTCGCCAGGACTCCAGAAATTTTTCTTGCGTAGCTCCCTGTTGATCCAGCTCTCCTAAGACCTGATGAAATGATAATGATCCTGCTACTTTACTTAGTGAATAGGTTTTTACTTCTGTTATAGCTTGAGGAATTATCACTGAATCTGTTCAGTGTTATTCCATGTTACTTATGTTGTAACTTATTTTTATAATCATCAGGATCAGGATCAGGAGATGAACGAGTCTGTTCTGCAGTCTACTGATCCTGACCACCGAAGTGAAGACCTCCTGAAGACATCAAGATCATACTTAAAGAACCATCAGCGACGTCGAAGAATTAGCTGATGACAGGACCAGCATGCTCGTGATCTGAAGACGGAACTCAGTGATAGCAGGCTGCTCAATTTCGTATGACATCCTGAGATTCATCAGGATACAAGTGACCCTGAACAACATCAGTATCAGGACTCTACTCACTGATCAGTATCCTGATCCTGAAGGATTAGTGTAATGTCTTAATCTAATGCACAAAAGGATTATCCGCCTTTACTGACACAAAAGTACATAAGGACAGTCTCTTTACTGTTCCCTCCGTACTTATCAGACCTCAAGGCAACTATTTACTCACATCTACTTTTGCACACCATGCAAAGAGTATTTGTTTATAGTAAATAGTACAAAGGACCACTTATAATGTGACACGTACACAAAAGTGAGTCTGCATGCATTTAATGCATTGGGTATAAATAGGACTTGAAGAGATGTTCTCCATACTTCTTCTTCATCCTAAAAATACCCTAATCCTTTCTTTCTTATTTCCTCTATCTTCTTTCTTTTCTTATCTTCTCACTTTAGTGCATAGTGAAAGAAAGCTTAGATTGTTTAGTTTAGACTTATTGTCTTTTCTATTTCCGCAACAATCTGTAAATTCATATTGTTAATACAACAAAGAATTTAAAAGTGAAATTTTGTGTGATTATATTCAACCCCCCCTTCTATAATCCATACACTATCCTTACTTGAAGGTCACCTCATTGGGATCAACAAGTGGTATCAGAGCAGATACAAGCTCTCATTTTCTTCTCTAAGAAAAATCTTGTGATCCTCTCTACTCTTAATCCATGGCTCTTCAAGCTAAGATAACTACTTTGATACCGGCTCTGCTGGAAAACCTCCAAGGTTTAACAAAGATAAATTCTCTCTTTGGAAAACCAGGATGGAACTCTTTCTTTCTGGTTCTGATCCCCAAATTCCTTACTTTCTAGAAAATGGACCACATGTGCCCACACAAACCGTTCTTGCCATTCCTGCTGCAGGCAACCAACCAGCTTTACCTGAAAGGGAACTGGTAAAGCCTGTGACTGACTGGAATGATGAAGACAGACGCCTGGTCAACATTGACACTAAGGCTAGGTCTCTCATCACCATGTCACTCCCTGATGATGTATTCCACTCTGTCTGTCACCTTCGCTCTGCTAAAGAGATTTGGGACACCCTCTGTGTGTTGGGTTTTTGGTTGACCTCGGACCAAACTGGTACGAGTCACGGTTCGAAAACAAACTGTTAATTCGAACATCAAACCAAACTGGTTTGATCAGCGGAAGCATAATTGTGTAAAAACCCGAAAAGCACATGATCTTTTATTGTTTATCTAAACAGTTATATAATCCGGGGTTTAGAAAGCTTACCTGAATTGCTTGAGCTTGATCCACCCGTGATGAACCTTACGA
The DNA here is from genome assembly GCA_030169165.1 of Centaurea solstitialis. Classification (NCBI taxonomy): domain Eukaryota; kingdom Viridiplantae; phylum Streptophyta; class Magnoliopsida; order Asterales; family Asteraceae; genus Centaurea; species Centaurea solstitialis. Next base: position 55,206,874 of record CM058042.1, on the reverse strand, counting down.
ACGGATCTTCTAGCCGATCAACAACTCCGAATTCCCGAACACCCGAACAAACTCCGAACTTCCTTCGGCTTGATTGTTGGCGTCGATTACGAGGGAGAGAGAGAGAGAGAGAGAGAGATTCTAGGTTTCTATGGTTATGGGAATTGATTGTTGGAATCAATGAATGAATGAATAAGGGTTTGCCTTAACCGAATATTTATACTGATACAAACAGTATCTGTATCATATTCTGTTTCCTTTTTCCAGTAATTATCCATAAATAAATCTTTCTTCTTCACCAAGAAAGATTATTTCCATATATATACAACTAATATATTAGTCAGGATAATTACCATATATATATTTCACTAATATATATATTTACCATATATAACAAATATTAATTAAAACCAGTTATATATTTATTTAACTAATAAATATATAATCCCTGTTTAATTAATAATAGAAACCTTTAACTTTGGAGTTTCTTACAGAAAACACCCAATAGATTTATAATTGACTATTATAAATCTTTTCTCTCTATACTGGAGTTATCTTACTTGTTCGTTTTACAGGCCTCACAAGTGTGACCCTCAAGTGTCTTATAACATTGGATGTGTAGTCTGGTTTGTCAACTTCTGCACATAATTACTAACAGACTCCCACTTGTGCAAGTTGGCAATACCGGCTTGACCACACGGACCTAAGGAGGCCCCTAGACAGGCACTTAGGCTAACCAGGTTATAAGCACTCTTATACCCAGGTAGGTGATATCATCCCTTTTAAAGGATACAACATTTATGTGTTGATCCAGCTCTCCTAAGACCTGATGAAATGATAATGATCCTGAATCTTTACTTAGTGAATAGGTTTTTACTTCTGTTATAGCTTGAGGAATTATCACTGAGTCTGTTCAGTGTTATTCCATGTTACTTATGCTGTAACTTAACTTTATAGATTTCAGGATCAGGATCAGGAGACTAACGAGCCTGTTCTGCAGTGATAGATGTATGATCCAGCAAGCCCACTTGTAAAATAAAAAAACCAAATTCCATTCTCCCCCGATCCTGTCCACTGAAGTGAAGACCTCCTCCTGAAGACATTAAGATCATACAAAAAGAACCATCAGCGACGTCGAAGAAATAGCTGATGACAGGAACAGCATGCTCGTGATCTGAAGACGGAACTCAGTGATAGCAGTCTGTTCACTATCGTATGACATCCTGAAGATTCATCAGGATACACGTGACCCTGAACTTCCCCAGTTTCAGGACTCTAGTCACTGATCAGTATCCTGATCCTGAAGGATTAGAACAATGTCTTAGTCTAATGCACAAAAGGATTATCCGCCTTTTCTGACACAATAGTACATAAGGGCAGTTACTTTACTGTTCCCTCCGTACTTATCAGACCATAAGGCAACTGTTTACAAACATCCTCTTTTGTACACCATGCAAAGAGTATTTGTTTATAGTAAATAGTACAACAGACCACTCACATTGTGACACGTCACAATAGTAGGTCTGCATGCATTTAATGCATGGAGTATAAATAGGACGTGAAGAGATGTTCTCCATACTTCTTCTTCATCCTAAAATACTCAAGTCCTTTCTCTCTTATTCCCTTTATCTTCTTTCTTTATTCTCTTCTCACTTAGTGCATAGTGAAGGAACTTAGATTGTTTAGTTTAGACTAATTGTCTTTTCTATTTCCGCAACAATCTGTAAATTCATATTGTTTATAAAACAAGAATTTAAAAGTGAGAAAATTGTGTGATTATATTCAACCCCCCCCCCTTCTATAATCCCAAACACTATCCTTACTTGAAGGTCACCTACTTGGGACCAACAAGTGGTATCAGAGCAGATACAAGCTCTCATTTTCTTCTTAAGAAAAATCTTGTGATCCTCTCTCTTCTTATTCTATGGCTCTTCAAGCTAAGGATAAATACTTTGATACCGGCTCTGCTGGAAAGCCTCCTCGGTTTAACAAAGACAACTTCTCTTTTTGGAAAACCAGGATGGAGCTTTTCCTCTCTGGTTCTGATCCCCAGATTCCTTACTTTCTGGAAAACGGACCACATGTGCCTACACAAACCGTCCACCCCATTCCTGCTGCTGGTGGCCAACCAGCTGTTCCTGAAAGACAGCTGGTGAAGCCCGTAACTGACTGGAATGATGAAGATAGACGCCTGGTCAACATTGACACCAAGGCTAGGTCTCTCATCGCCATGTCACTCCCTGACGATGTATTCCACTCTGTATGTCACCTTCGCTCTGCTAAGGAGATATGGGACACTCTCTGTGTTCAATATGAAGGTACTGCCGTACTCATGGAATCAAGAAAGATTTTCTTGGTTCGTAAGTACGAAAGCTTTATTCATCAGAAGGATGAAACTCTCTCCCAGCTACATCAGAGATTCAACTGTCTTCTGATTGATCTGAAGACCATCGGTACTACCTACTCTAACTCTGAGGTGGTTACCAAGTTCATGGAAGCTCTTCCTGAACATTGGGAAATTTACACCTCCTGCTTAACTATGTCAAAGGACATAAAGACACTCACACTAAGTGAGCTGTACGGTATTCTTCTGAACCGTGAACAACAGAAGAAACTGAAAAAGAATCTCATAAGAGATTCTAAAGAATCCAAAAGCACATCTGTTGCATTGGTTTCTGATTCAGTTCCTCCTGTTGCTGCCACTTCTTCTTCAGTAACTATTACTGAATTAGAATCCTCTGACTCTAACATGTCAGAAGATCCTGAATTCAATGAATCTCTTGCTCTTTTAACCAGATCTTTTAAAAAGTTTGCCAAAAAGGGAAACTTCCACAAAAAGAAACATCTTTCTATTACTGACAAGCCAAAGTCAGATTCTGCTGACAAGGCTACTGCTATCTGCTACAACTGTCAGGGCAAAGGACACTTTGCTAATGATTGCAGGTACAGAAAAAGTCAGTTTGCTCCCTCCTCTGCTAAATCTTCTTCCAAGAACCCCAAATACCAGCGCCTGAAGGAAAAGTACAAAAAGATGAAAATTCAGCGTAAAGGCAAAGGTTTAATCGCAGAAGACTGCGATTGGGATGATGTCTCCTCTGATGACTCGTCTGATGAGGAAGATACTCAAGTGGCACTGATGGCCATTATTGAGGAACCTACCTTAGCACTCATGGCTAAGATAGAAGAGGTTCCTGAAGATATTCCTCCTCAGGATCCTGAAGCTTCTTCTTCCACAACTCCTGAAGCTTCCACCTCTGCGACTGATTCTTCCAGTCAGGTACCTATTCCTCTCATCCCTCTTGAAAGCTTAACTCAGTTGGACCTGGTCACTCTCGACCTTTACAAAGCCCTTAATGGTAAAACCTCTGCTGAAAAAATGAATATTGATCTTAGAGGACAACTCAAAGAATGTCAAGAAAAAATAAAACAGCTTACCATTTTGGAAGAAAATTATAAGGATCAGGTCACTGTAAACAAAACTCTTTGTATTGAAAGAGAATTGGCTCTTGCTGCCAAAGAGAAGGCCCTTGCCCAATTAAATGCTGAAAAAGTCACCATCAAAGGATGGAGTGACGCCTCTGAAAAAGTTGATGAAATATTAGCTTCAGGGAGGTCTGACAAAAGCAAAAGAGGTCTTGGATTCTTTCGTGGATACAAGAAAGAAGAAACTAAGTCTGATAGTTCCATGCTCAAATTTGGAAAATTTGTTTCTTCTATTCCTCTTCCTAATGCCTCTGAAAACAATCCTTCTTCTTCTTCTAACACTCACCCTGAAGGTGCTCCTAAGAGCAAAAAGAATACAGTTAAGGATAAATCCAAAACTGAAACACCTTCAAAGACCAAGGGTCCTAAACCTAAGAACAAAGTTCTGGGTGGTGGTCCTTCAGTCTCTGGAACTAAGTCTCTTTCTCAGAGTCCTGCTCCCAGACTGAAGATTGACCTGAAGCAAAAGACTCAGGAGAAGAAACCAATTCCTCCAATGTCCAATGCTAAAGGCATACTTGGTGCTGGTCCTGCTCACCTAAAGTTCAAAAACTTTCTGGACCACACTAAACGCTTTCAATATCGCAAATGTTATCACTGTGGATTAAATGACCATATTGCGAGTAAGTGTTCTGATGCTACCAAAGCTGAAAAATCAGCTAAGGTAAAGAAGATTCCCAAGACTGAGAAATCAGTCAAAGGAAAGAAGGTTGTCAAGACTGTTCCTTCAGTCAAGACTCCAGCCTCCTGTACTGATACTTCAGTAAAGGCTGACACTGACTCAACCAGTCCTACTGATAATTCTGGATCCATAGTTCTATGGGTACCAAAGAAAACTTAAACTCTAAATTTTACAGGATAAGGGCATCTGGTACTTGGACAGTGGATGCTCTCGACATATGACTGGTTCTAAATCTGTCCTCACTAACTACCGTGAAGAAAGAGGTCCTGCTGTGACCTTTGGCGGAAACGGTAGAGGCCAAACCCGAGGGTATGGCACTCTGACCAACGGAGTAACTACTTTCAAAAGAGTTGCTTATGTTGAAGGCCTGATGCATAATCTTCTGAGCATCAGTCAACTGTGTGATAAGAATCACAAAGTTTCTTTCTCTAAGAAAAAGTGCAAAGTCAAGAACAGGAGAAAGGAAGTCATTCTCAATGGTGTTAGACATGCAGATATCTACATCATCAATATGAATACTTCCACTGATAACTTCTGTTTCGTATCACGTGCTTCCACTGATATGAATTGGCTCTGGCACAAGCGTCTCTCTCATCTCAACTTCAAGAAGCTGAATCAACTCTGCATCAACAGCCTGGTTATTGGTCTTCCTGACTTTCGCTATACAAAGGAATCTCTTTGTTCAGCATGTGAGAAAGGAAAACAAACCAGGGCTAGCTTCAAGTCTAAGCAGATTTCCTCCATCAGCTCTCCTCTACAACTTCTCCACATGGATCTCTTTGGACCCGTTAATGTCAAATCCATTGGTGGAAAGAAATATACTCTGGTAATCGTAGATGAATATTCCAGATATACTTGGGTTTTCTTCTTACGTGCCAAGAGTGATGCTCCTGAAGAAATCATCCTGTTCGTCAGGAAGATGGAAAGACTCAACAACCTTACTGTTCGTTCAATAAGAAGTGACCATGGGACTGAGTTCAAAAACAGTACCCTGGAATCTTTCTTTGAACAGAAAGGTATCTCTCAAAACTTCTCCTCTGTGAGAACTCCTCAGCAAAATGGTGTTGCTGAAAGACGAAACAGGACGCTGATTGAAGCTGCGAGATCTATGCTGAGTGAAGCCAACCTTGCCACTCAGTTCTGGGCTGAAGCCGTAAATACTGCTTGCTATACTCAGAACAGATCTCTGATTGTCAAGCGTTTCAGAAGAACCGCTTACGAACTCTTTCGTAACAGGAAACCATCAATCGAACATCTCCATATCTTTGGTTGTGTCTGCTACATCCTGAACAACAAAGATAATCTTGGAAAGTTTGATTCCAAATCGGATGATGGAATCTTCCTCGGATACTCATCCATTTCTAAAACTTACCGTGTGTTCAACAAACGAAGACAAGCCATTGAGGAAACGATTCATATCAAGTTTGATGAATCGGGTCCTACCTTTCCTCATCCAAATGATAATACTGAAATCAATCAGTGGGCTGACTCTTTCTTTCAAGTCGCTGAACCTCCTATTGCTGATCCATCTCCTCAAGACCTTTCTGATGGTTTTGAAGATAATCCTATACCACCCACTGATATAACCACTCCACCTCTCATAAATGCCACCCCTATCTCTCAAATCACACCACCTGAACCTGATCAACCCACTAACAGTGAAGATTTCTCTCAAACCACTGTTAGTGAACCCTCTCCTACCAATCTTCTTCCTGATCCATCATCCAATGAAGCATCTACTTCAGGACAGGTGTATCAACCACCTGCTCTCCGATGGACCAAAGATCATCCCATTGATCAAGTTCTTGGAAACCCTTCTTCTGGTGTGAAAACCAGACGTCAGGCTGGTAACGTCTGTCTTTATGTGAATTTTATCTCTGAAAATGAACCTAAAGAAATAGATGATGCTTTGCGTGATCCTGTCTGGGTCTCAGCCATGCAGGAAGAGCTAGCAGAGTTCATCAGAAACAATGTCTGGCTTCTCGTCCCTAGGCCTCGAAAACGTACAATCATTGGTTCCAAGTGGATTTTTCGAAATAAACTTGATGAGATTGGTACAATCATTCGAAACAAAGCTCGCCTTGTGGCTCAGGGATACAGGCAGGAAGAGGGCATTGATTACGATGAAACTTTTGCTCCTGTTGCTAGGCTCGAAGCAATTCGACTCTTCCTAGCTTTTGCAGCACATATGAACTTCAAAGTTTATCAGATGGACATTAAAAATGCCTTTCTGAATGGAAAACTTAATGAAGAGGTCTATGTGGCTCAGCCTCCTGGCTTTGTAGATCCTAAGTTCCCTGATCACGTCTACAAGTTAAACAACGCTCTCTATGGGTTAAAACAGGCTCCTCGTGCCTGGTATGATACCCTCTCAACCTTTCTTCTCTCTAAAGGTTTTGTTCGTGGAAAGATTGATAGCACTTTATTTCTAAAGAAATATCCTAAGCATATCCTTCTTGTCCAGATATATGTCTATGATGGGCGAACTAACATTCTTTTTAGGACTTCAGATCAAGCAATCTGAAAAGGGAATTTTCATCAATCAAGGTAAATATGTACATGAGATGCTGAAGAAATTTGATCTCACATCCTGTACACCGATGAAGACTCCAATGGCTCCTCCTCTGTCTCTTGACAAGGATTCCAAAGGGAAACCTGTTGATGTGACTCTCTATAGAGGAATGATTGGCTCACTGCTGTATCTTACAGCGAGTCGTCCTGATATCATGTATTCTACATGTCTCTGTGCTCGTTATCAGGCTGAACCCAAAGAATCCCATCTGACCGCTGTAAAGCGGATCTTCAGATACCTGAAGGGAACTCCTAACATGGGTCCTTGGTACTCCAAGGACTCAGGGTTCGATCTAACAGCTTATTCTGATAGTGACTTTGCAGGATGTAAGATCGACAGGAAAAGCACTACTGGTGGCTGTCACCTATTAGGTGGCAAGTTGGTGAGTTGGACTAGCAAGAAGCAGAACTCTGTGTCCACATCAACTGCTGAAGCCGAATATGTTGCAGCAGGAATATGTTGTGCTCAGGTCCTGTGGCTGAGAAATCAACTTCAGGACTATGACATACAACTCTCCAAGATTCCTATCTACTGTGACAACACTTCAGCAATAGCCATTGCTAACAATCCTGTCTTACACTCTAAGACAAAGCACATTGAAGTGAGATATCACTTCATCAGGGATCATGTGATGAATGGTGATATTGAACTCCATTTTGTCCCTACTGAATATCAGCTTGCTGACCTCTTTACCAAACCACTGGATGTGACGCGTTTTAATATGCTCCTCAGTGAACTTGGGATGTTAAATCCTGAAGAATAGAAGTTCTCAGGACAAACAGTTGTTAAAGTCCTTATGAAAATATTCCCTCAGGACCTCTTTTCTTAACAACTCCTGAATAACTCTTCTTCAGAGGATAACTCTATTCAGTACTTACAAAATCTTTGTTCAATATCCGAATACTGATGATTCTCAGGTAAGTATTTCTTCCCTCTGCTACTGAAACCTTATCGCATTAAATGTGATAAGAGGATTTTCCCAAAACAGTACTTATCTGATAAGTACTCTGATTCCAATAAATCATATCTTTCACCAAAATGGAATCATCCCCTGAAAAGGTGGTTTTTAGTTTTTCAAATAAAACAAACCTTTCATCTGCACTGACACGTAATGGGACGTTTCCTGTTCCCCACTACGTGTGTCAGGCGCGTGAACGCGCGTAGAACTCCCTTTTTCATCATTACGTTTGAATTTAGCCGCTCTTTTCTCTCTCATCCATTTTCTCTCTCCTACCACGAGGTATAAAAACCTCATTCGTAATCCTTTTCACTCTTTACGCTCACATAATTCTCTCTAAGCATTCAAGCAAGAAAAAGCAAGAATCTGCATTCTCAAGAACACCAAGAACACACACTTACCACTTCTTTAACAAGATCAACGTAAGTTTCCTCATGTTCTTTGTTCTTTCCACAATCTAAGTTGGCATTCTTCTCTAAAAACAACTTATTTTGATAAACGTTTTTCCAAAAACCCTAAGATCACTTCGTTTGATCTTAGTTTTCCCAAAATCTTCTAAGATTTTTGTTAAAACTGTTTAAAATGATTTTTCTTATTTCTTTTAAGAACAATCATAAACTACTATTTTGATATCTATTCATCAAAATAGAAGTCCTTTTTTAATACCAAAACACATTCCTTTTGTGTATTTTGGTATCTAATCTATTCTAAGTATAAAGGATTTCACCATTTTTATGAACATATTTTGTGTTCATTGAAAAATGAAGAAAAATGCATATTTTGGACTCTTAATCATCCATATATGTTATTTTTATGTTTAACAGGATGGCTGCTACTACATCTACATCCCTGGACGCCCAGCTCTCATCTGAGGCCACACCTCTGCAGGCTACTGAGAGCTTGCCAATAGTCATCCCGCAGCACGACGTCCAATTCAAACAGAACAACGTTGTTGGTCTGTTTGATATCCCTGAAGGCAAGGAATATCTAATTCCTGCAAAAGACTTCCTGCTACGCAGCCCGCTGAAGACGGCTTTCACTTTGGACCCAAAGCCAAACAAGCCAATGCTGCAACAACTGTGGTCCACGGCCACTGTTGCCAAGGAAAAGAATACAAAAGGTGTCCTGCGAGAGGTCATCAAATTCCAAATCAAGGAAAACATCATTTCCTTTGGTTTCGGAACCCTCAGGAACGTGCTCAACTTCCCAAAGAAGAAGCGCTTTCCTCCTGTCCCCTCCGGTGACGAGATCATCGAATTCCTGGACGCCATAGGCTACAGATGGCCTGTCAACAAGGAAGGCGTCCTGCTACCAAAGACGGGTGCCACTGTCCATAAGTCAGGACTAAACGCTACGTTCTATTATATATGGAACACGTTTGGCCTGTGCTTATCGGGCAAGACGGGGAGCACGGAGCAGTTCCCTACGGTCATTCAGCACATGGTCTACTCTGCGATCAAAAATCGCGAGTTTGACTATGCTCGCTCCATCTGGGACGACATGGTGAAGAAGGTCCGGAGCAAGAACCGGGTCGTCAACATTGCCTTTCCCAGATTCTTCTCGGCCATCCTGGAGCTGCATTTGGGGGACAACTACCCCAAGATTGGGAACTCCAACAACTACACTCTAGGCCCCAGGTTCCTGGACCAGGTTGCTCATCATCCTGATGACGTCCCTCTCTCCGACGTCCTGGTCGTTCCTGAACCTGTTCAGGATCAGGATCAGGAGGATGCTGAACCATCAACCTCTCCAACCGCAGGTACGTTTTCTCTCATCTCTTCCAAACCACATTCTTCTACTTCTATGCATGCTATGTCAGTAGCTAACCCCATACTGACTTCCCCAGCTGCAACCACAACTTCTGCGCTCCAGAAGCGCCCCCAACCATCTTCTGCCACTCCTCCACCTCCTCCAAAACGCGCCAAGGCTAGGGCGCAAAAGAAAAAGAAACAGGCGGCTGGTAAGAAATATTACATTACCCTGCCCCAGTACTTTAATAAGCCATCTCCTTTATCTAAAAATTCTTCCACTGCAGATACTCCTATCTCTGCTCCTGTTACACAAGAACCTGAGGTGGTTCAACTCGAACCCTCAGAGAATGTGGTGGGTAATCATTCTGATACCCTCCAAGCCTCAGGTAATATTTCTAAGCAATCTATTACTATTACTTCTTCTATGAAAGCTAATGAGTCTTCTAGTACTCACTTAGCTACTCTGTCTACAGGTTCTTTAGGAGCAGGTTCTGAAGGGCATCTTCATCAGGATGACCCCTTCAACGACTTCATTCTCACGGATGCCGAGCATCAGCTGAACACAGCTGAACTACGCAGGCAGTCAGCTGAAAGGAACCTGCATGAGGCCCGCACAGCCCTCCAGCAGAAGGAGGTAGAGCACTCAGCACAACTCCAGACCTTACAACAGGAGCTTGTTGCTGCCAAAGCTGCTGCAGCCGCTGCTGAAGCCGCCGCCGCCAGTGCCACTGCCGCCGCCGTCGCCGCGACTCCGCCGCCCACGGCCGTCACCCTCTCCATTCCTTGTCTGGATAATATCCACGACAAGGTTTCACAGGTTGCCTCCTCCTCCACCAACCTTCAGGCATCTATTGATGACCTGAAGGCAACGGCTCTCCCTGCGCTCTCCACAGAAATCACCAACAGCACCAACTCTCTCACCACCTTCCAATCAACGGTGGTTCAGAGGTTGGATGCTCAGGAAGCCGCTCTTCGTGCCATCCAGGACCAGGTGACAGGGCTCTCCTCTGCTGTCAACGCCCTCACCTCTGCTCCTGCGCCGCCTCCATCCTTCACCACGGCGGACAGGGAGGTATTGCAGTCCCTGATCTCATCATCCTTCATCCAGCGCAAAGTCCTCAGTGACATGGCCTCTCTCCTCCAAAGGAGTGTGTCAACAGCTGCCTTGATACAGGCACCTGCTGAGGGGGAGAGACAGCCCCGAGACCATTCAGCCTATTCCCCCTCCACGAACTGGAGAACCACTGAAGACGGGGGAATAATGAAGACGACGATGATGATGATGAAGATGATGATGATGATATAGACGACATCTTCGTCGAGAAGGTTCCTGCCACATCGCCCATTCCAGGGCTCGCACAACCTCAGGGGGAGAACCCTGATGCCTCTGGTATGTCTCCACTACCATCCTCTCCCTCTTCCTTTGATAACCAACCTATCTCTACTCTTCTTAAAACCAAACCTACCCCTGAAACCATCATCTTAGACACCTCACCTGAAGACTCCCCTCCCAATAACCTTCAAATGGTTATCTACCAACCTCCTAAATTACCTTCTCCTGAACCATCTCCTGAAATCACCTCTCACCCTGAACCTGAACCCTTTAACCAAGCCGATCCTGAAACTCAAGATGTCAACTATGGTTCTGTCACTGGTGACATTATTCGCCTAATGGAGAATAGTCCCAATGAACAGACCAGAGCTGAATTATCTAAAATGACCTTCAGGATCACACCCCTCAACCAAGAAACCATTTCTACCCGTCCTACAACCCGTTTCAACCAAGAAGCCTCTTCATCCAGAACCCCTGAAATCCGAGCCACCCCTGAAACCATATGCCTTTCATCAGATGATGAATTCATCTCTGATGACTTTTCTACCCCTGCTTCTTCACCCAGATCACCTCCCTCAAACTCTCCTAGATCTGAAGGTGAAAATTACCCTGACAATTCCTTTGCCATTGACAGGGATGGGCGCTTAGACGCCGTGATAGAGCGACTCGAGAGTACAAGAGTAAAAATCCCTCTTCGTACCTCTTGTGACTCCGAGTTCGCCTATCTCTCGCAGGAGGAGTACAACGAGGCTGTACAGGCTCAACTAGAGCACAATAAAAAGCAGAAGGAAGCTTTCCTCTCTGCCCAAGCCGCTCGAAGGCTTGCATCGGATTTTGTAGATGAAGATGCAGAAATAAGTGCAGATCCTATCCTTGCACAGAAGGCTGTTCTGAAGGTCTTCAACAAAAATGCAGAGATACAGACTGGAGAAGTAAACGCTGAGCTTGACTGGTGCAGAGATCGGTTACACCTCCGAAAGCATGGTGCTGCCATCTCAGGAATCCATCTTCGCCGATCTAGAGGCAAGAAAGGTAATCCTGGCAAAACCTGGATCACAGTCAAACGCTCTGGAGTAAAGGACGTAGAGCACACTCTGGACAAGTTAGATCGCTAGAACTTGTCAGAGTGGAATGAAATCAGATCCCTACTTCCCAAAGCCAACAAGAACTATCGGGCTGAAGTAGAAGAAGTCATTGAAGGACTTATTGCTCGCATCAGAAGGACAACTGAAATACCTGATGACCTGCTCCAACACTCCTCAGTCCTATCTCAGCAGCCTGTTCGAAGATCTGCAGGCACCTCTACAAGAAGACCTACTCCCTGTCTTCCCAGAATGGTTGTTAAACCTCTGGACCTCTCGATGCTTGATCTTTCATTCCCTCCTGGAATCTCTCTATCTGAAGGACAAGTAATCAGAGAACCTGTTCATGGCATTTGTGTTAGCAATAACTCAATCCTACGCTTTCAGCGCTTCAGTGAGCTACACATAGCGCCCTATGAACATCTTTTGACAGTTCTCTTCACTGCACAACAAGATAAGAAAAATCCAGACAACAAAGAGATTATTCGCACTGTCAGAGCTATACTTGATCACAGACTTGCCTTCAGCGACACTCCTGTTCCTGTTTGCGTCAAGACTGAATACATTAGCGAAGAATCTGATAGTTAGATATCTTGTAAATTTTTCTTTCAGTACTCTTGTCATGTACTCTTGTATTTTCCTTACTCTTGTAAAATTTAAATGAGATTAATGAGAATGCAATTCAGTGCATTGTACTTCATTCCATCATAGTACTGAAAAAGATCCCTCAAAACAGTAAATGGGACATGTACCTTTATGAGTTCTATTTCCTACTGTTTAGTTCTAGACTTAGATTTATTTCTAACTTTTCTAGATTAAGACAATTACTCTGTTGTCTTATCATTATCATTTAGGGGAGATTGTTGATCCAGCTCTCCTAAGACCTGATGAAATGATAATGATCCTGAATCTTTACTTAGTGAATAGGTTTTTACTTCTGTTATAGCTTGAGGAATTATCACTGAGTCTGTTCAGTGTTATTCCATGTTACTTATGCTGTAACTTAACTTTATAGATTTCAGGATCAGGATCAGGAGACTAACGAGCCTGTTCTGCAGTCTACTGATCCTGTCCACTGAAGTGAAGACCTCCTCCTGAAGACATTAAGATCATACAAAAAGAACCATCAGCGACGTCGAAGAAATAGCTGATGACAGGAACAACATGCTCGTGATCTGAAGACGGAACTCAGTGATAGCAGTCTGTTCACTATCGTATGACATCCTGAAGATTCATCAGGATACACGTGACCCTGAACTTCCCCAGTTTCAGGACTCTAGTCACTGATCAGTATCCTGATCCTGAAGGATTAGAACAATGTCTTAGTCTAATGCACAAAAGGATTATCCGCCTTTTCTGACACAATAGTACATAAGGGCAGTTACTTTACTGTTCCCTCCGTACTTATCAGACCATAAGGCAACTGTTTACAAACATCCTCTTTTGTACACCATGCAAAGAGTATTTGTTTATAGTAAATAGTACAACAGACCACTCACATTGTGACACGTCACAATAGTAGGTCTGCATGCATTTAATGCATGGAGTATAAATAGGACGTGAAGAGATGTTCTCCATACTTCTTCTTCATCCTAAAATACTCAAGTCCTTTCTCTCTTATTCCCTCTATCTTCTTTCTTTATTCTCTTCTCACTTAGTGCATAGTGAAGGAACTTAGATTGTTTAGTTTAGACTAATTGTCTTTTCTATTTCCGCAACAATCTGTAAATTTATATTGTTTATAAAACAAGAATTTAAAAGTGAGAAAATTGTGTGATTATATTCAACCCCCCCCCCTTCTATAATCCCAAACACTATCCTTACTTGAAGGTCACCTACTTGGGACCAACATTATGAACACACTGTTCACAAATCGGGTATAACTAGGCTTTTCCTTTTGCAACACGATATTTCAATTTTGAGTATGAGCATGGATACAGTCAACTCAGAATACTCAAGATTATGTTCATGACTATCCGACTTCCAACTGATTGGTAAACGACAAAGAACAAATCAGTTCGTTTGGGCATGGCCATGCACTTCATCAGTTCTTGTAGTCAGTCAAGGGGCCCGGAAATATCTCTCTTCATAGAAGAGGTGCAAATCCCATCTTGCATATCTGCATTTGTCACCACGACTTCCGCTGAATCTAGTTACGCCCCGTATGACCACCCTGTTACGGTGTGATGTTAGAACGTACTAAGTATCCAGTAGTCCCCGTGATTCCAAACCAGATACCTCAGGTGTTGAGGACAACCTACTGTGAGATTTACTTATGACAAAATCCATGAAGTAATCTCAACCAGCGGATCACATCCGATATTCGCTGCTCTATCGAATATCCGTGCAGTTTTTGGTCTACATCGCTTGTAGCTGTTATTCAACACTCTGTTTTATAACTACCCAAAAACTCACGATGACTTTAAAACCCTATCAGGTTCCCACCTTGATAAGTTGTCACGGATAATTTCAAATAAAACTTATACTAGTTTTATTCCCGGATCAAAAACATGCTAAGTATAAAAGAAACCAAGAAACTAATTTTGTATAGTCCATATTCCACTCTGTAATAATAACAAAATTAATAGCACTTCTAAGTTACTTTTACGGTGTCTATTCAATGTGTACTTTATACTTGGTTTAAATGAAGTATCACCTTCCTTCAATTTAAACCCTTCGATTAGTGTTTACCATCCTAATCAAAGAAATAACCAAAACAACGCAAGTTATTAAATAATAATTTTTAACTTGGTTCTGCTAGTTTTGTTTTGCAAACACTTTAAACAAAATCTAGACTTTTCTTTACCATATTGCCTAAATCTTGGAGATACTGGAATAACTCCAAGTTTCTTGAAATATGTAAAGTCAACTCCGCAACTTTCCTTAGTTGCTGTGTAGATAAAGATTTCTTCCTGAAATCTGATAAAATTTCCATCTACCAAGCTGGTAAATTTCAGGAAATTTATTCTAGTGTTCTACAACACTTGATGGTCTAAAAAGATACTTGAATATCTTTATTATTACAACACATATAATTATTGATTTTCTTAAAGTCAAAACTTTGACTTTATTGTTTCAAAACTTTGAAACTCTTGATCTAACTTTTACGACGTAAAAAAATAGATCACATTTCTCATGAATTCTTATCCTCTCTGGATTATGAATTCCTAGAAATACTAATCAATAATATAGCTTTTATTCTTTATCGGAAGCATAGATAGAGAATAAATTGGGCTCCCACTAACCTATATGAAAACTGACTATTACTTAAATTTGACACTTTATTGACTCAGTCAAGATTTGACTATTTAGTCAATTTTATTTTAAGTAATAAGTTTGATACTATAAACTTGAATTTTACTATTCATAAAACTTAACTGGATCTTATTAGATCCCTAATTCCAAAACTTGGAATTTACTAGTTTTATAAATACTGATATTATCAACGTCATCTGTGATAATATCCTAAATTCCCTTTTTAAAACATATGAGTAATTTGAACTTGACTACAATATACTTGTTATAATCATATTACTCGTAAATGTTTTATTCCAAAAACACATTCCTATAAAATAGTACTTCGTGTGTTTTTGACAGTTTTCATATATTACTTCGAATTACTAAATTTTGAAGTATATTTGTTAGTGTGGTAGACAATATCTAGGATCAACAAACTGAATCAAGTCTACCTTGACTTAGATTCAAAATAAAATTAGATATATAAATCAAGACAATAATTTTAAATTTAAAATACCAAAATCCATAAATTTAAATCAACCAACATTTCAAAATATCCAAAATAAAATGTCTTAAAATAAGTTTAAAATGTCTTGATAATATCTAAAATAAATCTTGTCTGATCCTCAGGACCCGGGCACTTCATTTCTCCTGACCACCTGCAAACAAACATTTGCTCTAGGTGTCAGTTAACTTGTAAACTAACAAGTAGTAACTGAAGCAGTCACAAAACGTCCTAGGTGTTTATACCTGTTTCATGACGCTTCGGGCAATTGTGTCTCCAATGTCCGACCTCATGACACGTAAAGCATCGATTCTCGGTCTTCGCTTTGTTGACTTTAACCTTTTTGCCCTTGCCCTTGCCCTTTCTATTGTCAACGGCCTTTGGTACACTCTGGCTGACCTGAACCTGGTCCTTGCCCTTGCTGGTGTTCCTTTGCCCTCTTTTCTTCTTCACTCCACCATCCCTGACCATCAGAACATCTTTGGTCTTGGTCCCCGTCCCCATACTTTGTTCAGCAGTTTTTAACATGGAGTGCAATTCAGCTATGCTCCTTTCCATGTTGTTCATATTAAAATTCATCACAAACTGCTTGTAATCATCGGACAATGAATTAAGTATGGTATCTGTCGCCAACTGCAACGGAACTGGGTGACCTAACCTCTCTAGGTGGTCAAGTAGCCTCTTCATTTTCATAACGTGGGCACTGACAGAGGTCCCCTTGGCCATTTTGCACGCGTTTAGAGCCCTCGTGGCATCATAACGCTCTGTGCGAGCTTGCGTTTGAAACATGTCCCTCAGCTGGCGGATCATGTCGTAAGCATTAGTGTTCATGAGCCCTGTTTGTAGTTCTGGGCTCATAGTCGCAAGCATCAGGCAGCCAACATCCAGCAAATCATCCGAACGCTTTTGATAAGCATTTCTGATTGCCGTACTAGCATTTGCTGGTGGGGCCTCACCTAGAGGTTCTTCTAGGACATACCACTTTCTCTCGTGCCTGAGCACAATTTGGAGATTGCGCTCCCAGTCGAGAAAATTTGGACCAGTGAGTTTGTCCTTTTCTAGGATGGAGCGAAGAGAAAGGTTATTGGTGTTGGTAACTGTGTTTGCCATCTACACATTTAAAAACTTGGTTTTAGCACCTTTGAATAAACGGTTCCGAATAAATATCAATAAACCCTAAAATGATAAATATCGGACTAGGATCCTTATTTCATACGTCCTGATGCGCGGTTTGCTCACGCCCCACCAGGCCCGTACTATTTCGGTAGGTAAGGACTTTTACCAATCATATCTAACTGACATGACTCCTAGATCTTTTCGGGACATCGGATAAAACCGTACATGTTTTAGTCCCTCTTAGTGCTTTTTGGCCCGGTACCACCCGGTGAACTTATCAGAACCAAAACAGATCTCACCATTTTGAACTGGATGTACTCTGGTCGGTACCACCCGATATCGCAGAGTCTTTTCATCCCCTTCAGTTTGGGGTTTGAACGTGGGTGCTAAAGGTTCGACTCCTTCGAGCCCCAACGTACCTTACGCCAAAGGTGTCCACAAATGGGTTGCACTACTGATCTATGATTTTATGGGTTTTAACTAAGTTTTTGAAAAACTTTAAATTTCCAGTATTTTTAAAATCGCTATTAAAAGCTGATTGTCTTTAAAGGCATTTGTTGTTCTAAAACTAACTGTTTTAAGAAACAACCGATGTTTAAAACTAACTGTTCTAAAACTTACTTGCTAATAAAACTAACTGTTTTAAAAGCATGCCTCTTATAAGAAAACAATCTTATAATGGTTTTAAAAATAATTTTACCATCTAAAAATGTTCATAAAATGGTAATTTTAGGTTTTTAAAACCAACCTCGTGATATAACTAGTTTTATTAAAATAAGACCTAATTTTAAAAACATTGGATAAAACCTAAGCATGTAATATCAATAATCACGAGCAAGCATAATAATCACAATCATGCAGTTAAAGAAACAAAAACAAGCAATTATTGATTTGCCAATTAATTCCTAAAGGACCAAAATTGTCCTAAAACTATTTTCCTCTGTTTTTCCCGCGTGGCTCCGATCTCCTTGCGTAGCTCCCACTGGCCTCGGCATCTCTTGACGAAACTCCGGGAAAAGAAAAAGAAAAATCTATCCTAAAGGTCATTTTACATATTACCGGGGTTGTAAGTGGCACACAGGCCTCCCCATATAAATCAAGGGTCTAAATTGGCAATTTCTATAATTACTTTAATATATATACTAAACAAGTATAATATTAATCAACCATGCAATTTTATAGAGCAATAAAATAAAGCAACAAACAATCCTAGATCCGTTAAAATTATTTTATTTATCACAAACCATGGTTTTAACTGATTTATAAAATCAAACTGTTTTATAAATCGAAACTAATATTTTAATCTGAAAACGGCTTTTAACTAATTTATAAAATACCCAAGATTTATAAACTACAAATCTTATTTTATAAACTATAACCAATTTTCCAAAACATCTGCTTTTATTAACTTAATTAAACCAACCGTTCCAAACGAACTTGTCGAAACGTTAAACACTGGCCCGTGAACCGTGTCATTTATTCGATCAGATAGTCGAAAAAGACATCGGGCCAATTTGACCAAAACTGGTCAAAACAAATTGGTTTAATAAAACTCAATTTTATAAATTTGTTAAGAATTAAATCCCTTAAAACAATTTTATGAAATTAGTCTTGGGAAAAAGCCTAAAACCCGATAAACCTTATTGGGCCTAGAACGTGGCCCAAAAGTCCATGGTTTAAGCCCATTATCGAAAACGACAAGTTTTTGGGCTTGGTTACCGCAAACCCGGTGACGATTGGCAATACCAAAGTGCCGCCATCGCCATACGTGATTTGGCCGCCGAGCAACCATCGTTGGCCAATGATTGAAACAAACAAATCACCGCCGCCGCCACCTAGGGTTTTCCATGGCGGTCGGCAGACGCCGGATAACGACCGTCACCACTGTGACCGCCGTATCTAGTCGTCGATTGGAAACAACAAACAACACCGCCCACCGCCGCTGCAGTCGCCTTTTAGGCGAGAGAGGGCTTCGGCCTTATCGGCCGTCGCCGTGGTTGGTGGTGGCGCACGACAGCAACACGCTGTCATCGCCGCCGCTGCCCTCGGTCAGCCACCGCACACCATCGCCACTCACGTGGCTTCCGGCTTCGAACCAAACGACCACCGCCACCACTAGGCACGGTCGCAAGGCAGCCAGTGGTTCGGCGGTTGGTCCTCGCCGTGTGTGGGTTCGGCCACCACCATACTGGTGGTTTGGCCACCGTACAATCACCACCGATCTGGTGGTTGGGTTGTCGCACGATATCGCCGGCGATCAAACAAACAACCACTGCCAGCGCGGTGGCCTCTGGTGGTTGTGATAACACCACCGCCACCACAGGATGACTATCGCTACCGCCGTGGTGCGGTTTCCGGTCACAAACAAAAAAAACGACTACTGCCGCCGCTAGGCGCGGCCGTGAGGCAGCCAGCGGCGGTCAGTCTCGGCCACCGATTATTATCGCCACTTCCGTGGCTTTTCGATGTCACCGTTGTCGATCACCGTGACCACCACCGAACTGGTGGTTCGTTCGCGGTTTCAACTACCGTTATCTGACGATCGGGTCATGGTTCGTGGTTTCTTATGGAAATCTTTGCGATAAACTTAAAACAAAATTTTAACGAATCTAATCAATTATCAGATAAAGCAATTTTATGCAAACAGATAAAAATCAGGGTTATCAGATAAAACAATTTTATACAAACAGATAAAATTCAGGATTATCAGATAAAACAATTTTATACATAAACAGATAAAATTCAGGATTATCAGATAAAACAATTTTATACATAAACAGATAAAATTCAGGATTATCAGTTAAAACAATTTTATACATGAACAGATAAAATTTAGCAAACTGATAAAACTTAAAACAGATAAAGATTTAATCTTTTAAGCAAACTGATAAAAGTTAAAGCTTTATACAAACAGATAAAGATTTAATCCTTACCCAAAACTGATAAAGATTAAAACTTTATACAAACAGATAAAGATTTAATCCTTACACATAAACTGATAAAGATTAAAACTTTATACAAACAGAAACGAGATAAACAATAAGAAAAACCAATGGCTCTGATACCACTGTTGGGTTTTTGGTTGACCTCGGACCAAACTGGTACGAGTCACGGTTCGAAAACAAACTGTTAATTCGAACATCAAACCAAACTGGTTTAATCAGCGGAAGCATAATTGTGTAAAAACCCGAAAAGCACATGATCTTTTATTGTTTATCTAAACAGTTATATAATCCGGGGTTTAGAAAGCTTACCTGAATTGCTTGAGCTTGATCCACCCGTGATGAACCTTACGAACGGATCTTCTAGCCGATCAACAACTCCGAATTCCCGAACACCCGAACAAACTCCGAACTTCCTTCGGCTTGATTGTTGGCGTCGATTACGAGGGAGAGAGAGAGAGAGAGATTCTAGGTTTCTATGGTTGTGGGAATTGATTGTTGGAATCAATGAATGAATGAATAAGGGTTTGCCTTAACCGAATATTTATACTGATACAAACAGTATCTGTATCATATTTTGTTTCCTTTTTCCAGTAATTATCCATAAATAAATCTTTCTTCTTCACCAAGAAAGATTATTTCCATATATATACAACTAATATATTAGTCAGGATAATTACCATATATATATTTCACTAATATATATATTTACCATATATAACAAATATTAATTAAAACCAGTTATATATTTATTTAACTAATAAATATATAATCCCTGTTTAATTAATAATAGAAACCTTTAACTTTGGAGTTTCTTACAGAAAACACCCAATAGATTTATAATTGACTATTATAAATCTTTTCTCTCTATACTGGAGTTATCTTACTTGTTCGTTTTACAGGCCTCACAAGTGTGACCCTCAAGTGTCTTATAACATTGGATGTGTAGTCTGGTTTGTCAACTTCTGCACATAATTACTAACAGACTCCCACTTGTGCAAGTTGGCAATACCGGCTTGACCACACGGACCTAAGGAGGCCCCTAGACAGGCACTTAGGCTAACCAGGTTATAAGCACTCTTATACCCAGGTAGGTGATATCATCCCTTTTAAAGGATACAACATTTATGTGTTGATCCAGCTCTCCTAAGACCTGATGAAATGATAATGATCCTGAATCTTTACTTAGTGAATAGGTTTTTACTTCTGTTATAGCTTGAGGAATTATCACTGAGTTTGTTCAGTGTTATTCCATGTTACTTATGCTGTAACTTAACTTTATAGATTTCAGGATCAGGATCAGGAGACTAACGAGCCTGTTCTGCAGTCTACTGATCCTGTCCACTGAAGTGAAGACCTCCTCCTGAAGACATTAAGATCATACAAAAAGAACCATCAGCGACGTCGAAGAAATAGCTGATGACAGGAACAGCATGCTCGTGATCTGAAGACGGAACTCAGTGATAGCAGTCTGTTCACTATCGTATGACATCCTGAAGATTCATCAGGATACACGTGACCCTGAACTTCCCCAGTTTCAGGACTCTAGTCACTGATCAGTATCCTGATCCTGAAGGATTAGAACAATGTCTTAGTCTAATGCACAAAAGGATTATCCGCCTTTTCTGACACAATAGTACATAAGGGCAGTTACTTTACTGTTCCCTCCGTACTTATCAGACCATAAGGCAACTGTTTACAAACATCCTCTTTTGTACACCATGCAAAGAGTATTTGTTTATAGTAAATAGTACAACAGACCACTCACATTGTGACACGTCACAATAGTAGGTCTGCATGCATTTAATGCATGGAGTATAAATAGGACGTGAAGAGATGTTCTCCATACTTCTTCTTCATCCTAAAATACTCAAGTCCTTTCTCTCTTATTCCCTCTATCTTCTTTCTTTATTCTCTTCTCACTTAGTGCATAGTGAAGGAACTTAGATTGTTTAGTTTAGACTAATTGTCTTTTCTATTTCCGCAACAATCTGTAAATTCATATTGTTTATAAAACAAGAATTTAAAAGTGAGAAAATTGTGTGATTATATTCAACCCCCCCCTTCTATAATCCCAAACACTATCCTTACTTGAAGGTCACCTACTTGGGACCAACAAGTGGTATCAGAGCAGATACAAGCTCTCATTTTCTTCTTAAGAAAAATCTTGTGATCCTCTCTCTTCTTATTCTATGGCTCTTCAAGCTAAGGATAAATACTTTGATACCGGCTCTGCTGGAAAGCCTCCTCGGTTTAACAAAGACAACTTCTCTTTTTGGAAAACCAGGATGGAGCTTTTCCTCTCTGGTTCTGATCCCCAGATTCCTTACTTTCTGGAAAACGGACCACATGTGCCTACACAAACCGTCCACCCCATTCCTGCTGCTGGTGGCCAACCAGCTGTTCCTGAAAGACAGCTGGTGAAGCCCGTAACTGACTGGAATGATGAAGATAGACGCCTGGTCAACATTGACACCAAGGCTAGGTCTCTCATCGCCATGTCACTCCCTGACGATGTATTCCACTCTGTATGTCACCTTCGCTCTGCTAAGGAGATATGGGACACTCTCTGTGTTCAATATGAAGGTACTGCCGTACTCATGGAATCAAGAAAGATTTTCTTGGTTCGTCAGTACGAAAGCTTTATTCATCAGAAGGATGAAACTCTCTCCCAGCTACATCAGAGATTCAACTGTCTTCTGATTGATCTGAAGACCATCGGTACTACCTACTCTAACTCTGAGGTGGTTACCAAGTTCATGGAAGCTCTTCCTGAACATTGGGAAATTTACACCTCCTGCTTAACTATGTCAAAGGACATAAAGACACTCACACTAAGTGAGCTGTACGGTATTCTTCTGAACCGTGAACAACAGAAGAAACTGAAAAAGAATCTCATAAGAGATTCTAAAGAATCCAAAAGCACATCTGTTGCATTGGTTTCTGATTCAGTTCCTCCTGTTGCTGCCACTTCTTCTTCAGTAACTATTACTGAATTAGAATCCTCTGACTCTAACATGTCAGAAGATCCTGAATTCAATGAATCTCTTGCTCTTTTAACCAGATCTTTTAAAAAGTTTGCCAAAAAGGGAAACTTCCACAAAAAGAAACATCTTTCTATTACTGACAAGCCAAAGTCAGATTCTGCTGACAAGGCTACTGCTATCTGCTACAACTGTCAGGGCAAAGGACACTTTGCTAATGATTGCAGGTACAGAAAAAGTCAGTTTGCTCCCTCCTCTGCTAAATCTTCTTCCAAGAACCCCAAATACCAGCGCCTGAAGGAAAAGTACAAAAAGATGAAAACTCAGCGTAAAGGCAAAGGTTTAATCGCAGAAGACTGCGATTGGGATGATGTCTCCTCTGATGACTCGTCTGATGAGGAAGATACTCAAGTGGCACTGATGGCCATTATTGAGGAACCTACCTTAGCACTCATGGCTAAGATAGAAGAGGTTCCTGAAGATATTCCTCCTCAGGATCCTGAAGCTTCTTCTTCCACAACTCCTGAAGCTTCCACCTCTGCGACTGATTCTTCCAGTCAGGTACCTATTCCTCTCATCCCTCTTGAAAGCTTAACGCAGTTGGACCTGGTCACTCTCGACCTTTACAAAGCCCTTAATGGTAAAACCTCTGCTGAAAAAATGAATATTGATCTTAGAGGACAACTCAAAGAATGTCAAGAAAAAATAAAACAGCTTACCATTTTGGAAGAAAATTATAAGGATCAGGTCACTGTAAACAAAACTCTTTGTATTGAAAGAGAATTGGCTCTTGCTGCCAAAGAGAAGGCCCTTGCCCAATTAAATGCTGAAAAAGTCACCATCAAAGGATGGAGTGACGCCTCTGAAAAAGTTGATGAAATATTAGCTTCAGGGAGGTCTGACAAAAGCAAAAGAGGTCTTGGATTCTTTCGTGGATACAAGAAAGAAGAAACTAAGTCTGATAGTTCCATGCTCAAATTTGGAAAATTTGTTTCTTCTATTCCTCTTCCTAATGCCTCTGAAAACAATCCTTCTTCTTCTTCTAACACTCACCCTGAAGGTGCTCCTAAGAGCAAAAAGAATACAGTTAAGGATAAATCCAAAACTGAAACACCTTCAAAGACCAAGGGTCCTAAACCTAAGAACAAAGTTCTGGGTGGTGGTCCTTCAGTCTCTGGAACTAAGTCTCTTTCTCAGAGTCCTGCTCCCAGACTGAAGATTGACCTGAAGCAAAAGACTCAGGAGAAGAAACCAATTCCTCCAATGTCCAATGCTAAAGGCATACTTGGTGCTGGTCCTGCTCACCTAAAGTTCAAAAACTTTCTGGACCACACTAAACGCTTTCAATATCGCAAATGTTATCACTGTGGATTAAATGACCATATTGCGAGTAAGTGTTCTGATGCTACCAAAGCTGAAAAATCAGCTAAGGTAAAGAAGATTCCCAAGACTGAGAAATCAGTCAAAGGAAAGAAGGTTGTCAAGACTGTTCCTTCAGTCAAGACTCCAGCCTCCTGTACTGATACTTCAGTAAAGGCTGACACTGACTCAACCAGTCCTACTGATAATTCTGGATCCATAGTTCTATGGGTACCAAAGAAAACTTAAACTCTAAATTTTACAGGATAAGGGCATCTGGTACTTGGACAGTGGATGCTCTCGACATATGACTGGTTCTAAATCTGTCCTCACTAACTACCGTGAAGAAAGAGGTCCTGCTGTGACCTTTGGCGGAAACGGTAGAGGCCAAACCCGAGGGTATGGCACTCTGACCAACGGAGTAACTACTTTCAAAAGAGTTGCTTATGTTGAAGGCCTGATGCATAATCTTCTGAGCATCAGTCAACTGTGTGATAAGAATCACAAAGTTTCTTTCTCTAAGAAAAAGTGCAAAGTCAAGAACAGGAGAAAGGAAGTCATTCTCAATGGTGTTAGACATGCAGATATCTACATCATCAATATGAATACTTCCACTGATAACTTCTGTTTCGTATCACGTGCTTCCACTGATATGAATTGGCTCTGGCACAAGCGTCTCTCTCATCTCAACTTCAAGAAGCTGAATCAACTCTGCATCAACAGCCTGGTTATTGGTCTTCCTGACTTTCGCTATACAAAGGAATCTCTTTGTTCAGCATGTGAGAAAGGAAAACAAACCAGGGCTAGCTTCAAGTCTAAGCAGATTTCCTCCATCAGCTCTCCTCTACAACTTCTCCACATGGATCTCTTTGGACCCGTTAATGTCAAATCCATTGGTGGAAAGAAATATACTCTGGTAATCGTAGATGAATATTCCAGATATACTTGGGTTTTCTTCTTACGTGCCAAGAGTGATGCTCCTGAAGAAATCATCCTGTTCGTCAGGAAGATGGAAAGACTCAACAACCTTACTGTTCGTTCAATAAGAAGTGACCATGGGACTGAGTTCAAAAACAGTACCCTGGAATCTTTCTTTGAACAGAAAGGTATCTCTCAAAACTTCTCCTCTGTGAGAACTCCTCAGCAAAATGGTGTTGCTGAAAGACGAAACAGGACGCTGATTGAAGCTGCGAGATCTATGCTGAGTGAAGCCAACCTTGCCACTCAGTTCTGGGCTGAAGCCGTAAATACTGCTTGCTATACTCAGAACAGATCTCTGATTGTCAAGCGTTTCAGAAGAACCGCTTACGAACTCTTTCGTAACAGGAAACCATCAATCGAACATCTCCATATCTTTGGTTGTGTCTGCTACATCCTGAACAACAAAGATAATCTTGGAAAGTTTGATTCCAAATCGGATGATGGAATCTTCCTCGGATACTCATCCATTTCTAAAACTTACCGTGTGTTCAACAAACGAAGACAAGCCATTGAGGAAACGATTCATGTCAAGTTTGATGAATCGGGTCCTACCTTTCCTCATCCAAATGATAATACTGAAATCAATCAGTGGGCTGACTCTTTCTTTCAAGTCGCTGAACCTCCTATTGCTGATCCATCTCCTCAAGACCTTCCTGATGGTTTTGAAGATAATCCTATACCACCCACTGATATAACCACTCCACCTCTCATAAATGCCACCCCTATCTCTCAAATCACACCACCTGAACCTGATCAACCCACTAACAGTGAAGATTTCTCTCAAACCACTGTTAGTGAACCCTCTCCTACCAATCTTCTTCCTGATCCATCATCCAATGAAGCATCTACTTCAGGACAGGTGTATCAACCACCTGCTCTCCGATGGACCAAAGATCATCCCATTGATCAAGTTCTTGGAAACCCTTCTTCTGGTGTGAAAACCAGACGTCAGGCTGGTAACGTCTGTCTTTATGTGAATTTTATCTCTGAAAATGAACCTAAAGAAATAGATGATGCTTTGCGTGATCCTGCCTGGGTCTCAGCCATGCAGGAAGAGCTAGCAGAGTTCATCAGAAACAATGTCTAGCTTCTCGTCCCTAGGCCTCGAAAACGTACAATCATTGGTTCCAAGTGGATTTTTCGAAATAAACTTGATGAGATTGGTACAATCATTCGAAACAAAGCTCGCCTTGTGGCTCAGGGATACAGGCAGGAAGAGGGCATTGATTACGATGAAACTTTTGCTCCTGTTGCTAGGCTCGAAGCAATTCGACTCTTCCTAGCTTTTGCAGCACATATGAACTTCAAAGTTTATCAGATGGACATTAAAAATGCCTTTCTGAATGGAAAACTTAATGAAGAGGTCTATGTGGCTCAGCCTCCTGGCTTTGTAGATCCTAAGTTCCCTGATCACGTCTACAAGTTAAACAACGCTCTCTATGGGTTAAAACAGGCTCCTCGTGCCTGGTATGATACCCTCTCAACCTTTCTTCTCTCTAAAGGTTTTGTTCGTGGAAAGATTGATAGCACTTTATTTCTAAAGAAATATCCTAAGCATATCCTTCTTGTCCAGATATATGTCTATGATGGGCGAACTAACATTCTTTTTAGGACTTCAGATCAAGCAATCTGAAAAGGGAATTTTCATCAATCAAGGTAAATATGTACATGAGATGCTGAAGAAATTTGATCTCACATCCTGTACACCGATGAAGACTCCAATGGCTCCTCCTCTGTCTCTTGACAAGGATTCCAAAGGGAAACCTGTTGATGTGACTCTCTATAGAGGAATGATTGGCTCACTGCTGTATCTTACAGCGAGTCGTCCTGATATCATGTATTCTACATGTCTCTGTGCTCGTTATCAGGCTGAACCCAAAGAATCCCATCTGACCGCTGTAAAGCGGATCTTCAGATACCTGAAGGGAACTCCTAACATGGGTCCTTGGTACTCCAAGGACTCAGGGTTCGATCTAACAGCTTATTCTGATAGTGACTTTGCAGGATGTAAGATCGACAGGAAAAGCACTACTGGTGGCTGTCACCTATTAGGTGGCAAGTTGGTGAGTTGGACTAGCAAGAAGCAGAACTCTGTGTCCACATCAACTGCTGAAGCTGAATATGTTGCAGCAGGAATATGTTGTGCTCAGGTCCTGTGGCTGAGAAATCAACTTCAGGACTATGACATACAACTCTCCAAGATTCCTATCTACTGTGACAACACTTCAGCAATAGCCATTGCTAACAATCCTGTCTTACACTCTAAGACAAAGCACATTGAAGTGAGATATCACTTCATCAGGGATCATGTGATGAATGGTGATATTGAACTCCATTTTGTCCCTATTGAATATCAGCTTGCTGACCTCTTTACCAAACCACTGGATGTGACGCGTTTTAATATGCTCCTCAGTGAACTTGGGATGTTAAATCCTGAAGAATAGAAGTTCTCAGGACAAACAGTTGTTAAAGTCCTTATGAAAATATTCCCTCAGGACCTCTTTTCTTAACAACTCCTGAATAACTCTTCTTCAGAGGATAACTCTATTCAGTACTTACAAAATCTTTGTTCAATATCCGAATACTGATGATTCTCAGGTAAGTATTTCTTCCCTCTGCTACTGAAACCTTATCGCATTAAATGTGATAAGAGGATTTTCCCAAAACAGTACTTATCTGATAAGTACTCTGATTCCAATAAATCATATCTTTCACCAAAATGGAATCATCCCCTGAAAAGGTGGTTTTTAGTTTTTCAAATAAAACAAACCTTTCATCTGCACTGACACGTAATGGGACGTTTCCTGTTCCCCACTACGTGTGTCAGTGTAAGTGCATGATGAATCAATCTAACATGAAAGATGTACAATCTAGTAGAGAGAGAAAGTAGAGAGAGAAAATGTGGAACTCATATGTCATTAATCTTGAAAAGGCTTAGTTACAAAACAAAGGCAATGAGGTATTTATACCTCATTCCTAGAAAATACAAAATGTTCACAAATGGTCCCTCAACTTCTATTATAAATCTAACACTAACAATCTCCCCCTTTTATAACAGAAGGAGGGACATACAAAAGAAATACACAGCTCCTTGACTAAGATTGTTTCACGGAAGGCTTTCTCAATTTGAACTTGATTTCTGCAAATCTTATATCATTTCTCAGCTTCAATCTTCTATCTATCTCCTTTACAAAATGTTTGATCAACACCTTGTTTGCAGCTGAGATATCATGTACTCCATGCCTATCCATTTGCAGTCTTGTATTCAACCCATTCATCACCATCTTTAATGTGTCATCACAGAATAGCATCACTTCATGAGAATACATCCTCTTCTTATTGCCTAGAGAATCTGGATATACACAAGAAATCTTGGATTCATCTGCATCATAGAACACTGTGTACAAGACAAAGTCCTTTTCTTCACCGATCAGACTTCTTTGAGGTTTGTGACAAAATAACTTTGATGACCAATTCTCCAGTCCCAGTTGGAAGTCATACAGATGAGCCAATGATATCGAAGCCTTGGCATGCCTAACTATGGCAGTTAAAGCGATTATCTCCTCTTCTGATCTAAAAGCTTTTCCTTTGAGATCATATAAAATCCCAAAGATCACATCAAAGCTCACATCTTGAAAATCAGCTTCAGTAATCGTATATTCCTTCTCATCATCTCTGGTGAAAGTAATTACTGGGTACCAGTACGCACTCAATCTGTTGGTCTTGTAACTCTTTACAGCAACAAATCTGTAGTCTGACACTAAAGCTTCTCTTCTTTGCTTGTTCACCTTCCTCATGTAGATGTATTCTCTTCTTAGATCTTCTTTCAAATTCTCAATCCCATACAACTTCACATAGCTCAGCTTTCGCTCATGATAACAAAACCGGCTTTTGTACCTTTCCTCCAAGTACTTCCCTATAGCTCTTGTAAACCGGTTCCATTCAGTTCTCTTCAAGAATTTCCCTGAGCTAGCTTTCATTCTTTCCCATAACTCCACCTTCTTCGGATCAACTGGCATCAAGTCATCTTGAGGCAGCACTTCTTCTAATAACGGACCTTCCACATCATCCACAGGCTTTTCTTTCTCAAAATCGAATTCTACATCATCGAACATATCTTTCAAACGAATGTCTTCTTCACACCTTGCTTCTTGAACCTCCTCATTCGGTACTTGATAATCTCTAATTTCAGAAGCTACATTCTCAAGTAACGCTAGAACTCTATCTATTTCAGATGTAGAACTAGACGCCCCTGAAAACTTCACTCCTCTTTCTTCAGTTCTTCCTACTGGCATCTCTTCTTGCACTGACCCCAGAAAATCAAGAGTAGACTGTAAGACTTGTTCTGATTCCATCTCTTCACCTCCCGCTAGAACAATTGAATCTCTATGTCTTGCAGGTTGTTTCTCTCTCGGAGGCCTTTCCTCAAACCTGTCAACGATCCGTACATTTGACTCGGTTGGCACCCTAGACGGCTCACTTTCAAGTCTCCTTCTTTTCCTCTCCCCCTCATGACGATCATGATCATCATGATCATCATGCCGTCTAGTGGGCCGTCTAGCAGCAACTTGACATGTCTCTTCAATGCCTCGAATCCGATCAGATAACTGTGATAAGCCATCAGTGAACATCTGGTTGATCTCGTGAATGTCTTGGTAAGGGAGGCATCAAGAGTAGCCTGAAATTGCTGAAATTCCGTATGAGTAACCAAGTGAGCCTGAGACCGTTGTTCTTGAATAGCTCGTTGTTGTAAAGCAGTCTGTTGTTGTAGAATACTCACAAGGTCACCATCTTCAGCTGAACCTGATTCCAAGAGTTTAGAGAACAACAACCCCTTCAACTCTGGAATAGTAAGTGAATCAGCCGCTGACTGAGAAGGCTGTGAAGGAGGATCAGACATAGGAGCTTTACCCTTAGCTAACAGAGCTACTTGCTTTTCTAAGGCAGAAATACGAGCAGTCTGCTGCTGAATAACCGTTGCCATCTGTTCATTGTTAGCTCGAAACAAAGATCGGGTAATAAGCTGATTGGCCGTAACAACAACTGGAAGACGCGAGAGATCAACATCTGATGACGATGCCATGCCAATCGGAGGAGGTACTGAGATAGATGGAGCAGACGAGGCAGAAGAAGCCGAAACTGTGGAAGATGTGGAAACCGGGACTGATTCTGACAAAGTACTACCAATGGGTGTTGAGGATGAACCCAAGATAGTAGATTGCTGCCGTAACTCCGTGACAATAGAAGATGCGGGCAAACTAACACCGAGGTCACTCAGACTTCTCGTTGATCCAAGAGTAGAACTCAAGGAACCCATGTTCAGTGTTGGCATGATGTTAGCGCTGATGGGATTTCCCTCCGATCCTGGCAAGCCCGCAACAAATGCAGAACTCACTACGGTGGTTCCGGCAGGGCTACTAAAGCCTCCTGCAAAGGTGGTTTGCACCTGTGTCCTAGCCAAAGAAAGATTAACATTTGAATCAAGTGGTTCTAGACTCGATGAGTGAACAAGTGAAGTCGTGGGCGGGGGCAGCTGCCTCACTGTGTCGGTACCACCAACCTCCAAGTGAGGAATAGGTACAAGTTGTGGTAAGTCCCCGTGAGAAAGTGAAACTACCGTTTGTTGAGAAACGGTAGAGTGGGTGAGTTGGGTTGTGCATTGCATGAGTGGGGATCTCATGTCTTTTTCAATAGGTGGTGGCAACATATGCTCACCCCTAGTAGATGTGGCTACCCGGCTAGACTCGGTGTGGGAAGGGGTTTGTACTTCTTTTCTGGCCCCTGTCTCACTCTCATCAATTCTTTTATCTCGCTCAGCCATCCTTATGTCACCTTGAGTCAACAACCGACTCGAGCCTTGATCAGGCATATCATCATCATCATTCTGGTCATCATCATCCGGTGATCCGTGAGGATCAACAGCCAAATCATCACTTGAAGAAATACTATCTTCTGAAACGGAGTCATATCCCATAAGCCGATGAAGACGTTGTGCCAACTCATTCGGAGAGTAGCATCGTGTGTCGGATATTTCCACGATCGGTTGAGATAAATCAAGTAAAGACTCTGCAACTTCCTCAAGTTCAGGAAATTCACCAACGAATTGCTCATTTACCGGTGAAAGAGCAAAATCATCCAACTCAGTTTCAACATGAGTATGCAAAATAGGTGATGTGGCTCCGTGCTCATCTTCAATTGTAGCGAAGACATCATCCATCTGAACTGCCGAACTGATTTGGCCCAGTTGAGCTGCTACATTGATGGTAGACGAGTGAGCTAGCTGATCAGAATGGACCCCACCTTCGCCCCTCTCGGTATTTTCCCTCAACACACCCTGACCAAGATCCCGTGATCGTTGGTCCCTAAGAACTAAACCCTCACTACTAGGGATAACACCTTGGGTAGGTCCCTCCGGCTCTGGCTGGACCATAGGTGGAAAACGAGACCTATACGCTATCACACATGCCACATTCTGATCAGCATAATCTAACAACCCAGAGAACAACGGGACTTCTGGAGCATACACCTTTTTCGGATAACGGATTGACTGCATGTCATGAATCTTAACTTTTTCCGCATCTGATCGGCGCGGAATATCTGGATTTTGACGCATCGCACTTGCAATAATGGTACTCAGAAACCTCGGGTATGGCAAGTGTTTCTGCTTCTTCGCAAGAAGTTCCTTCAGATCGTGGAAAATCAACGAAGCATAATCATAATGCTTGTTGAATAAGACTCCATAGAACAGAACTAGAAACGACTGTGTCGCCGTGTCTTGAGCCGTACGTTTTCCCGTCAAACACCTACTAAGTATCGTGAACAACGTGTTGTACGTCGGAGGTAGGTTTGTCTTGTTGAACTGAGATGGTGCATTGATTGCTTCCAGATGACCAACTGATTCAACTCCAGCCATTGCAACTGCCAGTGAAGCAAACGGTTCAAACTGAGTAGCATTTGGACGACTGTTTGCTTCTGGAAATCCTAGTACACGTCGAAACTTGTTGACCCCAAAACTGATCGTAAAGTGATCCAGCTCGGCGGTAAAGTGATGATTACCCGGGTCAGCATGAAATTGCAGAGTGTTCCAAACTTGTTGCGCATAAATCATCGGAACTTCAACTGTCTGAGTAAGAGGTGTGTACAACGGATGATTTCGTAAAATAGCCGTAATCACTGGAGCCTTCAACCTTGCATGAGGGTTGAAAGGAACGTTGTTCGAGATAGACGGCTGATATAACGAAGGACGAATCAGTTGTCTATCCGCATCAGCATCTGGATTCCGTGGAGTTGATTGTATAGAGATTATATCTGAAATATCCATACCATCTGAATCTGGGAAAGTATAATCTTCCATTGCTGTTATTCATAAAAAGAACATTAGATATATCTTTTAGAAGTAGTTCTTATGAAAAACATGTGTGAAGGAATAATTCACACAGTGTGGGACTTGAGACGAATTACATCAAAAGAATGACCATTAATCAATATACTGAACTATGAATATTTTAAGAAATATAAGTCTTTTATATTTGAAACATGTTAGTCTTATATCTGAAATTTTAGTAACAACTTAGAAGACCAATTTTAGCCATTTTAGACCATGAAAAGACTTATATATTATTTTTATTTAGTTCACTATATTGTAGAATTGAAGGTCAATCTTAAGGTCAAAAATAAGAAGTTCAATGTCCCAAGTCCATATGATCCGGAACAAACGGGTCATTCACACGTTTAGGTTTAAAAGATGAAGAATACATCCCGAGGGGTGTTAACCCGTTTTTTTTTTAAGATAAGTTGATACAAACATGTTAAAAACCCACTAGCCTAATCGGTATATGACCGAGTGAATACCTATAGGCTTCGTAGAACCCGGATACTTTTACAAAACAACCCCACGACACAGATTACAAAACAGGTTCTTTTTGTTTCTTAGTTCTTGATCTTGAAGCAGCAATTGAATAGATCCGCACGAGTTTGAAATTCCAGAAAGATTGGAATTGTGAATCGAAAAAACATATTTTAGGGGAGAAGGAAAACGGGTTTCTTAGTCATGATGACGATGACCGTGGCACTCAGGGGTTGGACCTCCCATGTCTCGAGCGATAAATCAGTGTTTCAAAAACCGCTCGAGACAGATGAAACCCCTCGAGATACATATCTCGAGTGTATGTCTCGAGTCTACTCGAATGGGGAATACAAACAAGGGCTGAGATACATTTCAAGTGACGTCCCTCCCACTCGGATAATTTCAACAGAAACAACAAATTGCATGAAATTGGGAAAAACCGAATCATGTGACCAGTTACATGACTCGAGTTGATGGTGTATACAAGAAAATACAATCACACTCGAGTTGGATGTGCAAGTTATGTGACTCGAGTTGTTCAATAAGAGTAGTCGAGTGTGTGGGCTCAGTTACATGACTGAGTTACCCTGGCCGAGTATGTGATCGAGGTACATGGGTCGAGTAGTGTGACTCGAGTTACATGGCTCGAGTATGTACTCGGGTACATGGCTCGAGTAGTGTTTATCAGGTACATGGCTCGAGATGGGAAATTTCTCGAGTTGCACGACTCGAGTTTGAGGATTCCCAAAGGCGAATGGCTCAAAGGATATAACTCGAGTGATTGACTCGGAATGGTGACTCGAGTTCAATCTCAGTTTTTTTG